>JACAXG010000539.1:0-40412 GCA_018881555.1 Amblyornis subalaris
GCCCCGCTCCTCCCCTTGGGGGTGGTGCCGATCCCGCCCCCTGGGCTTGCCCTGCCTCCCGCAGGGGGAGGTCTCTCCCTTAAATGGTAGCAGCACTGAGCACGGCTCTTGACTGGGCATGCGCTCTCTGCCGCCCTCCCGCGCACGCACGTTTGCAGCTCCCTCTTCCCGTGCATGCGCGGCAGCGAACGTCCGCAGTCTTTGTTCGTTCCTGCCGCTGAAACCCTGGCCCCGCCCATCTCCTTGGTCGCCGGCGCCATTTTTTGCATAGGGCGGGGGGGGGCCACCCTCGCCTCCTCTCTAGCTGTCCTCTCGGTTTCCCTGGCTTCGTTTGTTAATTCCTCCCAAAAAGATCGCGCGTATTGCTGCGCTTCCAGTGTCGGATCGCTAACCGGCGGCGGAGAGACAGATGGAGAAACTGCGGACGTTTGGGAAGTTTCTGCGGGGGGGGGTGGACCCGGCGGGCTCGGCGGGAGGGTCGGGAAGTTTTCTATGGGCCCCGGGGCGTTTGGATTCGGGTTCGGGGAGGAGGGAAGTGCGCCCGGTCCCCGCGAACCCCCGCTCTCAGATAGACCGCTCTCGGGGTCGGTCTGTGTTATTGCCCCTACCCCTAGCTTAGGGGTAGCTAATAAACACGCACGCGTGGCATTCCAAGTCTCCTGTTKTTCCAGCGCTTGGCGTAAAGCCGTTTCTACTTTCCCCCACGCTTTGAGACTTTTGCCACTGCCTGAGGACTTAGTATCCTCTGCTAAAACGTTGGTGCATTTCTCCCACACCTCCGGATGTAATATTTCTACGGGACGTTCAATTGCCCCGAGCTCTAGGAGTCTTGCGATAGCAAGATAAAAATCCTTGAGCTCACACTTAATTCCCCATTGTTTATAGAGTGAACTCACGACCTTTGCGACCGCTTCCATGGTGCCCATGGGTCCTCTTGGGAACATCTTCCCCGCCTGAAGTCAGCTTCGCTGCTTCGGCCGCTATGTCTTGTCCAGGTGAACCCCGTTATCAGAGCTTTTTCTTCTTTTTCTTCTTCTTCCTTTTCCCAGGTTTCGGCACCAGTATGTTGCCTTCTGCTAGGAAGACAATGCGACCTGGTTCAAGAGGCTAGCACGGCAGCCCGGCCTACCCCGTGGCCACTCGGGCCATGGACRCACAGACACCAATGTGGTGGATGGTCAAATGGCATTTATTATCTTATCTCATGAGGTTAAATAGTCGAGGGGCTTCACTACGTCAGGAAAGGGAGACTGTGGGATAGCTAGAGTTAGTAAGGAGTGGAAAACTACTGGGGTTAGGGGGGTTTGCATGCTCTTATCACAAAGGAATGAAGGGAGGAAGATTCCATGCTGCTCCTGCTTTCCGTCACATCGCGTGATCTTCCGTCCGCCTGTCCCTCTCTACCACAAAATCCCCACAGAAGGTGAAAATGCTGTCATCCCAATAGTGTCGGCCAGTGAAATCCCAGGAAGATCCAAACAAGCAGAGCCCATGATCATTACACTCAAACCAGGAGCCACACCAGTAAGGCAAAAACAATACCCCTTAAAATTAGGTCGCAAGGGATTAGCACCTATAATTGAGAAATTCCTTACATTTGGGCTATTAGTGGAATGTGAATCCAGGTATAATACACCCATCCTGCCGGTTAAGAAGGCTGATGGCAAGTTTTCGATTAGTGCAGGATTTAAGGGCAATTAACAAGAGAACAGAGGAGATACATCCAGTTGTAGTGAAGCCATACACCCTTTTGTCCACACTCACAGATGACCTGGGGTGGTTCACTGTCTTAGATCTGAAAGATGCCTTCTTCTGTATCCCTGTACATAAAAATTGCCAAGAACTTTTTGCTTTTGAGTGGGAAAATCCCGAGACTGGGAGAAAAAGTCAGCTAACTTGGACAGTGCTACCTTACGGTTTTAAAAACAGCCCAACAATATTTGGAAACTAACTAGCAAAAGAATTGGAAGATTGGAGAAGACAGGAACCAGAAGGGGTTGTTCTTCAATATGTTGATGATATATTAACAGTGGCTAAAACACAATATAGCTGTATCCAGTTAACTATAAGCTTGCTAAACTTTTTGGGACTAAGTGGATACCGTGTCTCAAAAGCAAAAGTGGAGGTTGCCAAAGAAGCAGTAATTTATCTGGGGCTTGAGATCTTTAGTGGTCATCGATGGCTTAGCAGAGAACAGAAGAAAGCCATCTGTTGTCTTCCCAAGCCCCACACCATGAGAGATGCAAGCTTTCCTCAGAATGGTAGGTTGGTGTCACCTGTGGATACAAAATTATGGACTCCTGGTCAAACCTCTCTATGGAGCCCTAAAAGCAGCCAAAAAGGGAATTATCATATGGACAGAAAGTACAAGGGCTGCATTTAAACAGCTGAAACACTCTCATCTCGGCCCCTGCCCTAGGATTGCTGGTCTTAACTAAACCTTTTAAACTCTACACATGAGCGACTGAATGTTGCTTTAGGGGTACTGGCAAAACATCTCAGAAGCCAGCGAAGGGCTGTGGCCTACTTCTCAAACCAGCTGGACGATGTCAGCCAAGGGTGGCCTGGGTGCTTGAAAGCTGTGGCAGCTACTGTTATCCTGATCCAAGAGGCCTGGAAACTCACCCTGGGGCAGCACATTGTAGTGTATGTGCCCCATGCTGTAGCAGCTGTACTCCAACAAAAGGGGGGCCATTTGTTGTCCCCTAGCAGGATGCTTAAATATCAGGCTGTGTTGTTGGAACAGGATGATGTTACCCTAAAAACAACTTCTGTCTTTCACCCTGCCATGTTTCTGTCATCCACCTCAACTGACCACGTGCCTGAGCATGACTGTTTGCAAATGATCAAAGAGGTCTATTCCAGCAGACCAGACCTGAAGGACGTGTCCCTAGAAAATCCAGACTGGGAGCTATTTACAGACAGGAGCAGCTTCATAAGAAATGGTAAGCAAATGACAGGTTATGCAGTAACAACACAGGACAAGGTGACCGAGGCAAAGGCCCAACTAGCAGAGGTGTCATGCAGAAAGCTGAACTGATTGCACTGACGAGGGCTCTAGACCTGAGCGAAGGAAAAAAGGTAAATATATGGACTGACTCCAAATATGCTTTTAGTGTTGTCCATGCCCATGGAGCCATCTGGAAGGAGAGAGGACTGTTGAACGCTCAAACTAATGAAATCAAACATGCTGAACAGATCCTCACCCTCTTGAAGAGCATCAAGAAACCTACAGAAGTAGCTATCATGCATTGTAGGGGTCACGAAAAAGGGAAAACCACTCCAGAATTGGGAAATCATTTTGCTGATAAAACAGCAAAAGGGGCTGCAGAAAAAGGCATCCTAGCAGTAATACCAAAGAAAGAAAGAGACTTGTCAGGGTATAGTCCAAAGTATGACCAAGCAGATCACAAATTAATTAAATTTCTTAAAGCTGAAATCAAAGAAAGTGGGTGGGCTGTCACACCAGTAGGGCAAGTTGTAGTCCCACCCTTGGTCCTTCGGTAAATTGCTCAGCAAGAACATGAGAGCACTCATTTGGGAACAGAAAATCTTTTGAAACACCTGAGAAAGGTAGTGATAGGAAATGGAATGACTGATATTGTACAATCTGTAACAAGCAAATGGGAGGTTTGCAGCCATAACAACCCCGACACTACCAAAAGGGTTGTGTTAGGAGTCACAAAGGCAGGAGATCTTCCTGGAGATTACTGGCAAATAGATTTTGCTGAGTTACCATGCAAAGAGGGATACAGGTACATACTGGTATTAGTGGACATATTTAGTGGCTGGCCTGAAGCCTTACCCTGTCCCACTAATGCAGATAAAGAGGTGGTTAAGGTTCTGCTTAATCATATAATTCCAAGATTTGGGGTTCCTTTGGGAATGTCATCAGATAGGGGACCTCACTTTATCGCAACAGTGTTTGGGGAAGTTAGTCAAATTTTGGGAATTACTTGGGATCTACATACACCATATAGACCCTAAGCAAGCAGTAAAGTTGAACGTATGAATGGAACCCTAAAAACAAAAATTAGTAAAATCTTTCAAGAGACATCTATGGCATGGGTTCAGGCCTTGCCTATAGACTTACTGAGAATTCATATTCAACCAAGATGAAGGGACAACATAAGTCCCTATGAAATACTGTATGGCAGGCCTTATCAAGTACCACATATTCCCAGAAAAATTCAAATGAGGGGGAAACTTGATTTGCAGAGATATTTAATTGCTTTAAGTTCCACTTTGCAGAAACTCCAGAGATTTCTTGTATTATCTAGACCGATCGGACTGGACACCTGCTCATCCGTTCCAGCCTGGAGATTGGGTCTACGTTAAGTGGTGGGACAGTGATCCTCTACAAACTAAGTGGAGAGGCCCATTCTAAGTCCTGCTGACTACCCTCACTGCAGTCAAGGTTGCTGGCAAAGGACCGTGGATCCACTACTCCAGAGTTAAGAAGGCTTCTGCTCCTGAGACCATCAAAAAAGCAGACTGATGCAGACCAAAGTGATATGGTCTAAACTGTTCTTTTCATGTTTGCTATCCGCACATTTGGTAACCATGACTCAGAGTTGGCACCACGATTTGCATGGGAACCTAGTTAAAAATGTATCCAAAGCCCTTAATAAGTATAATGGCTGGATTTGTACCCAGTTACCTCCTTTAGATGGGATTAATAACTGGCCACTAATTGGCATTTTAATGAATGCAAACCACACCGAAATGTGGGAATGAAACAATAATAACACCATTCTGCCTTCTATACTACTGAGCGGCCTAGTAGATTGTGGAAATTGTACAGTTCCCTGTGCAATTGTAAATGCTACAGGAAAGGCCATTCTTCCTTCATATTGCCATGAGACCAAATTTATGGAAAGAATAAGCCCAAGAATGGTAAGAAGGATGGAATTGACACCATGGAAACTAGCTCTACCATATGGGACCGGGTGGTATTTGATATGTGACAATAAGGCTTGGAAAGTCCTGCCCATAGACAAAGATCAGGCCTGTGCCCTTGGGCTGTAGTTCCAAATATAACGATATATGACCATATTGAAAATTCAAATGGGAGGATGAAAAGATCTATTAATCCCCTCATTGAGCGTCCCACACTTTTCCGTGGTATAGTCAGAGCTCTTATTCCTTCTCTAGGAGTAGTTGAGCTGGAGAGGGAAGTTGTAAACCTCTTATCTGTTGTGGAGCATATCGAACAGCAAACCACGGATGCAATTTCAGCCCTGCAGGAGGAAATCCATAGCCTGGCTGGTATGGTTTTGCAAAATAGGATGGCTCTTAATTACATACTGGCTGCTCAAGGAGGTGTATGTGCGATTATTAACATCACTTGTTCTTATGTGGACCAGAGTGGAAGAATTAGGAAGGATTTGACAGAAATTCGGAGGCAGATCCAAATTTTACATGAAGTAGCTCTCAGAAATAACACCTTAAACTTTGACTATGTCTTTGACATCCTCACTTCATGGTTACCAAACTGGCCCTGGATAAAAGAAGTGTTCATAGTATTGGTAGTAATTGTAATTATTTTCTGTATGCTAGCTGGCTGTGTTAGTCGATTCTGTTGCTAGATATAGATGGTAAAGACTAGACAAGGAAGACATCCTGTCGAGCCTTTAAAAGGGGGGAAAGATGCCAGGGGATTTTTTGCTTTTCTAGCTTTATATATATATTAGAATGTAATGTTAGAATAATAGAATTCTATAACTTTCCAGTGAAACTCATAGATACTAATGCACCCTGTCCTAGACAAAATAGATCCAATTATCATCCTTAAGCATTCCAGAGTTGGACATGATATCGCTTTATGACGACCAAATAATGAAGCTACCGAACTAGTAGAGACCTCCAATAGAAACCCGCCACGAGGAACAGTCTCATGAAACTGCTTTTCATTGAAGAATATTTGTAATTTATGTTAATTTGCTAAAACCATGTAATAGTAGAAGCTTGAGCATGCCGGACACCCTTTTTACTATTTTACACTTTTTTAGACCTTTTTACCTTTTATATAACTTACACTTGCTTGGCACCGCTGCAGGGATTGGGCCCATCCAGTGAGCGTGGCTGGTCCCAGGGACACTTCCAGGAAAGGTTTTGCTTTCTCTGTACGTCAAATAATTTTTTTACTTTTTCTTACCCTCTTATTCAGCCTCAGCTTTTCAAACAGATAAGGCATCAAAGCAAGCAAAGAAATGCTCTAATTAATGAGTGGGTTGTCGCATTGTATCAGGGACGAAGCAAAATCACGACATAAAGCACGATCCAAAAGTCGGTGAAAAGTGCCTTTATTTATTAATATAAAGACCTATTTTATACCTTAGTGTACTTGAATGTCATAAGGTCATTGGTCCTTTGGCCATCCACCTCTGAGGATGATTGGCTAGGTGCTACAATGCCTTATTCCAAATATTTACTATATAACTCACAGGTGCACGATAAGAAGTCCCGTTAGAGAAACATCTCACTGTTTACATAGCTTCTATGAGAAAGGACAGCTTCTCACAGAATGCGAGAAGCTGGAAAGTTTCTCTGCTAAAAGTTTTTCAATATCCATAGTGGGTAATCCTGCTATGGGCCTCACCTAGCTAAGTGAGCCCAGTTATTGTCATCAATCACGCAATGTTTTGACATTCAGGCTTCAAAGTTAATTGCTGTGTTTCACATTTTTTTCCATTAGTATCCATTTTAAACATTTCCATGGAGGGATCTACAGCAGTTTTCCAAGGGGCCACAATTGGGTTTGCAAATATTTTTCCAGGTATACATGGTTCTAATTTCCATGGTAACAGCTGACATCATTATAATTGAGCAAAGAATCAGTATTAATTCAGTCCAATCAGATCTCAAAATCAAAATTCTTGAAAAGGTAGCACATATCCCACACGAAAAGTCCCAGCAAGCATGGAAAACAGCAGCACCTCCGTGAAGAATTCAGACTCTGGCAAGCAGTGCTAAAGCAAGGTATCACATAATGGCACCTGCATGCAGAAACACTCCACATGCACACAGAAATAACTCCGAATCTCTCCAATAAATAGATCTGTCAAAATCCACAGCAAACTGAAAATACAAAGTTAGTTTAAACAGAGATCGAGTTAATGATGTCATAGCATTAGCATTCCTTGTAAGATATAAATCTGTTGTCTGGTCATAATTTACGGTTCCCGAGTCAAGATAGGTAACAAGGGCCAGTTGAATCTGGGCAAGCGAGGGCCGACAGGGCCAGCTCGGGCAGGAGGGGCCTAGAGAGGTGGGGGGAGCAGCTGGTAGTGAAGCACCGGCCGGACCATACAGTCAGCTGGAATGCTGCAAACTGCCTCTAGACGGGCGGGTCCCAGCCCTGCTTCTCAGTGCGCGACGGCGGCACTGGGAGCGGTGGGAGAGGTGGCGGGTGCTGGGACGAGTCGGCCCTGCAGCTGCAGCTCATTGCGCTCTGCTCGGCCCCGCTCCACCTGGCCTTGCCCAGTCCGTCTGGGCTGGGGGGCCATGGGCCTAGAGAGGCAGGGGGAACCGGAGGGTGGGGGGGGGCCCGAAAGGGGTCGAGGGGGCTTCCGCTAGGGAAGCAGCAGCCAGGGGGACTGGTCTCAGGGGAACAGCCATCAAAGGAGCCACCCTGTGGGGGGGGGGGGGKGGCAGCAAAGAAGCCATGACTGGAGAGGCACCAAAGCAGCTGCTGCAGGGGAGTTGGTGTGTAAAGAGGCTGCTCCGAGGGAAGCTGGTGCCTGAGAAGAGGGCTGCAGGGCAGACGCTGCTAGGGGGGCCGAGGGGGAGCACCTTGTTCTGAGGGGGGCATTACCAGTGCCCGCAACATCACGCGTGTTCTGAGTTTGTTACTCCAAGTTGAGGATCGATCTGCTCCCTGGATCTAGTCCTTGGATCCGTGCCCAGGTTCATTATCAGTAGCTGTTCCAGCAGTCCCTTTCACAGCAATGCACGGGGCTTTTAATACCGAAGCGTTTCTCATCTAGGAAACAGTTAAAGGGTTCTTTAACTCACAGTAAATGTCTCTTCAGTGTGGAGGATGTTTTGCAATATCCCTAAGGTGGACTGATGCTACCGGGACACCCCCTGGGGTCTGGGATACTCACAGTCCCGTGGTTCTTTGTCCAGCGAATATCACTGACCTAACCTCATAGGTTGTGCTGGCATTTTGCTCTGTCAGATTGTAGTTCATAAATAAAGTCCTCTGTCATTGTAGCATGGCCTGGGCTCTGCTTTCTGCTTGCGGTCCAGGGGTCCAGGGTCGTAATCTCTTCATTGTAATCCGATATCCCAGTGTTCTGGGTCCACGGGGCTTTGTTCCCGGCTGCAGTCCAAGTCTTCACTGCGATCCAGTGTCCCTCGTTCAGGTGCTAGATGTAGCAGAGAGACGCAGAGTTCCCAGGCAGGTGCAAAGGAGAGCTAGTTTATTGCAAAAACCAGGCCTTTTTAAGCAGTTTAGCCCTTTTCTGTTACATACCATTGAAATACAACAAGCATAGTTCAAGCAACCACCATAAGCCACAATGTGAACACGCGATGGTTACGTAACTTGTTTTTCTACTTCTAAGTCAGCTGAGCTCATTCCCAGAGTCCTTCTTTCCTTAGCTGAAATAACATGAGTGAGCCATGATTTTACAAGAGTAACAAGGCCTTCATTTTGTCAAGTTTTACTTATCTGCAACATACAACTTTGTGTGTTTTCCCTGATCCATCGGTGAAAACAGTTTTTGCACCAGGGATAGGTATCTTTGGTTGTAACCGCCATGGTTGAAAGGGCAGTTCTTTGAAGGATTGTAACAATGGATGTCTAGGCATCGTGTGAATAAATTGTCCATTGTAGTCCGCGAGGGCAATTTGAAATGACAGCGAGTCCCTGAAAAGATTTTCTAATTCTTCTGCAGTAATAGGGATATGTATCACTGCAGGATCACATCCTGTCAGGCTCTGGCATCGAAGTCATCCCATCGACAGCAGTCGAATAATGATTTCGAGTTGAGTGGTTATAGTCTTTGCAAAGGTGTGTCGCAGAAAAATCCACTCTAATAGCCAGATATGATGTTCCTGAATATCACATTGTCCAATGAGAGCATAAGGTTGAAAAGATTGTGTCCTGGGTTAACCAAAAAAAGGATGTATTCTATCACCACCCACATATTTCCTTGATAAACTGGGTCGTTTGCTCCCTGAGACTATGCTCATGTGAGGTGGGGTGGTACTCCTTATCTCAACTGTGATAACTATTCCGGCCGACAGCAAGCACCACCCATCCTTAGTGGATTATCTCTGTTAATGGCCCATTACCGAACCAGATAAGCACCAACCAATAGAACGTCAGAAACCGTTTGCTCCCTGAGACTAGGCTCATGTGAGCCTATTACCGAACCAACCAATAGAATGTCGGGATGTCATGGTTAGAGCCTGAGGGAAGGCCCCAGACTCCCATGATTATATTCTTCAGAGGATATAACACAGCAGAAACAAGGCTTCAAGCTTGAGAAATGATTAAATAATTTTATTCACTACTACTAAGAATAGAAAGAATAATAATAATAAAAATATTAAGGCATAATGTACAAATACCATTTTCCTCCCAATACATCCCAATCTTTCTCACTGATCACGCAAAGGACATAGAACATGGGATTCTGATCTTTTGATTACGAGTTCTTATTGCCACTTTATGGGATAAAGAGTTCTTTCTGTTATGCAGTGGGGTTCATCCCATGGAAGATAACTCCCTACAGAGTGTTTCCAGCATGGTTCCAAACCTTTAGGAAAACACCACAGCCCGCCCAGATTTTGCAGTGGTGAATCCTCTCTCCCACAATACTCTTGGCAGTTTGTGGGTCACAAGAAAAGTCCGATGGGGTTAAGCTTTTAAAGACAAGTCATCTCAGCCTAAAAGGCAGAAGTACAGTTTCCCTCTCTCATTCATAATCTCCAAAGGCTGCAATTTCATCTGCTCACAACATAAAGTGTTCTTATTCTCAGGCTGTGAATTCCAGATCCCCCCATGTCTGTATTTTGTGAATTACAGAGAAACTTAGTTTGGTTCTATTACAGTCACACATAGCTTACAGAAAGGGGGAGGGGTCAGTCCCAGTGATAAAAATGGCTTCTCCTCTGCTACTTCTTGCCACTTCTGCCTTCTTCCTTGGTAGATGCTGGTTGCCATATCTAGTCTCTTCATGTGACTGGCTTTCCTTTCTCTCTGGCTTGGAAGAGAGGTTAATATTTGAAGAAAATGCCTGCAGAAGAATTTGTAAAGTTCACATGTTCCCATCAGATAATATTCGGCTGCTTTCTCTCCCCCCGTGTCATACAGCTGCATCTCTATCGGCGAAAGGGGAGGCAGTCTCTTCCCCTGAGCTGAGCCATTTGTGCTGGCAGCTTAAGCTTACAGCTGTTTGCAGCAGTTTTATTAGCTGCTAATTAATTCACAGCATCCGCCTTATCTCAGCAAGGTCACCCTTTGATCTCACCACATCCATCTCCAAGAGGGAAAGGAGGGGGTTTTTTCTTGGTTTCTGCTTGGCTCCTCTCGGCTCCTGCTTGATCCAGATGGCAACAGGCCAGCTTCCTCTCGGGGATAGACGGAGCGGGACTGGGGGGGGGCTGGGGCCCCAGGCCGTGGGTGCCAGCAGGGGAACAAGAGACACCCCTTCCTGGGTGGTTTTTTAAAACATACTTCCTGAATATCAAGTGGCTTATACAACTGTCTATCACCTGTTTTAACCAATGAGATTTTTTCCACACCTGGTCAAACCATCACAGGGAACATCCCCTTCCATTGTGGGAACCCCCACCCCTGGAGAAGACACCGGCTAAGGAAACACGACATAAAAGCAGGCTTTGGGATGGAAGAAATGACTGGACTGGAGAACCAGACGACTGGAGAACCAGACGACTGGAAAACCAGACGACTGGACAACCACCACTGGACAATCAGAGGATGGGAACAACGACCACGAGATACCCAGAGGACTAGACCCTTCACCACCACCAGATACCCAGCGGACCGGGCCTTTCTACAGGACTATTGCTTTCAACAGCACTGCACCACTGGACAACCAGAGTTCCAGACCTTCAACAGGACTGCAACTGCTGCCAGGTTGTACCGTGGCTCTGCCAGTTTAAGCCCATGTTTTTTCTGTATTCCTGCATTTATTTTAACCTTTCTATTAAAATTGTAATTCTGACCTAAAATCTCTCTTGAGGTATTTGTGTGGGATGAATTTCCCCTGCTGGTTCACATTCAAACCAGCACAGATTGCAAAATCAGAAACAATCGTAAAGGCAAATTTGCGTTTCGATGCATGGCAAAAGATTTATTGATTTTGTCATTTACACACTCCAGGGCCTTTTGGGCAGTCTTTGTCAGTTGCCTAGGGGAAGAGAGATCTGGGTCTTCTTTTAACAACTGAAATAAAAGTGATAATTCTTCTGTTGTGATTCCCAGTAAAGGCTGAATCCAATAAATGGTGCCCAGTAACTTTTCTAAGTCATTTAATGTACATATGTCAGTTTTTAAAGTTACTGGCTGTGGAGTGACTGTTGTTTCAAGTAGTTTAAAGCCCAAGTATTTCCAAGGAGGTTCTGTTTGAATTTTGTCTTTGGCTATGCACAGACCTCTGCTAGTGAGTGTTATTTTTAAGGCAGAAGGGCAATCTCGCAACAGTGAGGAACTGTCGGAGGCAATTAAAATGTCGTCCATGTAGTGATACAGCAAAACAGATGGATATTTTTGCCATATTGGTTGTATTGCTGAGTGAATGACGAATTGGCAGATAGTAGGACTGTTTTTCATACCCTGGGGTAGGACGACCCAGTGGTATCGTTTCATGATTGACAGATAGTACAGAAAAGGCAAATTTAGGTGCATCCTCAGGATGTAAAGGAATTGTGAAAAAAGTCTCTTAAATCAATTATTGCTAATTCCTAGTGTTCTAGAATCATCGTGGGATTAGGTATTCCTGGTTGTAATGAACCCATGGGAGACATGACTGAATTGACTGCCCTGAGGTCCTGTAAAAGCCTCCACTTTCCCAATTTCTTAGGGATAACGAAAATAGGTGTATTCCATGGGCTGGTGGAAGGGACTGTGACCCAATTGCAGTTGTTCCTGTACTAGGATTCAGGCTTGATGAAGCCGCTCACCTTTGAGGGGCCACTGATCAACCCAGACAGGCTTATCTGTAAGCCAAGGCAGTTTGAGGAGCAGCATTTCATCGGTGGCCCCTATTAAAACTGTGTTGAAATTATTAGACTGCACTGAGTCATTCGGTCTCGTCCCCACAAAGTGCCCGGGATGGGGAGTACATACGGTTGCAGGGTGGCAGTCTTGCCTTCTGGTCCAACAATGTGCAGCTCTCTGGCTGATTGCCACAGTATTTGTTGTCTGCCAACTCCTGCGACAATCTCTGTAGAAGGTGCCAAGCGCTGGTCAGGAGGCCACTCCTTTTGTGCTCTGATGGATACGTCAGCTCCGGTGTTAACCAGTCCTGTAAAAGACTTAGAGCCTATTTTGCAAGTGAGTAGTGGCTGTTGTGTCCCGATAACTTTAGACCAATATATTTGTGGAGCACCTGTGCTTCCAAAGTTGCCAATGTTTTGTTGTTGCAATACTGGAGCTGGACAAGGGATTGCTGGTAACAGTATGAGTTGTGCTAAATGGCTCCTTTGAGGTACTGTACAAGGAGGATTAGGAGTCCAAGCCATTATTTTAATTTCCTCTTTATAATCCGAATCAATAATTCCTGGTAAAATAAACAGTCCTGTTCGAGTGGTAGAAGAACAACCCAATAATAAACCATGAGCTTGAAATGGTAGTGGACCGAAAACAGCAGTAGGTAAGAAATGAACAGAGGTATCATTTAAGACTGTGGTAGAGCTGATGGCCAGGTCCAAGCTGGCACTCCCTGGGGTGCCCCTTGCAAGACCTGAGTTGGAATTTGATTGAATTGGGTCCTGCTGGGTTGGGGAGCACCGGACCTCACACCCCTCTTCGAGTTTCCCTGCTTTTGGAGTAGGTTGCCATCCTGGTCATATTTAGAGCAGCATTGATTACTCCAATGAAAGTCTTTTTGGCAGCGAGAGCAAGGTCTGTTTGGTTTTTTGTTAGTTTTCTGTCCCTTTGGGCCTTTTTTTTAACATGCCCTTCCTCCCCACATTGAAAGCATTTAACAGTTGATTTAGCTACTTGTAATTGCTGGGCTATTGCAGTAGCAATCAGGTCTGCCTTATATTGCTCTGAGCCGATATTAGTGCATGCTTTGATGTAGTCAGCAAGTTCCACATCGGCGCTGCTGCGTATCTGGTCTAAGGCTTTTTTACAGACAGAATTGGCATTCTCATAAGCAAGGGATTTTAAAACAGCATCAACTGCCACTTGCATTTCAATTTGCCGCTTAACAGCTGTTTGTAATCGGTCAATAAAGGTAATATATGGCTCTTGCAGACCTTGCCAAATAGCAGAAAAGCCAGGTTCTAAATTTTTTGTATCAGGTACCTTTCATAGGGCACGCAGTGCGATAGCAGTAGCTTGTTCCCAAGCTTGCAGAGGCAGCTGTAATTGAGCAAACGGGGAGGCATACATGCCTGTACCTGTGAGTTGGGGTGTAGTTACATTGATTGGTGGTTGCAGATTAGCATTATTCAATGCCTGAGTTTGAGCCATATCTAAAAATTCTGTCCACCAGAGTATTGTCTCCCTGTTAAAACTGTTTTAAAAAGGGATTTCCAATCCACAGGTAACACAATATGCGATTCTGCAATTGAATCCAGTAAATTCATAGTAAAGGAGGAGTGTAAACTGTTTTCTTTAACTGATTTCCTCAGTTCCTTTACCATTTCATATGATAATTGTTCATGGTGTGGGTTTTGATTACGATATATAACAGGCATTGCTTGTAAAAATTCAACATCACCTTCCTCCAAAGCCCTTCTTTGGCATTTCTGTATAAACCTTTCTGGTTCAGGTCCAGTAGGCAGCACTGTTTTTTCATCATGATCACGAGGGGACTGAGACTGGGCATAAGGTGGTGGTCAGGTTGGTGAAATAGTTTCTGCGAGCAGTTTGTAATATTTCTTCCGCACTAGGAGCAGTTGCTGCCATAGCACATTCTGAGGTCAGAGGAGGATATAAATCTGGCTCTTGTTCAGGATCAACCGGACCAGGATCAAAAGGATCCTCTGTCTCTGGATCATCCTCCCCAGGAGAGGACAGCGGTGCATCTAAAGGGATATGATCCGCTTCCTTAAATTGTTGCAAGGCAGAATATAGCACATGCCAGGTGACAGTGTGATCAGGGTTAACATCGTGGTGAGTGACCTGCCGAGTTTGCAGGCATTCACCAACTTTCTGCCAATGATTAAGTTCATAAGAACCATCTGAAGGGTACCAGGGGCAATATTGATGAATCCAGATGAGTAAAGATATGAGTTTTTGAGGCAGTACTTTATATCCTTGCTCCCTGGTAATGTGCAACAAAGAATCTTTATGCAGTTTTTGAGCTTTAGTTGCATTTTGCCCCATGACTAAGAGAAATGACTTCCCAACCACTCACAGTGGCTAACCTGTTCCATAGCTGGCGATGGGTAGGACGTACTCAGTGATCTGTCACGCACAACCAGTTGGTTCAGTCAGGGTATGCCACCAGTCCGGATCACCGCAGCAGGATTCAGCCCACGTTGGGTGCCATTTGTGGCATATGAAGGATGAGAGACACCTTGGTGCAGGTGAATCTGGTTTAATGCAAAAGCTTAACAACATTTATACCCTTATCCCAGAGGTTAATCTTTAACTACAAGCAAAAGGACTAATTACAGTAATAAGTCTGACATCTTGACATCTTCATTATTCTTTCCACGATCACTCTTTCCATGGTCACAGGCCAGTAGAGCAGGAGATGAAGTTCCATTCCTTCATGTTCTGTTTGCTGTGATGACTTGAGCAGTTTGTCCAGGTATATGATGTTACCGTGAGTGCCACTGTTGCTTCTGTAACCCTTTCTTTACCCTAACATACAACTCCCTGAAAGGAGCTTGCAGCAAGGTGCAGGTCAACCTTTTCTCCCAGGCAACTTGTGACAGCACAAGAGGATATGGCCTCAAGCTACACCAGGAGAGGTTCAGGTTGGACATCAGGACGAATTTCTTCATGGAAAGGGTGGTGTCATGGTTTAGCCCCAGCCAGCAACCAAGCCCCACACAGCTGCTCTCTCACTCCCCCACCAACAGGATCAGGGAGAGAATCAGAAGAGGAAAAGTGAGAAAATTTGTGGTTTCAGATAAAGACAGTTTCATAGGCGAAGCAAAAGCTGTGTACACAAGCAAAACAAAACAAGGAATTAATTCACTGCTTCCCATGGGCAGGCAGGTGTTCAGCCATCTCCAGGAGAGCAGGGCCCCATCATGCCTAACGGTTACTTGGGAAGACAAATGCCATCACTCCAAATGTCCCCTCCTTCCTCCTTCTTCCTCATACTTTATATACTGAGCATGATGTCATATGGTCTGGAATATCCCTTTGGTCAGTTTCGGTCGCCCGTCCTGGCTGTGTCTCCTTCCAACCTCCCATGCACCCTCAACTTCCTTGCCAAAGTGGCAGTAGGAAAAGCAGAAAAGGCCTTGGGTCTGTGTAAGCCCTGATCAGCAATAACAAAAGCATCTCTATATTATCAACTCTATGTTCAGCACAAATCCAAAACACAGCCCCATACCAGTCACTGTGAAGAAAATTAACTCTACCCCAGCCCAAACCAGCACAGGTGGTTAAACATTGGAATGGGCTACTCAAGGAGGTGGTAGAGTCACCATCCTTGGAGATGTTCAAGAAAAAATGGGATGGGGCATTTAGTGCTATGGTCTAGTTGACAAGGTGGTGATTGATCCTTTAAAGGTTGGACTCAATGATCTTAAAGGTCTTTTCCAACCTAAATTAATCTGTGATTCTGTGAATCTCTGATCTGCAAACTTGCTGAGGTTACACTCTGTCCTATCATCCAGGTCATTAAACAGTATTGGACTCAGTAACAACCTCTGGGGTACACTGCTAGTGACTGGCCTCCAACTAGACTTCATGCCACTGATCACAGTCCTCTGGGCCTGGCTATTCAGCCATTTTTCAGTCCATCTCACTGTCAACTTCTCTAACCCATACTTTGTCAGCTTTTCTATGCGGATGTTGTGGGAGATGTGAGAGACTGGAGGAGATGGCTGGCTCAAAACATTTCATGTGCATGTGTGTGAGGGAAAGGGGCAGGTCAGGCCTTGCCTTTGGTGAGGCAATGCACTGTCCCATACACCCCACCCCTTCCGGGCCTGTATCCCAGACCCACAGTGGCTGCCAATCACTGGCACACTGGAGGCAATGCTCCTACACCCCGCCTCTGGAACCCCTAATCCAGCTCCTGAGTGGCCAGATGACCAGAAGTCTCACCTGCGGGAAGGGCCCAGGAAAGCCAAAGGGTATTAAACCCAGGACGTGCAGCGAGCACGTCTTGACCCTACCTCCTCTTGGAATTCCTGTCAGCTGAACACTGCTGGAACCAGGAGTGGTAGTTATGTTCTTTTCTACATCTTTTCTGTGTTTCTCTCTTTCATCTTCTTCTAATTCCCTCTTCTCAGAATTTTTGAGTAACTTAAAATCGAACGGGCTTGGAGTTTGCTAAACTGAATGGGCTAAGTAAATGCTTTGTGGAGTGTTTTATGCTGATTGAATGATGCTCTAAACATTTTGCCAAAGTTTTCTGAGTTTCTAAAGTTGCCAGTAAAGTTTTTTGTTGTTTTGACCACTTGAGAATATCTTGTCAGTATTTCTTCCTGTGCGTCTGTGTTGGTTTTGCAGGGCCTGGTTTTTGGTAGCGGGGGGGCCACAGAGGTTGCTTCTGTGAGAAGCTGCTAGAAGCTTCCACCATGTCCAGCAGAGCCAATCCCTGATGGCTCTGATGATGGACATGCCGCTGGCCAAGGCTAGGCCAATTAGAGATGGTGGTAGAGCCTCTGTGATAACATATTTAAGAAGAAATCAAAACAAAGTTGAGGCATAGTTGTAATTTTCCAGGTAGAGAAGAGTAGGAGTGAGAACATGTGAGAGAAACAACAATGGAGGCACGAAGGTTGGTGAAGAAGGAGGGGGAGGAGGTGCTCCAGGCACTGGAGCCGAGATGTCCCTGCAGCCTGTGGTGAGGACCATGGTGAGGAAGGTTTTCCCCCTGCAGCCCATGGAGGTCCACGAGGGGTGCAGAGATCCACTCGCAGCCTGTGGGGGAGGTGCCCACGCCAGAGCGGGTGGATACCAGGACGCTGTGGTCCGGCAGAAGTCCCATTGGAGAGAGAGACCTTGCTTCCAGGCTGGAGCAGCCTGTCCTTGGAGGACTGCACCCCATGGCAGAGTGACCCACGCCACAGCAGTTTTGGGAGGACTGTCTGCCCGTGGGATGGATTCATGCTGCAGCAGTTTTGGGAGTACTGCTGCTCATGAGATTGGACCCACGCTGGGGAAGTTCGCGGAGAACTGTCTCCCGTGGGAGGGGATCCCACGGTGCAGCAGGGAAAAGACTTCCCTCCCTGAGCAGTGGAAGAAACATCTTGGGTGAGGAACTGACCAAAACCCTCACCTCATCTCCCTGCACTGTTGGTGGGAAGGAGGGAGGGGTTGGGGGGAGTCAAGGGTGTTTGTAAGGGCTTATTTTACTTCTCATTCTCCTACTCCGATCTTATTAGTAATAAATTCACTTTGTATCATTAAGTTGAGCCTGTTTTGCCCTTGAAGTGTTTTCTCCCGGTCCTTATCTCAACTCATTAATCCTTTGTTAAATTTTCTCTTCTCTCTCCAGTTGCAGAGCAGAGGAGAGTGAGTGAGCGGGCTTTTCGTGGGTGCCTGGCATTTGGCCAGTGTCAAACCACGACAGCATCTAACTCTGAGTACACGAAAAACCTAAGATCTTTTGTTATAGGTTGACCCAGTGTGAAACAAATCTGATTGGTTAAAACAGCTGATGGACAGTTGTACAAGCCACTTGATTTCAAGTATGCCTCTGTGGAAAAAATGTTATAAAAAACCATCCAGGAAGTAGCCTCTCACTTGTTCCCTGCCACACCCACGGGCAGTAGTGGCCCCCCCTGGTCCCGGGGCCCATGGCCGGGGGGTCCGGCGGGGGGTTCTGGCCTCACCCCCACCAGTCCCGCACTGTTTGGACCTGAGAGGAGCTGGCCCATTGCCATCTGGACCAAGCCAGAGCCGAGCCAAGAAAGATGGCAGAGAGACAAGCCGAAAGAAACCCCCCTCTTTTCCCGTTCGGAGATGGATGGGTGAGATCAAAGGGTGACTTTGCAAAGATAAGATGAATTGCAGTGAATTAATTAGCAGCTAATAAAAGTGTTGTAAATTGGGTAAGCTGCCAGCGCAGGCTGTTTTTGCTGATACAGACTAGAGACACGGCCGTGAGATTTAAGGGGGAGAGAACCAGAGAGAGGAGCGCCTGCCGGGGCGGCCCTGGCAAGTAAACACAGTGCAAAAACACGCCGGGACTTCTGTAGGCATTATCTGCAAATATTAACCTCTTTTCCAAGCCAGAGAGAAAGCAAAGCAGGTCACGTTCTATGAGCCACTTAGTGTTCATGTGACGTCTCTGTGAAAGGAATATTATGAAAAACCACCTAGGAAGTGATGCAGGGCTTCCTCACTTCCTCTCTTGCTCCCTTGCTCCCTGCTGACCCACGAGAGGGAGAGGCTTCCCCCCCACCCGGGGGCCAGGGGCCCATGGCCCGGGGGGCCAGCAGGGCCAGCCAGCCTCACCTCCACGGGTCCTGTGCCATTCCGGACCCGAGAGGAGCTGGTCTGTCACCATCTGGACCAAGGCCAAGCTGAGAGAAGCCAAGTTACGCCGCGCAGAGAAACTGAAAGTTGCAGAGAAACAAAACCCTTTCGGAGGTGTATGGGTGAGATCAAAGGGTGACCTTGCTGTCGCAGATAAGCGAGAAGTGCAGTACTTAATAGCAGCCAAAAGACTCACTAAAATTTGGATAGCTGCCAGTGCAAAGCAGTTTTGGGGGAGGAAAGAGCCTTGGGCCCGGGAAGCAAGCCTTAAACAGCTGCATTATCTTATTGGAGCATGTAAACTGTTATAAATACTTTTGTAGGCATTTTCTGCAAATATTAACCTCTTCTCTAAGCCAGAGAGAAAGGAAAGCAGTCACATGAAAGACTAAATATGGAGACCAGCAGCCAAACTGAAGAGAAGACAAGGAGTGGCAGGAAGTGCCAGAGAAGCCATCTTTACCAGCATCGAGATCCATCTTTTTACGTGAGCTGTGCTGTGTGATCTGAAATAATACCAAACTAAATATCTCTTTAAATCACAATTTAGACATGGGGGAGTTTGAAAATTCGACAGCCTAAAATAAGAACATTTTTATGTTGTGTGCAGATGAAATTTGCAGCCTTTGCAGCCTTTGGAGATTATGAGTAAAGCAGGAGCCTGTACCTGAGTGCCTTTAGGCTGGAGTGACTTACTCTTAAAAGGTTTAACCCCATCAGACTTTTCTTGTGACACACAAACTGCAGAGTGTATTGTGGGAGAGAGGATACACCACTGCAGAAAACCAGGGCGAGCTGTGGTGTTTTCCTGAAGGTTTGGAACCACACTGAAGATACTTCTTGGGGAGCTGTCTTCCATGGGATGGATCCCACTACACTACAGAAAGAACTCTCTTTATCCCATAAAGTGGCAATAAGAACTCCTAATCATAAGATCAGAATCTCATGTTTATGTCCTTTGCATGATCAGTGAGAAGGATTGGAATGTATGGGAGGAGAATGATATTTGTACATTATGCCTTAATATTTTTATTATTTATTATTCTTTCTATTCTTAGTAGTGTTAGTGAAATAAATCATTTAAGCATTTTCCAAGTTTGCAGCCTGTTTTTGCTGTCTCCTCTCCTCTGAAGAACTAAGCGTGGGGATCTGGAGTTTGCCTCCAGGTTAACCCTTGATAACTGGTGCATCGGCCGAGAAGGAGCTAAATATGGCTACCAGCATATGCTGAGGGAGAAGATGGAAGTGAAACAGGAAATACCAGAGGAGAAGCCATTTGACCACCATTGGGATTCCCCTTTCTGTAAGCTGTGGACTGATCTGTAATAGAACCAAACTAAGTTTCTCTGTAATTCACAAAATACAAGAGATGGGGTGATTTGGAATTCACAGCCTAAGATAAGAACATTTTATGTTGTGAGCAGATGAGTTGCAGCCTTTGGAAATTATGAGTGAGAGCAAGAGACTGTACTACTGGTGCCTTTAGGCTGGGATGACTTCTCCTTAAATGCTTAACCCCATCAGACTTTTCTTGTGACCCACAAACTGCTGAGAGTATTGTGGGAGAGAGGATACACTACTGCAAAACCTGGGCGGGCTGTGTTTTCCTGAAGGTTTGGGACCACGCTGAAGACACTCTGTAGGGAGTTACCTTCCATGGGATGGATCCCATTGTACCACAGAGAGAACTCTTTATCCCATAAAGTGGCAATAAGAATTCTTAATCAAAAGATCAGAATCTCATGTTTATGTCCTTTGCGTGATCAGTAAGGAAGATTGGGATGTATTGGGAGGAGAATGATATTTGTACATTATGCCTTAATATTTTTTGGGTTTTTTTATTTTTTCTATTCTTAGTAGTAGTTAGTGAATAAAATTATTTAATAATTTTTCAAGCTTGTAGCCTGTTTTTTCCGTCTCATATCCTCTGAAGAATATAGCCATGGGGGTCTGGGGTCTGCCCTCAGGCTAACCCATTACACCTTTTAAGTGTCTCGTCGAGCAATGTTTTGGGGGCCTTACAGGACACAATGTCAAAAGCTGTACTAAAATTGAGGTAAAAAACATCTGTTGATCTCCCCTCATACACCATTTAGTCACCTCATTGTAGAAGGTAATCAGGTTGGTCAAGCCTGATTTCCCCTTCATACATCCATACTGACTACTCCTCATCACCTTCCTGTCCTTCATGTGCCTGGAAATGGTTTCCAGGATTGTTTCTTCCCATTACCGGGGAACAAAGACTACAAGCTGAGGCTTGTAGTTCCCTGGCTCTTCCTTCTTGCTCTTCTTGAAGAGGAGTGGCATTTGCTTTCCTTCAGTCCTCAGGCGCCTCTCCCAATCACCATGACCTTTCAAAGATAATCGAGTGGCCTCACTGTGACATCAGCCAGCTCTCTCAGCACTCATGGGTGCATCCCATCAGGACCTATGGTCTTAGGTTGGATTAGGGTTTGAGCAACCTGATGTAGTGAAAGATGTCCTTGCCTGCACAAAGGAGGTTGGAACTAGATAATATTTAAAGGTATCTTCCAACCCAAACTATTCTATGATTCTATTACTTATGTATGTCCAGGTTGCTTAATTATTCCCTGACCTGCTCCTTTTCAACTTTGGGTAAATCTTCCTTTCCTCCTGACTTTCCCCTGGGTCTCTGGGGCCTGGGATTTTTGAAGACTGGTCTTACTAGTAAAGACTAAGGTAAAGAACACATTCAGTACATCAGCCTTTTCAATGTCCTATGTCACCAGGTCCCCTGCCCCGTTCAGCAGTGAGCTCACATTTTCCCTATTCTTCCTTATGTGCTTATACAAGTCCTTCTTGTTACCTTTGACATCCCTTGCCTGATTTAACTCCAGGTCAGCCTTGGCTTTCCTAACGGCATCCCTATACAATCAGACAGCAACTCTATACTCCTGGGTGTCCTGGTTTGAAGGACAGGTGTCTGTCAAGGAAGGTGGGGAACCTTCCTTGAATACAGGATGACCCCCCTCCCTTCTCCCAATTACTATATCTTTGAAATTAAGGGGCTTTCAGGCAAAGATGTGTTAAAAAGAATAACAGTTCTTTACTAGGGTTATATATATATATATATATAACAAGGCAGTTAAATGGCAACAATAAGAGAACAGACAAACCCCGTAACAGTCCCTTGTCTGTTGTTGGGAGATTCTCTGTTGGAGCAGAGAGGCTGCGGTGACTCCCCCGCAGCTGCAGGGGGCGCTGTGGCCCGAGCGCGGCAACCTCTCATGTGGCAATGGCGGCTCCAGCGAGCGAGACAGGGAGAGGGGAGATCGCTCCCAGTGCGAAAACATGGGGCACCAGCCTGTCTGCACCAACCTCGACAGCAGGCAACAAGCAGCGCAGGCAGGCAGGGTTGACTGGGGAGCGATGGACCTCGGTATCACCCACCGACAGACCAGCAGAAGGCAGGAACGGCAGAGACGAGCAGACCCAGGCGTCGACCCACGTGGAGCAGAAACCCAGGCTGGTGGCAGAGACAGCAGAGGCAAGCAGCTCCAGGCAGCGACTGATTATAGCGTAACTCTGTACCCTGTGCCATGGTGGGACCCCCATGGAGATGTCACAGTGTATCTGTACTCTGGAGCGAGTGGGCGGAGATGTCGCAGTGTAGCCGTGTTCCCGGAGCAAAACTGGCTCTCACTGCAGACACGACCATCTGAGCCAAACGCAGAGTGGAGAAGAAAGAGGCGAGCCCGGTCTCCACCCATCTCTCACCAAAGTCTCGGGCAGTCCCCCTTCATCTCTCGTGATGATAAGCTCCAGCCTCTGGGGAAACAACCCCCTTGCCAATATTTCCAGGTCTTTGTTTTCTTTAATTGGGGAAATTGTCCTGGCCTCTGGGCTGGGCAAGCGATCCCTTTTGTCCTTAAGTATCGTCCATTCTGGGTGATCAGCTCGGAATGCGGTTGGACAGATAACTTTCTTTGTTAAGTATCGCCCATCAGTTCCCGGCCAGCCCCTCCCCACCTACACAGCCTCCTTGCTACATGGGGGAAAGGAAACAAATTTTCATTTTTCGAACCCATAATCTGCCCTGGCTACATGCCTTTTTAGTATGGCCATGAGATTGGAAGAGTTAAGCACCAATTAGTTTAGTCTATGGCTCTCATTTGGCTTTGGTAGGAGCGAGGCATTGAGCTGCTTGGGCTGAAATAATTCATGACAAACAGGGATACAGAATTTAAGGTTTTTGAGAACCTTCAGGTCACAGGGAAACCTTCAGTGAATTCGCCATTGGACTTTGACAACTCATAAATCACCTGCTGGTACTTGGGGCCTAACTCTTTTTCTAGATACAGATCTGCATCCGATACCTATGGGTGTAGTAGAAAGGGACAGGCGGACGGAAGATCACGCGATGTAACGGAAAGCAGGAGCAGTAAGGAATCTACCTCCCTTCATTCCTTTGTGATAAGAGCATGCAGACCCCTCTAACCTTTGTAGTTTTCCACTCCTTACTAACTCCAGCTATCCCACAGTCCCCTTTTCCTGACGTAGTGAAGCCCCTCGACTATATAACCTCATGAGATAAGATAATAAATGCCATTTTGACCATCCACCACGTTAGTGTTTGTGCGTCCATAGCCCGAGTGGCCACGGGGTAAGCCAGGCTGCCGTGCTACTCTTGAAACCAGGTCGCCTTGTCTTCTTATCAAAAGGCAACATATGGGTTACATTATTGTTGGCACCCTCTGGCACACATAGTCTGAAAAAAATGATTAGTCTACCACCCCAAGTCATGCACAGCCAGCCTCGAAGACCTCATATTCAGCACAGGATCTGCTATTCACTATCCCAAGCACCTATACAAAAAGAGTTGGAGACTAAAGCTGTCCAGGGAGTGGAGACTAAAGGGATAAATAGCTCCAGCCTCACACGCACTAATCGCAAAACTGGTTGGCCACAAGGGTTGACTACACCATGGAAAAAGATGAAGACAGCTAGGTACCTCTATGTACCCTGTGAAATACTGGTCTGAAAGCATATAGCCCATGCTGCCTTGCTGCCTGCAGTATCAAGCCATTCTAGGAAGAAGCTTGCACCTGGAATATTGGGACTCCATACCACATATTACAAGGTCAGTTCCTTATTTACTAGCCTTGTTATCTGGTACTAGTTTCACCAGCAGAGTAGAATACCACCTTACATTGTTATCTTCACTGCACCTTGAAACTCCACCATCCACTGTTGCACAGACACCAAATGCCTTCTCCATCAAATCCAGCTGTGTGTACTTGTCTTGGTTTAAGACAATTTAAGAGATGGACACTAAAATGAGTTTAACCAATCCCTTTCCACCAATAAGGAGAGACAAATACAAGTAGATATAAGCAAAAAAATAAGTTTACTAAAAAAAACAAGAAACAGCAACAGGCAAAAAATAACTAATAGTCACTAGTTACAAAGTTGCTGAAATCTTGTGGACTCCCCTGGACCAAAGAGAAACTCAAAATGATGGAGAAACCCCTCCCCCAAGATGACACCCTCCCCAGACAACCACATGTGGGGTGACAAAGGAAAAAGATGGCGACACCCCTCCCCTCTCATCTCTCCAGCTGCGGCAACTCCATCAGCAAAAAGTGGCTGGCACGCTCCAGCAGCTGGAACTCGGTCAATGGCTAGAACTTGTGGAGGGACTTTGCCTTCTTCTTGGCAGAAGACATCAAGAAGTCAGCTGGGGCAACTCGGACTCTGTGTCTTCTAGTTTTGACTGGGCACTGCTAGTGGGCTGGGGTGACTGTGTGGAGTGGGACTGTTCTGTTCTCGGTGCAATGCCACGTCTGTAGCCAGGCACTCTCAGAATTTGCCTTGAGGCAGTCCAAGACTGGGAAAGGCACCGTCTCAGAAAAACTGCCTGAAGCAACCCCCTTGAAAAAACCGAAAACAACAAGACAAAAAAAAACCCACAAAAAACACCCAAAAGAAAACCAGAGGGGAGCCTCCATCCGCACTTCCTCTTTCCCTGCAAGAATGAAAGGGAAAAAGCCAGAGCCAAGAGGCAAGAAGGCTCTGCTTGGGTAACTCCTGACTTTTAAAAGGACCCTGGCAAACCCCCAGCTCCATGCTTCTGTTTCTGGCCGCACCACCAGGTCTTAAAGAGACAGTAACAATTTTGGACGCAGATAGATATGGAATACAACAACATTTTGGGTTCCCAGGACAGTAGTTTTTAAACTTAATCATGATCCTCTTGACCCAGAAGAGAATGCAAGGAATACCATTAACTGTGATGTTGAGAGAACTTAGTGGCTGTGAGTGAACATCCTTCAGGATTCTCTTTCCAGCTCTTCTTTCCTGCTCAAGTTGTAGCTGACAAGGTGATTGACCACATAAAAGATTGTGATGGTTTTACAGTAAGGAAAAAGTTAAGGCTGCATGAGCCCCTTCCCCCTTCCCTCCCTGTCAAGGGTTAACCTGGAGGCAGACTCCAGATCCCCATGCTACATTCTTCAGAGGATAGGAGACGGAAAAAACAGGCTGCAAGCTTGAAAAATGATTAAATAATTTTATTCACTAACTACTACTAAGAATAGAAAGAATAAAAATAATAAAAATATTAAGGCATAATGTACAAATATCATTCTCATCCCAATCTTTCTCACTGATCATGCAAAGGACATAAACATGAGATTCTGATCTTTTGATTAAGAGTTCTTATTGCCACTTTATGGGATAAAGAGTTTTCTGTCGTGTAGTGGCATCCATCCCACGGAAGATAGCTCCCTACAGTGTCTTCAGCGTGGTCCCAAACCTTCAGGAAAACACCACAGCCCGCCCAGGTTTTGCAGTAGTGTATCCTCTCTCCCACAATACTCTCGGCAGTTTGTGGGTCAGAAGAAAAGTCTGATGGGGTTAAGCATTTAAGAATAAGTCCTCCCAGCCTAAAGGCACCAGTAGTACAGTCTCCTGCTTTTACTCATAATCTCCAAAGGCTGCAAACTTCATCTGCTCAGGCATAAAATGTTCTTATCTTAGGCTGAATTTCAAATTCCACCATGTCTCATATTTGTGAATTACAGAGAAACTCAGTTTGGCTCTATTATCACAGATCACTGGGCCCTGGGGCCCTCACCCATAGACACAGAAAGGTGAAATCCCGATGGTGGTAAAATGGCGTCTCCTCTGGTATTTCTCTCCACTTCCGTCTCCTTCCTCGGCATATGCTGGCAGCCATATTTAGCTTCTTCATGCGACTGGTTTCCTTTCTCTCTGGCTTAGAGAAGAGGTTAATATTTGCAGATAATGCCTACAGAGGAATCTGTAACAGTTTACATGCTCCCATCAGATAATTCAGCTGTGTTTCCCCCTTTAAATCATACGGCTACATCTCTGGTGGGTATCAGCTCTCTTCCCAGGCCCAAGGCTCTCCCCCCACTCAACTGGGTTTCTACGCTGGCAGCTATCCAATTTTGCAATAGTCTTATTAGCTGCTAATTAATTCACTGGAATTCGCCTTATCTCTACAAGGTCACCCTTTGATCTCACCCATCCACCTCCAAAAGGGAAAAGGAGGGTATTTTTTCTCTGGCAAATTTTGGCTTCTCTCAGCTTCTGCTTGACTTGGTTCGGCTTTTCTGCTTGGCCTTGGTCCAGATGGCAATAGACCAGCTCCTCTCGGGTCCAAATGGCGCAAGACCAGTGAGGGTGAGGCCGGGGCCCCCTGCCGGACCCCCCGGGCCATGGGCCCCTGGCCAGGGGAGGGGGGACCTCTGCTACCCATGGGTGCAGCAGGGAGCAAGTGAGTGTCACTTCCTGGGTGGTTTTTTATAACATATTACCACAGAGTCGTATTCTGGAATCAAGTGGCTTATACAACTGTCCATCAGCTGTTTTAACCAATCAGATTTGTTTCACACCGGGTCTAACCAGCACACTCCCCCACAACAGTGGGAGGAGAGAAAAAAAAAACAAATAGAAATTATGAGATTTTAAAAAATGTTGGAGCCACAATTTTACTAAAATAAAATAGCAATAAACACAACAATAAAAAGAAAATTGTACAAAAAAGGGAATGGTTTAACCAACAAAAGCAAGGTGTTATGTAGCCCCCCTGGAAAAAAGGTAAGATGGCTGCCGCTCCCAGGCAGTTCCTCATAGCCCGGGAGAATAAAGTACTGTGGCAAACAAACCTCCACGGCTTAATGCCCTTTTATGGACAGAAAAACTATGGAGAACAGGGGTAAAACAAAAACCTGGAAGGCTGTTTCATCTGAAAGGATTCACTCTGCTGAGATGCTGGTGTGGGTCCCCATGTGTCAGTGGCTAGTGAAAATTGCAAACAATCCCCTGGCAGCTGGCAAAAATGGCAAGCGGTCTCTAGCGGTGGCTGTGGTACAACAGGCTCTCCCTTTCTGAGCCGACAGTTCAGAATTGCAAAAGAAACACAGCTTCCCAGGCTATGACAATCTTAGATGAAAGTGCCCGATTGTGAAATATAGCTTCCCAGGCTGTGGCTTGGGGACTTGCCTGGGGTGACTCCATTGGGAGCTGGGAAGAGCAAAGAAGACCTCTTGCATTTCTGTTCCCTGTTTTTAAAGGGGCACAGCACCACTCTCCTTCTGCAAATGGGGTAAAGCAAAAACTTCAGCTTCCTCAGTGTACCCTGCCAGAAACTACCCCCCCGAACCACCCCTTGCCATTCTCATGGCCATGAAGTAAAATGGTATTAAATAAACACCTCTTAAAACTCCACCCCCTTGTCTCTTTACCCAGGACATTACCCGCCCCTTATTCTATACCATTAAGATTATGCCCAGATTTTATACATTTCAGCTGTATACATATGCACATTGTGTTGGTTTTTCACAGCCTGGTTCTTGGCAGTGGGAGGACCACAGAGGTGGCTTCTGTGAGAAGCTGCTAGAAGCTTCCACCATGTCCAGCAGAGCCAATCCCTGATGGCTCTGATGATGGACATGCCGCTGGCCAAGGCTGGGCCAATTAGAGATGGTGGTAACACCTCTGTGATAACATATTTAAGAAGAAATCAAAACAAAGTTGGTGGCACAGTTTTAATTCCAGCCAGAGAAGAGTAGGAATGAGAACATGTGAGAGAAACAACAATGGAGGCACAAAGGTCAGTGAAGGAGGGGGAGGAGGTGCTGAAAAAGGAGGGGGAGGAGATGCTCCAGGCGCCAGAGCTGAGATGTCCCTGCAGCCTGTGGTGAGGACCATGATGAAGCAGGTTGTCCCCCTGCAGTCCATGGAGGTCCATGAGGGATGCAGATTCACTTGCAGCCCGTGGGGGAGGTGCCCACACCAGAGCAGGTGGATGCCTAGAGGAGGCTGTGATCCGGTGGGAGTCCCATGGAGAGAGAGGCCTTGCTTCCAGGCTGGAACAGCCTGTCCTTGGAGGACTGCACCCCGTGGCAGAGTGACCCATGCCACAGCAGTTTTGGAAGGACTGTCTGCCCATGGGATGGACTCACACTGCAGCAGTTTTGGGAGTACTGCTGCTCATGAGCTTGGACCCATGCTGGAGAAGTTCACAGAGAACGGTGCAGCAGGGAAATGACTCCTCTCCCCTGAGCAGCAGAAGAAAACCTTGGGTGATGAACCTACCAAAACCCCCACCCCATCTCCCTGCACTGTCGGTGGGAAGGAGGGAGGGGTTGGAGGGAGACAAGGGTGTTTTTTAAGGGCTTGTTTTACTTCTCATTCTCCTACTCTGATCTTATTAGTAATAAATTCACTTTGTATCATTGAGCCTGTTTTGCCCTTGAAGTGTTTTCTTCTGGTCCTTATCTCAAGTCATGAACCCTTCATTAAATTTTTTCTCCTCTGTCCAGCTGTGGAGCAGGGGAGGGTGAGTGAGTGGCTTTTGATGGCTGCCTGGCATCTGGCCAGTGTCAAACCATGACATACATAGAGATAACTATATACAAACATAAGCATTATTTCGGTAGTCACTGACTGTTCCCCCAGATATTTGTTGAGGCCATTTTAGGCCAGGGTACTTACAACATACGATGATAGTGTCATTCAACAACCAATATTACATATACAATTCAACATTACAGATGGTTCTCACCCAAAATCAAATCCCCCTGAGGTACACATCGTGTTTCCCCATCCCTCTGCATTAGCCATCAAGTGCACCCTGGTCCTTGAAGAAAAACAGTCCCACGGATGGGTTTGCCTTTGCTTGTGCCAGGACTGATCCAAACTATCTTCCCTAACACATTCCTCATTGACCACAGGAGCTTTCTCCCCTTCTATGGTTTGTGGGGGTTTTAACTGGGCAGGGCCAGCTTGACTGATAGAGCCTCCAGTGTTAAATAACCAGGTGGCCTTCACTGAATGTAAACCCCAGTGTTTGAAGGTCCCACCACGCATTGCTTTCAATGTAGTTTTTAACAGTCCATTGTGCCATTGTCATGGGTCTAGGCTGGACACATGCCAGCGCATCCACGAAAGATTATTCTTAAGGGAAATTAGCATTTATTTTCATAAGGAGAAATATGGATATTGAGGAATGTCGCAGGAGGGGGGAGTCCGGCTGGTGATATCCAGCTCCGGTATGCCTGCGACCTTCCTAGAGAGCGTCTCACAGAGAACAGCTCTTCCAGGGGCACTTGGCAAGCCCTCCCAGGCGATGAGTGATTTCAGCAAGTGTAGCAATTCTTAGCTACAAGTGATTTCAGCTCTTGTGATTCAGATTCAGCTCTTGTGAAATCACCCCGGGCAGACTCGGGGAAAGAGAGACAGGAGCCTTCGTATAGCTGTTCCACAGAGGTAGCTTTTTTGTCCAACCACCCTGTGAAGGGGAGGCCAGGGACGAAAGCTCCCTGGTGTCAGGGGTAGAAGCAGGGGTTTATATGGGGAAAACAGGGGGTGGGATGGAAACGAGTTAGCCAACAGGGCACAGGCTATTACCATGAAGGAACAAGGCATGTTGGGAACTCACCATAACCCAGAGGTGAGTTTCTATACCTGGCTTCTCCAAGGCAGTGCTGGAAGCTCCAGTCTTGAGGGCTCACAGCCCTCCACAACTCCCCCTTTTTTGTTTACTAAGAACACCTCCCCAACGGCCTTTTTAAAGCAGCGCAAGAAACATGAGAACATAAGCAATACAATAAGAATTACAAGGAAAATCCACAAAGCACCCTTAACTAAAGAAAGTGCCCATCCTTGGAGTCCCCATTGTCCGAGAAAGTTGTTGAAACCGTCTGTGATTTTTCTACAGTCTTGATTTCGTGGACTTGATCTTTTAGCTGCTGGATGTTCTTTGAGATGGAGTCACTACGTGATGTTAAATTAAAACAGCACATGCCTTCAAAATCTTGACAGCCATGTCCATGGGCTAAGAGCAGGAAGTCGATGGCTGCCTGGTTTTGCAGTGTCACGTGTCTGGTGGTTTCTTCATCTTGGAGGAGATCGCTAAGGGTGGCAGATGTTGCATTGGCCTGCTTGCTAAGCCAGCACCCCAGGTGATTTAGCTCACCAAGGGCTTTAGCAGTGGCTACCCAAGGTAGAAGCAGGGACACTGCTACCCTTTTTCCTTTACTCCAATTAGTAACTTGAGAATCACAGTTTTCGTCATATTCTGTGTACAATCGTTTTTGGCGTGCCAATTTGTGTGCCGAATTATTCTTTAAACCTTGGAGTATCTTAATGTTTGGGGTGAGGGTAGTAAGCTGGCCAAGGCTACAAGGACCCCCTTAAAGGCATGAGCGGATCCCGGCCCATGCCCTCTCTCCACAAATAAGAAACACTCCCCGGGGCAACACTTTGGGGTGGAGTGAGGATGAGGAAAGATTATGATTGGTGTAATTGCACCAATTTGGAGGATTATAAACTTTGTTAATTGGAAATACATATTTTTTATGGGTAGACCTAATAAGGTCAAGGTGGTTCAAATGTTGGCCAGATAATTTATAATAAAATTGCACACAGTAATGAGCTTTGAAGACCCCAGTAAGTCCAATTCCTGGGGCTCCTCTGGTGCTTGTGGAAGAATCTTGGTCCACTCGTCCCAAATGTCTACCGGGTTGGGTTTCTTACCTGTATATGGATATTCATGTGCTGCTAGTGGAATCCCTACCAGGCATGTTGACAATGGGTTGTCTAGGTTGCCCATGGACAGGCACAAGTTATCTTGTTTTAAAGTCCTTGCTAGGGTCACCCAGATATTATGGCTGGGCTGTGGGACAACCCAGTTGAGGGCCTGTGGCACTGTGAGGAGCATCCAGGCGGCAGTGAGGGCAGCACCAAGGTAGATGAGTCTCATCTTTAGACAGGGATGTGGCTTCTAATAGGGAATATAAACGAAAATTTGTTAGCTTTGTGGTGAAGGGGAAGGGTTGTCTTCACTTTTCCTCCCTTCTCCCTTTCCATTTCCCCTTTCTTTGTTTTTCAAAGTGAAAATTGGTGGGGGGGTGGGTAGAGGGTTTGGGATATTCTGGTTGGAGGTAAATAAGGGCTGGGGAAGAGGGGGAGGGGTTGGAACAGGAAGGTAGGTACATAGGTAAGTGGGGTTTTAGGAATAACTGGGGAATAACTTGTTATTTATAACAGCGTTGGCCACACATATGTCTGGTCTGTAGTTTGCGTTTTGTCTGTGACCTGGTGACGGGACGGTGGATTCTTCTTGGCAGTCGGTGCCGCCTCCGTCTCCCGGCTGAGCTTCTCTGGTTATCTGGACCTGATGTGTCAGACTCCAGGATATTTCGGTTATTATTTGTGGAGGTAGTGTTTGCAGGGCCTAAGTATGGTTTGATGTTTTTTCCTGGGAACCATTTGGGGCCAGATGGTAGTGAGACACAAGCATATCCCCTCCTCCAGGTACTCAACTGGAAAGGCCCAGTAATCTGATGTGTTTCTGGGTCCTTGACCAGCACCGGTGGTTTCTCAGTGAGCTTAGCTCGGGTCGAATTCGAGAAGTGCCGGAGTACGGGGGGGTCAGGCTCTGATGATGTACAATTTAGGAAATTAATAACGTAGAGAGCCTTACAGAGTCTTTCAACGGGAGACAATCTCTGTTTCTCTCCGTTGTTGATTGAGGACTCTTTTGATGGTCTGATGGGTCCGTTCTACGATGGATTGTCCTGTTGGATTAGCAGGTATGCCCTTCGTGTGTTTTACTCCCCACTGGTTGAAGAAATCTTTCAATTTGCAGGAGGCATAGGCGGGTGCGTTGTCCGTCTTAATTTGTTCAGGGACTCCCAGGGTGGCAAATGCGAGGAGAAAATGCTTGATGGTGTGGGTGGCGTTCTCTCCTGCGTGGGCTGACACAAACACTGCCCCAGAAAATGTGTCGACTGACACATGCACATATTTGGACTTTCCAAAGGATGGAAAGTGAGTCACATCAGACTGCCATAATTGGCAGCTGTTCAGGCCCCGGGGGTTAATCCTGGTACCCATAGGTGGTATCTGGTAATTTTGGCAGTTTGGACATGTTGCTACAATTGCTCTCGCTTGGTCTCTCGAGAGCTTGAACATCCTGATGAGGGCAGGTACATTTTGATGATAGAATGCATGCGATAACTTCACCTGGGCAAAGATGTCAGGGATGTTAGCAGTCTCTGCTGACATTGCCAGCGCATCTGCCCTCCTGTTCCCTTCCATGATGGCACCTGGGAGGTCAGTGTGTGATCTTACATGCATAATATGGTAAGGTTGCTTTCTGTGGGAGATTAAATGAATTAATGTAGAAATCAATTGGTGTAAGTTTGGATTGGAGACCTCCTTGAGAAAGGTGTGTTCAGCCCTCGTAGCTATGGCAGCAACGTAAGATGAATCTGTGACCAGATTAAAAGGCTTGTCTTTGAATTTCTCAAAGGCTCTGACGACAGCTGCTAGTTTGGCAATCTGTGGTGATCCTTCCACTATTTGGACATCAGACTCCCACTTCTGAGTTCTGGGATTCCTCCAAGTCATCACTGACTTGTGGCATAACCCTGAGCCATCGGTAAAAACGGTTGGAGCTTTGAGAGGTATCCTGCTTTGGATTGATTTTGGGATCAGATTAAAGGCCAAATCATGATTAAAAAGTCTATGTTTTGTCACGTGGATGGAAATTTGGCCTGGGTAGCTATCCAGGGTGAACTGGAAGCTTTCATTGGTCTGGAGCAAATGCTCCAGATCCCCAGTGGTTAATGGCAAGTATATGCATGTAAATTCACACCCCGCAAGAGAGCGGAGGCGAGTTCTGGCCTTTTTTATTAGATGTGCCATCATTTCCTGAGGAGTGGTTATTGTTTTTGTAGGCTGACTGCTTGTAAAGATCCATTCAAGTATTAATAAAGGGTCTCTGAGTTGAGGATCCCATTGAAAAATCAACCCGTAGAAGCACGGGGCCTTACCCAGAACGGTAAACTGGAGGGGCAGGCTGGGCTCAACGCGATGCACTTGGCGTGAAGATAGGGCTTCCTGGACTTTGGTGATGGGATCTCGGGCTTCTGGTGTGAGGGTGCATGGAGAGTCCAGGTCCTCGCCGCCGCGGAGAAGACTGAAGAGGGGGGCGAGGTCTTCTGTCGTAATCCCTAGCAGGGGACGTACCCAATTGATGGATCCGCACAACTTGTGTAAGTCTCTTAGGGTCTTTGGGTCGTCTTGGATGGTGAGTTGCTGGGGTGCGATGGTCCTCTCATGGATTTGGAATCCAAGGTAAGTCCATGGGCTGGTGTACTGTACTTTGTCCTCACGAATTTCAAACCCTGCTTCTTCTATGGCTTTGATAGTTCTTTTAACAGTCCTGTCCAAATAAGTTTTTTCTGAAGCACAGATTAGAATATCATCCATATAATGGTGGATGAGTGCGTTCGGGAACAGGCTCTGGATGGGGGACAGAACGTGGGCAACATACCACTGGCATATGGTCGGGCTATTTTTCATGCCCTGGGGGAGGACGACCCAGTGACACACTCTTGAGTAGGGCCTTTCTGTTGAGAGAGGGGACAGAGAAAGCAAACCAGGGAGCGTCCTGGGGATGGAGTGGGATGTTGAAGAAGCAGTCTTTTATATCGATGATGGCAAGCATCCAGTATCTGGGCAGCATCGATGGAGAGGGCAGACCAGGCTGAATGGGCCCCATGTCCTCAATGACTTCGTTGATCTTGCGGAGGTCGTGGAGGAGCCTCCACCTGTCCTTGCCGGGCTTTTTCAGCACAAAGACAGGGGAGTTCCAAGGGCTGGTGGTCTCGGTGATGTGACCCTTGGCAAGCTGTTCTTCCACGAGAGCTTCCAGGGCACACAACTTTGCCTTGGAAAGGGGCCACTGCTCAACCCACACTGGATCCTTTCATTTCCAGGTGAGCCGAGGGATGGAAGGTGGTGGGTGCCTCTCAGTTGCACCAATTAGAAATCCTTATTGGGGATGTGTAAGGAAGCCCCTCATTGGGACGAGAAGTCCCTGCCCCATAAGGTGATGGGGGCCCTCACCACGTAAGGCCGGATGGTCGCCAACTTGTCTTCGGGGCCTTTGATGATGACATTCTGCTTGCTTCGCATAGGCACTGTGGCTCCACCAATCCCCGAAATCATGCCTGCCACCAGTTGCAGCTCCCAGTTCGCTGGCCACTCGGAGCGGGCAATGATGGTCACGTCAGCTCCGGCGTCCATCATCCCTGGTTGGTAGATCTGTTCCCCCTTACAGAGCAGGCCGCACTTGATGGTAGGCTTATTTGAGCCTACAACCTGTGTCCACATTATGGTTGGATTGAGCGGAACTTGTTCTGGGCGGTCCTGTGGAAGTAAAAAGGCCTGTGCAATCGGTGTTCCCTGTGAAAGGTAAAAGGGTGTGTCCGTGCAGCAAAGCTGGACAAAGATCTCTTGTCCAGGGTGTACTGTTTGTATTTCTGGTAATGCATAAATTTGTTCTGGTCCATGAAAAGTGTCACCTAGGATGAGAATGTCCCATGGACCGTTTTGCGGTCCGTACTTCCCTGTGGGGATACAGTACAAACACTCATCTGTGAAGTCAATGGACAGCGTAGTTACCAGCTGGCGCCGAGTTCCCATCTGTATCGCTCCGTGTGACGGGTCTCGTTCATGTGCACTGGGATTCCCAGAGATGATGGTGCCTCCTGAGGTCCACCTGCCTGCTCCCGATACTTGGCTGTGGACTTCACATGCTGGTCGAGGTGGTACGGCTTTTGATTTGTTGTCAAATCGTGGGGCCATCCTGCACTCTGCTGGGAGTTTCCCGGGCACTGTTGGTACCGCTGCTGTCTCTGGGGCCTTTGGTAGCTGGTGCGACGGTCCTGGGTGGGTGACTTTTCTGGGCAGTCCTTTATGAAGTGTCCAAATTCTCCGCAGTTGAAACAGCAGGCGTTATCTTTCGAAGCCACCACTGCAAATGCACCAGATACCCCTTCTGCAATGCCCTTCGCAACTGCTTGGGCAGCTGTGTTTTCAGTGGACGTGTGGCGTGTGCAGCCTTCCACCATCTGCTCTATGGTGGGTTCTGTGTCCAGGGGTAAAGCCCTTAGGATAGTCTTAAATTGTTCATTAGCATTTTCCATAGCAAGTTTACTCAAAAGTTCCTTTCATCCCTCTGGACTTTCTATTTTTTTTTCCAGGGCTACCTTTAACCTGTCCAGAAATTTGATAAAGCTCTCATCCACTCCTTGTTTGATATCAGAGAAATGTTGTGTGGGTATCAAGTCATCAGGGGTAAGAAGCAGTGATGTTTTTGCTGCAATGGATATGTCCTGCAGTGTAGCTTCAGGTATTGTGTTAATTTGGTCTAAGGGTTTTTGAAGTTCACCTTCTCTGGCTAGTTGCTCCACGGTCAAATTTGGCCGACTCGGATCTTTGGAATAGGAGTCAGATAGTGTTTTTAAATGTTTTTTCCAGTGCCTCTCCCATAGCATGTATTCCGCCAGGGAGAGAAGGCAGGTAACAATGTTTTTAATATCATGCAGGACGAGCATATGGGTGGAGAAGGTGGCTTCTAATACGTTTCTAAAGAAGTGGGACCCCCGCCCGTGTTCCTTAGCAATCTTGCAAAGGTCTTTGATTTCTCTGTAGGCAATTGGCTCCCATTCTTTTCTGGGTCCCCCCCGCTTCTTTTTCCTAAAAACGACTGGGAAGGCTGAAATCTTTTGGTCTAGCTCCCAATCTCCCTCCCAGGTGGCCTCCCTCTGTGTCGGCACCCAGGGATCGTCGGATTCTTGGTCCGAGTCAGTGGCACTGCTGTCATCCTCTGAGAAGGAGGAGCGGTGCTTCCTCGGGCAAGCCGTGGCAGCCTGGAGCTGAACGGCGGCGGGCAAAGCACTGCAGCTTTTGGATGCCGGCGCTGGCCTGGCCAGGCTGGGAGCGGGAGTGGCGGAGGACCGGGGGTGTTGTGTCAGGGTGGGGAATGCATCCCAGCCGCGGGAAGGCAGCGGGCAGGCTGCCGTTGTGCGGCAGATACAGGTCTCGGGGGGAGTAGGGGTCAGAGTGCCGCCGCTGCTGCTTCTGTGAAGCTGTTTGGAGTCAAAGTCAGCAGCTGCAGGCGGTTGCGGGAGAGATTTTAAAGTAGGAAGGAGCGGAGTAGAATTTTCAGAAGAAACGGAGAGGGTTGGGGGGGAACGGAGCCCGCGGTCCCTTCCCCCGAGGAGAGGGGGTTGGGGGGTAGTGGGATTTGAGGTAGGGAAACCGGTAGAACAGGTTTGTCTGGGTGTGTGCCAGCGTGGGTGGGGGGCTGTGTAGAAGGCAGGAGTTTCTCATTAGCAATTGAAAAGGAGGTGGGGTGGGTAGGAGTGTGTATAGCAGGTAGGGGTTTGTCGGTAGAAGTGGTCATATCAGGGGAGCTGGAATGCTCGAAAAAGGGTGGAGGGGGGTAGCAGAGGGATGGGGGGCGAGGGGTGGGGGGGAACGGCTGCAGGAGATGGCGTGGGGGGGGTGATACTGTGGGGGCTCGGGATAGCTTAGAACGGGGCAAGGCAGGATAGTAGAGAGGGCTGCCTCGCCTGCATCCTTTTGCGGGGGTACCGATGGATACACAGGAGGGAATACAGGTTCAGGTTTGGGGGTTTCCAAGACAGCTTGGCCAGAGCTGCCTTGGGAGAGAGAGGGTCGGGAAGCGACAGGGTATCCATGGCGACCCTGTCCTGCTTTTTCTCCCTGAACCGGTGAAGGGGATTTGGGAAGACAGGGAAGGGAAGCGTTTGAATGGGGGTTTCCCTCAATGCTACAGGTTTTTTCTACGAACTTAACAATAATATGAAATAAAGGAACGAACCGAGAAACAGAAAGATCACCGGAAGCTTGAAAATAATAGATTTTTTTCCCAACGAGATCCCAGAAAGAATTAGAAAGAACCGGATTCCCGTTAGTATCAGAGATGCTTGGAGATCCAATGAATGAAGAGCTTAAGGTTTTTCTTAGAAAGATTCCTGTTAGAAAGCTTAAAATTATTATCAAGAAGGATTTTTAGGACTTGGGAATAAAGGTCTCTCTCAGGTTTGGGAGGGCTAGGTTTTCCTAGCCTATGTCCCATCTTGGCAGTCCCACTACCTAACCCAGCAGAGAAAAAACAAGAGACCCGAGAAAGGCAAAGCGCACAACAAATTTCTCAATTTTAACTTACGATTGCTTCTTCAGGCAGGGCAGCCCGTAGGGTCAAAGAGAAGTGTGCTGGGTAGGTGGTCTGCCTATAGGTCGATCCTCAAGAGGAGATGTGAGGCGAGGGTCTCGACCTTCTTTCTTCAGATAGGGTCTGCTAGAACGCAGAGTTCTCCTCAGAGACGCGATGATCCGATGGCGGCTTCAGTCCCGCAGCAGATGTGCGGGAGACGCTCTCAGCGTGGGACGTCCAGCGTCGCAGTCCAAGCTGTTCGGAGCACCAATTTGTCGCGGGGGGGAGTCCGGCTGGTGATATCCAGCTCCAGTAGGCCTGTGACCTTCCTAGAGAGCGTCTCACAGAGAACAGCTCTTCCAGGGGCACTTGGCAAGCCCTCCCAGGCGATGAGTGATTTCAGCAAGTGTAGCAAATCTTAGCTACAAGTGATTTCAGCTCTTGTGATTCAGATTCAGCTCTTGTGAAATCACCCCGGGCAGACTCGGGGAAAGAGAGACAGGAGCCTTCGTATAGCTGTTCCACAGAGGTAGCTTTAATGTCCAACCACCCTGCGAAGAGGAGGCCAGGGATGAAAGCTCCCTGGTGTCAGGGGTAGAAGCAGGGGTTTATATGGGGAAAACAGGGGGTGGGATGGAAACGAGTTAGCCAACAGGGCACAGGCTATTACCATGAAGGAACAAGGCATGTTGGGAACTCGCCACAACCGTGAGATGAGTTGCTATACCTGGCTTCTCCAAGGCAGTGCTGGAAGCTCCAGTCTTGAGGGCTCACAGCCCTCCACAGAGGAAAACAGAAAACTACACAGCAAAAACAGGCTCAAAGCTTAAACAGTAAAAGAGTTTTATTTCTAATAGAATGAAAGTAAAAGGAATAATGAAAATTAAGGCAAATCTCCAGACACCCTTTCTCTTTTCAATACTTCCCAACCTTTCTTACCGATCGCACCAGGGGAAAATAAACATAACATGGAGTTTTGCTCACTATAATTAAGAGTCCTTGTTGCCGTTTATGGAAAAGAGTTCCTTCTGCTGTGCCAGGGGATCCATTCCACAGAAGATAGCTCCCTGCGTGGGAGGACTGCACTCTGTTGCAGAGCGACCCATGTCGCAGCAGTTTTGGAAGGACTGTCTGCCTGTGGGATGGACTCACACTGCAGCAGTTTTGGGAGTACTGCTGCTCATGAGCTTGGACCCACGCTGGAGAAGTTCACAGAGAACGGTGCAGCAGGGAAATAACTCCTCTCCCCTGAGCAGCAGAAGAAAACCTTGGGTGATGAACCTACCAAAACCCCCACCCTGTCTCCCTGCGCCATCGGTGGGAAGGAGGGAGGGGTTGGCGGGAGACAAGGGTGTTTTTTAAGGGCTTGTTTTACATCTCATTCTCCTACTCTGATCTTGTTAGTAATAAATTCACTTTGTATCATTAAGTTGAGCCTGTTTTGCCCTTGAAATGTTTTCTTCTGGTCCTTATCTCAAGTCATGAACTCTTCATTAAATTTTTTCTCCTCTGTCCGGTTGCAGAGCAGAGGAGAGTGAGTGAGTGGGCTTTTCGGGGGTGCCTGGTGTTTGGCCAGTGTCAAACCACGACAGTCTCCCATACCACAGGGGCTTTACCTGCTTAAACTCCTTGATTGCAGCACATTTCACACTTATGGGTAACCTGGGAGATGGTGTCCATGGTTAAGTCTGGTCGCTTTGGCGCCTGCCCCGGGGTCTGTGGGGACGCCAGTGGTGCTTGTGCAACCCCCTGCCGTTGTGCCTGCCTCTGGCTCAGCGCCCATATCCTCCTCACCCCCTTCGCCTGCCTCGGGGCCGCCGGGTGATGTATCTGATCCACGGCGGGAGGCAAAGGCAGCACGGCACTCGGCAGGGCAGAGCCGTTCCTGGACGCTCCTGTCGTGCCAGGTGACCGTGCGTCCGAGAAACCCAAGGCATTTTTGGGAGGAGGTTAGGCTGCGAGCCTCAGAGGAGGGGAATTGGGACCTCGTCAAGAAAATAAGCCTACCAGTAGGGCCAGGAGAAAGTCCGTTGGTAAATCAGGACGGCAGTGCAACTTCGCAGGAGGATGTCCAGGCCTACCCTGTCTTTAAGACTCTCCCGAATACGGGGCAGGCTGACAGCCATGCTGTCGTTTCCTGGAGGGTGGTCCAAGATATACAGTCTAAGGTAGCTCAGTATGGACTTGGTTCTCCTGGAGTTATGCAACTCATCAGGGTGCTAAATACCAACTTGCTTGCTCCGTTTGATGTTAGACAGCTCGGCCAGGTGTTGTTTCAGCCTGTGCAGCTCACCGTTTTTGAAAGTAATTGGAAAAAAATGGCTGAAAAGGCCTCAGYGGAGAATATGCATTTGCCTCAAAATGACCCCAGATATGCAGTTGGAGTGGATATTCTAATGGGAACCGATCAATTTTACAATCCTAATATCCAAGCTACTTGGCCTTCTTTGGTCCTTGAACAGGCTCAGAAAATTGGTATAGGAGCCATAATAAAAAGCATAGACATGGCCGCTCCGAAAACATCTTATGTGAAAATATCTCAGGGGCGGAATGAAAATTTCCTCTCCTTCATGGAGAAGATAGCTGAATCCCTGGAAAAGCAGGTGGATAGCGAGGCAGTAAGGCAGGTATTGTGTAAGCAATTGGCAAGGGACAATGCCAATGAGGAGCATAGAAAAATTATAGATGCTTTACCAGGGGACCCTACCTTATCAGATATGGTTGAGGCTTGTGCTAAGGTGAGGTCCGGGGACCCTAGGCTGTCTGCCTTGGCTGCAGTTCTATGGCCTTCCTGAGCACAGCCTGATCGGGGACAAAAGCAATCTAAAGCTGGAAGTAAACAGAAACGGGCCAAGCAGAATCAAACGGAGGACAGGGGAAACTCCCAGTGCAAGAGATGTGGTAGGCCAGGTCATTGTTCAGACGATTGCAGGTCTGTGCACCATATCAATGGTCAGCTTTTGGTTAATTCGGGAAACTTCAGCAGGAGTGCAAACAGGGGGAATTGCTCTCCGGGACAGAGGTTCTCCCAGGGCATGGCACCGACACAGGCCTACTCAG
>JACAXG010000539.1:52533-81307 GCA_018881555.1 Amblyornis subalaris
CCCTCAGTGAAGAATGCATAGTTTTTGGAATTGTATTTAGCTGTTTCAAGAAAACCCTCCCAGAACCAAGTTTACAGTTTTATATCCCAATATTTCATATCTGAGCRTGAATTAACCGATTTATTTATAACAAGTAGATGCAATTGTTCCTTGCCTCTACCTGGCAGCGCCTCTCTAGTACTGGTCATGGTGCTCGTTGCTCCCTCCCTGTAAGTATGACCTGGAAGTCCCTTCCAGAGGATCGGACATAACATCATCCCTTCTATTCTGCCTAGGGGCTTCCCCAAAAGAGCCTGGAGCGGCATTCATCCTTGACAAGTTTCCTGTGGTAGTTGTTCCTCCTTTCAACTCATGTACCTGTGCTGCTAGGGCAGAGGTGGGTTTTCCATCCCATCTCCTCGCCTCTTCTCTGTGGTCATGCACATAAACCACAAATTACCTCATGGAGTGTACCATCGCTCCCTGGCTGGCAGGCACCTGCTCTTACTAGCAGGGGCTCTGGTCTGTAGTGGCGAGACATGGAACGTTCCCTCCCTGAGCTCCTCTCTGAGTTTCTGATGGCCCTCTTACAATTTCCAGATATGCTTGGCCACTTCTGTTTTCACAGCCAAGACATGGGCCTTTAATGGGGCAATAGTGTCTTCCTATCTCTGTGTCCTGGTTTAAAAGACAGGTGTCTGCCAAGGAAGGAGGGAACCTTCCTGGAATGGAAAGATGATCCACTCCCTCCAAATTATCATAATTTCAAAATTATGGGGCTTCCAGGCAAAGATATGGGAAAAGGAATAACAGTTCTTTACTGGCAAATATATATATAAAACAGAACAAACAACAACAACAAAAAATAACAGAAATTCTTCCACTCATTAGGTAAATTTTTCCTTTTGGTGTAGCTACGACCACAACCGGCAGGAGGTGCTGGTGGCTCCTGGTGAGGCAGAGAGGCTGTGATGGTTCTCCCGTAGCCTGAGGGGAGCTCCGATGCGAGCTCAGGAACCTCCTGAAGGGGTGGTGGAAGCTCGGGTGAGGGGGAGGACGGGAGATGGCTCCTTTTGCAAAACTTACAGGCAGCAGTTGGTCTCAGTACCACTCCCGGCGGCAAGCTAAACTGTAGCAGTATCCCCAGAAACCACCAAATGTCCTCTGGAACACACGCGACTGTTCTCCCTGGCTGCTGAGCCAAAAAAGGGGCTGGAAACCAGCCCCCCACCCCCCAGGCAAAAGTCCCGGAGTCAACCCCAATATCTCTCGCGGTATTACGCTGCAACTCCCAAAAAACCCCCAGCGGGAGAGCCTATCTCCCTGGCAACACTCCCAAACTCTTGTTCCCCTGGCCGAGCAATTACAGTGGTATGTGAGAGTGCTTGGCTAACCCTTTTGTTTCTCAATCACTTTGAAAATCACCCCATCTCTGTTTCTCCAGCATGCAACAAATGGGAAGAAATTGATTTGAGAAATCTAACCCACAACACTCTGGAGCACCCACTGTCTTCACCCTCCTTCCATTGCATCGGTGCTAAGTAGCAGGTACATATACTTTGCCTGAGCTGTACAAATTTTTGTCCACATTTGTGATTGCCTGGGGTGATTTCCTCGGGACCCGGGAAGAGCAAAGAAGACCCCCTATGTTTCCATTCCCTGTTTTTAAAGGGGCACAGCACCACTACCCTTCCGCGAATGGGATAAAACAAAATATTCCTCTTCCAATGTTCATGTGATGCCTTAATATTTTCTTTTTATACATTTTTCATATATTCATAGCCCTGTAGACTACTATTGCATGGTTATATAGCTCCTAGTACCCTTTCTGTTAGATTTTAGAACAATAAGCTAACCTCCTCACACATTCCTGAAATATTGTTTGGTCTTACTGTCGAGGAGAGAACATTTTGTTTTTGTAACCAGAATCTGAGAAGACATAAACAAGAAATAAGGCAAAGCAGGCCCTGGGCTAACATCAATGGGGCAGAACCCAGGGGCTAGATGACCTAATGGACTGCTCTTTAATTGGACCATATTCGATTGATATGCTAATTTGTGAAACTTATAAAAACTGTAGAAACCTGATGCCAAGCGTGCATATAGCCACATTATGCACCTTGAAGGCCTTCAATAAAAAACCTGCTTTTTATCTCACCGTTCTTATGTGGTTGCAAAGTTTTATTTCCTCTGTTTTAGGTATCAAGTGTACCCTGCCAGAAACTGCCCCCTCCCCCAGACCACCCCCCACCGCACTCATGACTATGACGTAGAATGGTGTTGAATAAACAGGGCTGAAAACTCCACCCCCTTGTCTTTGTACCCTGGACAAAGATTATCATGAAGAGATGGGTATTTCAGGACTTACTTTCCATCCCACCAGGATAATGAGGTCAGCTCTTTGAGAGCACCTGTGGAGCCAGTTCTCAGCTGCAGGGTGTTATGATCCCACTTCTGAAACCAAAATAATGTTAGGATCTGATTATTAAAAGATTCCTCTTCCCAAATTAAGGTGCAAATGAGACAATATGCCAAAGTCAATAGCATGGATTTTATTTAACAGTAAATATGAGAGGGAGGGGAGAGAGAAAGAGAGAGATTACATAGATAKTCATCACCACATGGAACCCTGTGGCTTCCTGCTGGCCCTTTTTCTTCTGATCTTCTTGGTGGTGGGCATCTCAAAGTGATTTTCTGGAAGTACCACTTTTATACAGTCCAAGTCCCAGGTATCCACAGAGTATAGATGCTGTTCCCACAACTTGAGCTGACTTATATAAGGATTTGCTTCCTTTCTCACAGTTTGCCATGGTGGGAATTTTTGTCCAGGTAGGTTACCCAGATCTGCCTTACCAGGCCCTGCATCTTCCTGTTGTTGCCATTTACATTTATCACCAGTTCTCACAGTCTGAATTTTGTCCAATTGTGGTGGCTTATCTTATGGGAACTCCCTTCTCTGACAGTGTTTTGAGACATTTCACTGCATTTTTTAAGTCCTGACACAGGGGTACTTAACTGAGGAATTACAGGAACCTTCCTACCCTGGGCATGGCAGGGTACCATAAAGACTTCTAACTTCAGCACAACTGTCCAGAGAGCTAATGTAAGTTTTATTTGTTCTACTAGTGTAGTATCATTGGGGAAAATCACATTCTTAACATGCTCCCATCTCACCCCAGCACACTTCAGAACATCCCAGTTGTCCTGGGTTAGTTATATATTCTATTACCACCCACAAAAGCTGGATAAATTTCATAATTACACACCTGGGACTCCTTATCTCAACTGAGATAAGCACTCCAACCGACAGGAAGCACTACCCACTGTTGGAACCCTAAATTTCAGTCTTTCATTGTTGTAATTAAAAAGCAATTTGTTATGTCACTGGGTGAAGTATGTAGAAATGTAGAAGATTCAGTTTATGAGTTATTAGTAATGTATTGGTAGCAAGATGGAGGATTTGGGGTGTGGGTTTATACTACTTCTTTCTTCATTCTTCTTCACAAACCTAGGTAGCTTAACCATTGGTGCAAAAAGGCCTGCATTGCAGATGCTAAATGGACAGTGACTGGATTATAAGTAAAAACATGTTAGTTGGCAGTTTATAATTGGGTAAATTAAGCTTTAAATAACCTTGGAACTCACGGTTCGAGGCCATTTTCCACCTTCCTAACTTAGAGAACACTCTGTGCTGCTATGCTATAGATAAGAACTTAATAAACAACCTGATTAGAAGAACATCTCAGCGCCTCCGGCGTTTCATTCCAAACTCTCAGCAAAGAACTCTCGAAATAGTAAAAGTAAAAACAAAAACGAGTTTCCAACATGGTTATCTGATCTCAGCTAATGGCCCATTAGCACCATCCAGCCTGACTAATTAGCCTGAATCCCTCCGGAACATTTCGGAGGACCCTAGGACTCCTCCAAGCTCATTACCAAAACAACCAATAGAACATCGGGAAGATCCTCTTCCATTGTGAAAGTCCCCGCCCCTGGGGGAGGTGCCAGCCAAGAAGCACAGCATAAAACAAGGGTTTTGGATGGGAGAAGATACCCTCGGCTTGATGGGACTCTTGACTCCACTCCACTCCACTCCACTCCACTCCACTCCACTCCACTCCACTCCTTGGAATTGGATTCAGCTAGCTACTCCACTCCACTACCGGGACTGGATTACCGGGACTGGATTACCAGGCCTTCCTGCAGGACCAGTGCCTAATTGGACTGCACAGCTACCACCCAGGTCAACAGGGTATCAGGTTGTACCGTGACTCTGTCGGTTTGTTTAAGCCCATGTTTCTGTATTACTGCATTTATTTTAACCTTTTTAATAAAAATTGTAATTTTGACCTAACATCTCTCGAGGTATTCAGTGTGGGGTTAATTTCCCATGCTGGTTTACAGCCAAACCAGCACACCAGTATAAAAAGTTGAAGCAAATAAGTAACAGGCTGCTCATCCCTGCAGGAGACTCCCTAGGACACTTCTAAGTATGACTGCAATGCACTAAAGAGGACTTAGCTTGGGCCAAGGACACAGCCTACCATTCTGAAAGCACATTAGACATCTGTCCAGGTGAAAGAAATGTTCAAGTCTGCATCTACCTGCAAGAAGCTTGGCCCTAGATGGCTTTAAAAGTCAGGGAAATGTCTGCTGCACAACAGGATGGCTCAAGAATGGATCCTCACCTTTATAGAATCATTAGTTTGCAAGTTTAAGGCCTGGGGACTGTGTAAAAGGCAATATGCTAAGTGCAATATGACTTGCTTAGAAGAATGAACACTACCTGGGAGTAAGAACTTTTACCTCAGGGTCAACACAATATAAAGACCCAAACTAAACCAGCTCTCACCATTTGAGAACCCCTCATACCAACAATAAAACAATAGATTTGCCTTTCAAGGAAAACCACAACGGGCACATAACCATGGCCGGAACAATAATCGACCAGAATCCAGTTTAAAAACACTCCACCTGCACAGGACATGGGTTTAGAACAATGAAAATTAACACACCACTGATTACACACCACCTGCACAGGACAAACATGTACTGATCCTGCACAGGACAAATGCATACCAATTATGTTATAAATAAAAATCATGAGTTGGCTTTTGCATGGTAATTATTCAGGGATTAGTTAGTTAATTAATAAAGTTTGTGAAGTTAATTGTGTGTTAATTTATAAGTTGTCCAGTTAAATTGTTAGCCCTGTTTTTATAAAGTTTGATTATTGGAATTTATAATTAAAAACCTGTTTATGAAGTTTAATGTGAGTGAAAACCAGTTTTCTTAAAGTTTGCTGTTGAGAATGTGTTCAAATAGCTTTATACAGTTTTATAAAGTTCAATTGTTAAAACTATGTTGATGCAAAAGTTGAATACTATTTCATGAAGTTTTTTTGTACTGTTATAACTAATTTTATACATTTTCTGTATATTGTAAAGTTCAGTGAATCCCTTGAGACTGGATCCTAAGCTTCAATATTAAGGGACACCAAACTCCTGGGTGTGGTTCCTGGGCTATTTTTAGAAACAGACCGTTGGCTTGCAGCTTGGCATTCTGCCAGCCTGAATTTCAATGAGGACTGTTTCCCGCCTTTTTCCCRATGACATCRGCCAGAAGACYACCCCCTGGCAACAGACCAGCTATTGGTAGAAGAAAGGAACAACATCATCACCTCTCACCAATCATTGCAAGCCGAGTGGGCTGGACTGTAGACGGTCCTGGGAGGAGCCAATGGAGCATAAAAATGCCTGCACAGCAGGGAGAGGGGTCTTTTACCTTTGGAATAGCTGTTGGTRAAGCCCCTGCGCTGAGGTTACTGGCCTCTAACTTTACAAAAGAGAATTTAATAAAGACTTTTTGCTTTAGATTAGCTAAAGCAAGCCCAGCGCAGCAAGGATTCTGCCGTGGGCACTACGCCAAGCCGGCATCTTAGAGTCTCCAATCCCTGCACCCGGTTTTTCTCATTTTATTTTGGGTACTTTAATTTTGAAATTTATATTTTTCTTACGGTGGTTACTTGGATTTTTCTTTTATTTAAATTGCTGCTTTTTTAAAATAAATTATTTTTTGTTAATCACGATTAAGAGTTGTGTTTTTGACAAATTACACAAGCACTAATAACTAATTAGCCCACCTCTTAACATGAGCAATTTGATTGGTCTACACAACTGTATTGTACCATATATAAACCCTGCTGTGTGAGTCGGCACAGGCAGGCAGCTGGAACAACCACAAACCCACAGCTAATCAGGAGATCCCTGAAGCAACACCTAGACAGAGGCACACAAGCAGAGATGCAAGGCACCATTAAGCTCAGTCCATGCTAGATCACCAGCCTACTGTTTACACTGATTTATCAAGGGTTTGAGCATGCATAGTTTACCACCATGCAGTGATCTTTACTGTGGTTTGATCTCTATACCAAGGCAGGGAGCTCAAGCATGTCAGTTAGGGCGCCTTCAAGTCCACCAAACACCTATGTTATCTACACACAGATGTTCTACTTCTCAAAGCACACAGAGGGTAAAGAGCAGAAGGCATAATCTATGTGTTTTTCTACATTGCTACTCTCCAGACTTTGGTATTCCCAACTGCAAGGTCACTTGGGTGTGTTTACAATCCTCCTCACCAGTCTTCTGCTTTTAGCCTATTTCTCTCAACAACTGCTTTCCTCTGTGTTGGGGTCCTCCATGCATTAGGCTGGGGGTCTTCTATGTGCACATGAGAGAATAAATTCCTTTGGCAATTCTATGCTAAATGTCTCTCTCGTCAGCTGACAAAGAACTGACTTTTACTACTATAGGTCCCGTTTCCTTAATAGACATAAGAAAAATACTAGCCCATCTGAACCAAATTTCATAACTAAACAAGGTTGATTTGGCTGTGAGGCAATATAATTTGAGACAGTAAGTTAGGGCTCAAAAATGACTTAAAAATTTAAGCCTCATTTTCATATTTCAAATTAAGATTTCCAGACCCCACAGACTCTTTTCAATCACTGTATATATATTCCATATCTGAATGTGATAATGCATGAAATATCTGCATGGTTGCCTTGCATGTAGTATGATCAAGCAAGCTCAAATTGTGTACAAACAAGAGAGGTATCCTCAGTTTCAGCAATAAACAGCATCCTATGAGGGTCCAGAAATGGTGGCAATTAAGCCCCAAAAGTATGACTTGGCTTAAAGAGAGATCTTATTTTTTTTTTCTGTTAAGATTAGCAAATCAAGTCTACCAGCTCACACCCTGAAAGACTCCTTTGATACACATGACCTTACATATGGCACAAGACTGCTTTAGGAGTTAAAATTAGTAAGCACTTGCAGCAACAAGCAGAAAGCAAGGTAAGACCATGGTCAAAGAATTAATGCAATAGCCAGTGAGAAACAGCACAGATTATGATTGTCTTGGGGGAAATGATAAGGCTGTCTTCTCAGAAATACAGAAAGGAGGAATTTAATCAACAGGTTGCTTACATTAGATTGCATCATTTTCAAGTGTCTTGCATTCATTTGGCTTTATTTGCAGCCTTCTCCCCCTCATTTTTTTCATAAGACTTATAGGCTGGACTTGGGAAAAGTTCACACTGAAAATAACCAACCAATGGTTTTGCTTCAGCTATTCTTTTACTACCAAGCAATATAAACAAAATACTGGCCACTGTGGTCAAATGGAATTATACAGAATATGAGAATTAGTATTTAGTTATTTCAATATTACCTTGTGCTCAAACCCATTGCCAGTCAGCACCAGTAATGGCAGTTGAAGTCTTACCTCACTGTTCAAAAAAACAGATGTGTCATACTGCAGGTTGTAAATCAATACCACACCACAAATATTTAGACAATTTTGTTGGACATTTCTTGTAAATAAAATATTGTTTAATTAAAGAATACAAATTATAATATCTCAACATGTTCTGAAAAAAAATACAGAGCCAGTTTCTTCATACATTACCTGTGCAATTGCTACTTGATTTACATTAAATTTTGACTTCACACCACAACCATAATGTAAACTGCATAAGAAAGTGTGCTATGACCCTACAAAAACCCCCATCTGTCCTGGTATAAAAGACAGGTGTTTGCCAAGGAAAGCGGGAACCTTCCTGGAATGGGAATAGATGACCCCCTCCCTCCAAATTATTATAACCTTGAAATTACGGGGCTTTCAGGCAAAAATATGGGAAAAGGAATAACATCTCTTTACTGGAATATATATATAAGACACCACAGGCAAACAGCAACAACAACAGCAACAACAAAAAACAGAAACCCAGTAACAGCCTTTTCTTATCTGTTAAGCAATTTCCCTTTTGGTGTCATTATGATCACAACCAGCAGGGGGTGGTGGTGGGCCCTGGTGAGGCAAGGCAGGTGCAATTACTCCCCCACAGCTGCAGGGGGCGCTCCAGCGCAAGCTTGGCAACCTCTCCACGTGGCAATGGCTGCTTGGGCAAGGGGAAAGAGGGGAGACGGCTCCTTTTTATAAACTCATGGGCAGCAACTGGTCGCGATGTCGGGCTACTGCACAGAGAGGTGGCCCATATGGGGACAGCCCCAGTCCCAGCAGCACCCCACATGGCTGGGGAACAGGGAAAAGATGAGCAAGCTTGCAGTGTAGAAACCGCAGCAGATCGGAGTCTCAGAACCTAACACACAAGAATAGCCTTGGCAACACGCTGCAGGTAGGGGCCCAGCAGGAGGATGTCCCAGTCCCAGGTTTTGGCACCACATGCACTGGCTCTGAGCTCTGAGCAACAGGGGAGCAGGGAAGCAAGCAGGAAGGCTCTGGGCGCAGTGCTGAAAGAAAAAAAATATAGGGCAATAGGATCTCAGGTCAGATGCGCTCACCATGCTAACACCACGCAGCTCCTGCCTCCGTCCCCAACAGGAAGGAAGAGCGAGTCCCCCTGTGGCCCCGCCCTCCCCCACAGGATCCCGGGCTGAGCTTACCTATGGCCATATCCCCTGAGCTGCGGGGAGGAGCAGGAACAGTGACAATTCCAGGCACAGAATGATTATGAGATAACTCCATCACCATGAGCCACCCCCCACAAAACAACATCTGATCATTCATCATCATGCATGTTTTACAATAAGTATCACTGCCCACAATGTGTATTTCAGAATTCATGATTGTTTTGAAAAATATTTGGCTTAGCATAAATATTGCCTTCAATGCATCCATTTTCCTAGTATATTTTGCCTTACTTGTTGACGTGGTTTGTACACTGGACAAATGCCAGGCACCCACAAAAAAGTTACTTATGGGGAATTAAAACTTATTTTCATGAGGAGAAATATGGATTATTGAGGAAAACAGAAAAAACTACAAGGCAAAACAGGCTCAAAGCTTAAACAGCAAAAAAGATTTATTACTAATAGAATTAAAAGTAAAAAGAATAATAAGAAATTAAGGCAAACTTCCAGACACTTCTCTTCCCAGTACCTCCCTCTTCCCACCAGCCGTGCAAGGGAAACAAACATGGGGTTTATGGTCAGTAATATTATTTCTTAAGAGTCTTTCTTGATGTTTATGGAAGAGGGTTTCTTCTGCTGTAGCCTCACAAACTTCACAACAGCAGCCCCCGCCTGAAAGCTGCTACAGTGGAAAATCTCTCCCACGAATCACGCAGTCTTCCCACAACTGCCAGCGTGGGTCATTATTAGTCCATGGGTTTAGTCTTTTAAGGATGAGCTATCCCAGCCTGGAAGTAAAAGTTCTTTTCTTCAATCTCCAAAAAAGCCTCAGCAATCTATGCACCCTGGTGTGGGCAGCTTTTTTCTTGGGCTGTAACGTGGATCTCTACATCCCCCCAAATTCACTTCAAATGAATTATAGAGAAATAGTTTGTTACATTATAGTTCTCACCACGGCTTGCAGGAGAAATCTCAGTTCCAGTGTTCGGTGTCTCCGCACTCTCTCTCTCTCACACTGACCTTGGCGCCAACATGTTGTCTTCCTCCACGTGGTGCCGCCATGTTGTCTTTTCTTCACACGGCCGCATCTTTCCATTCTCTCTAACTTGGAAGAGAGTCAGCATCTGCAGTTGTACCTAAAGAATTGCTCTTATCTGGATCCGCATCAGAGAAATATTTGCCATGTCTCTCGTTGCCGGCTATGTGGTGTTATCTAGCCGATTCAGCACAAACTGCGCCGAGCCGTGTGGAAAGCCCCTCTGGAACCGCGCACGCGCCGTGTGGTCCCAACGGCACCAGCTGCCCATGGCTACCCATGGCCAATGGTGACTGCTGGGGTGTCCTACTCCAGGCAGCTTGAACCTTGCCCACCTGCCCGCCAGGGCCAGTGGCGGCTCCGGGCCAGAGCCTCGAGGGGCCCATCCCTTCTCCACTCCTCGGAGGGGAAGCAGAAAATGGCCATTCTTCCTTTTCCTTCTTCAAAATATGTCATCACAGAGGCGTTACCAAGTATCCCATTCGTCTAGCAACCTGTCCATCAATTCTGGGGTCTGAGCCAATCAAAACCACCACAACTGTACAAAAATGTTCTTTTCATTGAGTATCTTGCCTTCTTGACTGGAAAAAACTCCAGTGCCCCAAAATTATGAGATTTAGTCTGTACATTTAATTATTAATTCCACACACATTAAATAGAGGAGTATTCTTTCTTCATGCATCAGAATCATTTTCAAAATGGAGTTTCTGGAATTACATGGCAAAAGCCTTCAAAGGAAGGGGTTAGAGGGGGAAGACAGAGAGACTATACAGGATTTAAAAGCAGTACCTTGTTCAGAATTTTCTCCAGAGCCAGAAGCAATAAAACCCAGTGTTTCAGAAATCAGTAGTGGAATAGTTGAAGCAATTGAAGATTCTCTAAGCAAAGTCCACAAGCTTGTGGAAGAAATAGTAGCTGTCACTGCTGTCTCTTTATCAATGCAATCTACTCTGGAAAGACAAACTCCCGAAAGTCCAGAAAAAATGGAAAAATCAATAGTGGATGTAGAAGATTAAGATGATTTCGTTGATTTGAAAGAGGAAAGTAGTACGTCTTCACTTTCAGAAGGGTTGGTGGAAATATCATAGCTGACACAAAAGCCAAATGACAAAGCAGGAAAAAGCAATAGAAAAGCAACCTGAATCTGTGCTTTTAAAATCCAAAGATACTGGAGGTATGGATGGGAAAAATGAGAACTGGCTTCTTTATTGGAAACAGTGAGTTCTGTAATTCAAGAAGTAGTGACAACCATATTCAGAAAAGAAAAAGAAGCTGGAGGAAGATTCTTTTTAGCAAAACCAAAAAAGCTAAAGAAGATGAAAATGCACATGGACCAGAGCCTGCTGGAGTCTCTGAAAAAAGCATCACCAAACTTGATGTTTCTAGTGTTGCAGCAAATACAGAAAGACTAGAAATGAAAGCCAACACATCTAGAAGCACCTCTGCCCACAAATCCATAAAGCCTGTGTCTGTGGGTGGGAATTTCTTTCCCTACACTGGACACAGATGCAGAACCTGTGTCTGTTTTCACTATTTTAAATTTTTATACTTTGTAGGTCCCTCATTTTCTTTTTTCTCAAGGCAGACATCTATTCCCCTGTTATAGTTTCTCTAAAACTGACATATCTGTTGGGAGGAAAGGGTTAAAAGCAGAAGAATGGCAAGGAAGATGGTAGATTCACTCAAGTGACCTTGCAGCTGGGAATGCCAAGCCCTGGAGAATAACTGTGGGAAACCCCATATATTATGCCTACTGCTGTTTATCTTCTGTCTGTTTTGAGAAGCAGAATCTCTGTGTAGAGATAACAGGTGTTTACAGAGACTTGGAGGCACTCTCACAGACATGCTTGAGCTCCCTGTTTTGGGAGAGAGAAGGTCAAAGCTCAGAGATCACAAAAAGAACAGAGGAGATCATAGCATGTTGGTAAACTACATGTGCATGGGCCCTTGATAAATTGGTGCAAACTCCAGGCCCTCCGCTCACTAGCATGGACTGAGCCTAACGGTGCCTGCCTTCCTGCTTGTATGCCTCTGCCAGGTTGTTGCTTCAGGATCCTCTGGTTAGCAAGGTAATGAAATTAATTTACTCTTTGCATTTCAGCCATGGTTTTGTGGTTGTTCCGACTGCCTGCCTGTGTTGACTCACACAATATCTCTTGAGGGTTAATCCAGCTTCCATTGAATTCAGTGCAACTTTTAAAATTGATTTCACCGGGAACAGAAATAGGCCTCTGGTATACATTATGGTGTGGCAGGTTGGCCTCAACTCACAGCTAAGCACTGACTCAGCCAATTGCTCACTGCCCCCTCCAATGGGATTGGGAGCATAAAATAACCAGAAAAAAAAGAGAGAAAAACTCATGGGTCAAAATAAAGAGAGGGAGATCACTTGCCAATTACTGTTGTGGGCAAAACAGACTCAACTTGAGGAAATTAATTTATTGCCAATTGTTATAAATATTAAGTTACTGATTTGAGGGTTTTTGGGGGAAAAAAGTAAAAAAAAAAAAGCCACTGTTATGGGTTTGACAAATGAATTTTTTGTCCCATCTAGCAGGGAGACCTGTGGGGGCGGGGAGTGGTTGCCCAGGAACTAATTAGTGATACTTAAGAAACAAAGAAGGTTGCCCGCACATTCACATGCCACAAAAATCCCCAGCTAGAGAAACAAGAGTTGGGAGTGTTGGCCAGGGGGTTGTTCCCAGAGGCTGCATCTTATCATCGCAAGAGGTGAAAAGACTTTGAGGCTTGGTTAGAGGGGGCGGAGGCGGAACTCACTCTCTTCTCGGCTCGGCGTTCGACTCGGACAGTGGTGTGTGCTGCGAGTGCCGGTTTGCTCCGAGAGCACTGCCACACTGTGACATCTCCTCAGGGGTCCCGCCGCAGCACAAGGCACAGCGTTGCGCTGTAACCGGTCGCCACCCCGAGCTGCTCGCCTCTGCCGTTCTCTGCCACCAGCCCAGATTCTGCTGCACATTGATTGCTGCCGGGGTCTGCTCGTCTCTGCTGTTCCTGCCTTTTGCTGGCCGCTCGGTGGGTGATACCAAGGTCCATTACTCCACAGTCGGACCTGCCTGCCTGCGCTGCTTGCTGCCCGCTGCCGAGGTCGGTGCTGAGACGGACTACTGCCCCGTGAGTTTGCACAGGGAGCGATCTCCCCTCTCCCATTCGCCAGAGCCGCCATTGCCACGTGAGAAGTCACCATGCTTGCGCCACAGCGCCCCCTGCAGCCGCCGGGGAGTCACCGCAGCCTCTCTGCCTCAACAGAAAATCGCCCGAGTGAGAAAAGACTGTTACTGTGTTTGTCTGTTCTCTTATTGTTGCCATTTATCTGTCTTGTTATATATAGATATATAATCCTAGTAAAGAACTGTTATTTTTTTCCCACATCTTTTCCTGAAAGCCCCTTAATTTCAAGGGTATAGTAATTTGGAGGGAGGGGGGTCATCCTCTCTGTCCCAGGAAGGTTTCCCACCTTCCTTGACAGACACCTGTCTTTCAAACCAGGACAGCCACAAAAAAGAAACATTGAAACACAGGGAAAACACTTTTCCTCCTCCTTTCCAAGACTCACACCTACACTCAAGACTCTTCTCCTCCCCTCTTATTATCAACCACAGGTTACACTCAGGACCCTGGAATGCATCTCATCAGGCCCTGTAGACTTGTGGCTATTCAGCTACCTCAAGTGGTTCCAAACCTGCTCTTCGCTTATAGTGGGAGAGACTTCACTCCCCCAAACCCCACCTAGAGGTACAGGCGCTTGAGAGGTGTGGGAAGCTTGACTGCCAGTGAAGACTAAGGCAAAGAACTTGGTGAGTCATGCCCAGTATATAACCTGGGGAGAGGTGGCTGGAAGGTGACTGATCACTGTTTGGGGATGCGCTGGGCATTGGTCAGCAGGTGGTAAGCAATTGTATTGTGCATCACTTGTCTTTCTTGGGTTTCATTTCTCTCCTTTCCATTACTAAAATAATTATTATCATTAGTATTATTACAATATTTTACTTTGTTGCAATTATTAAACTGTTTCTATCTCAACCCACGAGTTTTACCTTTTTTTCCTGATTCTCCTTCCCATCAACCAGGGGAAGGGGGAGTGAGTGAAATTAGTAGCCAGCTGGGGTTAAAATGTTGTAAATTAATTTTGGCTAACTGAATTCCTTTAACTGTATCCTTTTGTCTGAGTAGTTTTGCTTAGCATGAGTAGCTAAAGTTGCTGAAGCCTTAGGCCACAAGCTTTGACCTACCACTTTTCTTGAGCTGTTACTTAGTTATGTAAAGGGAGGCCCATATAAGAAAAAGAACCCCCAGGGAACAGAAAAAGAATCCACTAAGGAACAAAGACCTGTCATGGTTTAGGAATGGTACTCCCCAATTTAGTCTTCCCACTGAAACTCCAAACCATGCTGCCGCTCACTCACTCCCCCCCCTTATCCGGGACTACCTAAAAGAGAGAGGCTTGACAAAGATCAAAAGGGTAAAAGCAGTGGTGTTTATTTGAAGGCCTTCAGGCACATCCAGGGCAGTCAGAGCTCACTCAGGGGGGCTTATACCCCAGGTGGATCCCTTAAGATCAGCTCCCCAAGATGGACCACCCAAGATAGATGACTGGTCATGAGTTCTCCATGCTTTTCTAAGTTTGGTCCATTAGCATATTGGGGCTAGTTCTTCCAATCACAGCTTCTGGTAATGAAGTAATTCACCCCAAGTTTGCTCCCTCCTTTTCAGCCATTGTTTACAGATCTTGGGCCTGAGGCAGTAAGGTGTCATTGAGGTCCAGGCCTGAAGATGGATTGTTTTGTTTAAAGGCAGTAGCTAACATTTTATATGGGCTTTAGTGTTACACACTAAGAATTGCAGGGTTACAAATATATGAAAAATATAAAAACTAAAATCCTAAGGCATTATTCCCCCCTTTAGAGACTAGAACAGGCCTCTACTTTGTCGAGCCTCTATTCTAAATATCTACTAATAGTATGTATCTAACAGCAATATATATATATCTAACAGTAAATATCTAAAAACAGTAATGTTTTACACAGTCGGGTATCATGCAAACAAACTTATGATTATAACTACTATGAAGAGTTCTTTAATCCACGGCCAGTTTGGTAACCATGAATTGAGGGTGTGGAAGATATAATCAAAGTTCAAGGTGTTATTTCTGAGACCTACTTCATGTGAAATTTGAGTTTGCTTCCAAATTTCAGCGAAATCCTTGCTAACCCTCCCACTCTGGTCCACCTAAGCCAATTGGTGGCCAGTTACTACTCCCATCTAAAGGTCAGTTGTTTTTATTAAGAGCTTTGGATACATTTTGGACTAAAACCCATGTAAATCGTGGGGCCAACCCCGGGTCATGGTTACTGATTGTGCAGATAACACACATGAAAAGAACAATTTTAACCACTGTCTTGGGGTGACTTTATGATGTTATATATCCCAATTGCCTGCTTAATGCAAAAATATTAACTCTGTGTCTTTAAGCTGGCTCGAGAAGCCAGGCACTGTGTTTTGGTTTTTCTTCAAAGGTGTTTACATTCCCGGTTTTATCAGCTAGCCGTTGTTCTGGTTCTCAGGAGAGAACTCTAGTCAGTCACCTTCTCTATAGCTGAAGGCAAAGGGACACTTTATCTTTTTACCTTTTTTTCCTGTGAGCTTCAGTCCTGCTTTTACTCGGCTGAGGAATATCGGAGGCAGTTAAAACTTAGTTTTAGGATTTTTTTCCCTCCTCTGCCTAAAGCAAGGAAAGAAGACAGCTTTTTCCTGGGATCGTGGTTTTTTTTTTCTTCCTTTGGAACTTTGCAACAGACCACTGAACTCTGGGGCCTACCCCCCTCAGCCCAGAGACAGGCCTGCACCATCCTAGGCCCGGAGGGAGACAGAGCAGAAAACTACACCCAGGAAACAAAGGACTCTGAATTCATCCAGGTTGTCTTCATCATGAGAGGTTTATTATCTAACATTATTCATTTTTTATTTTCCTTTCCCTTCACCTGGTGCCTGAGTGCACCTCCCCAGCGGCTGGGTTTTGTTAAATAAACAGGTTTTTTTTTAACTTTCCCCAGAGAAATTCTTAAGGGGGGGGAAGGGAGTTTTAGGACGCTATCTTTTGCAGAGGAGGCTCTTCGAGTCTTCCTCCTAAGTTTGTCCAAACCATGACAAACATATTTGGCACCTAAACGTGATGGCTCGACCCTACAACAACCAGATGATTCTCATTTGTGTCAGTCTCTGTGTTCTCGATGGTTTCAGGAGCAGAAGCCTTCTTAACTCTGGAGTAGTGAATCCAGGGTCCTTTGCCAGCGACTTTGACTGCAGTGAGGGTAGTCAGCAGGACTTGGAATGGTCCTTTCCACTTGGGCTGGAGAGGATCACTGTCCCACCACCTGACATAGACCCAGTCTCCAGGTTGGAAGGGATGTGCAGATGTGTCCAGTCCTATGGGTCTGGATAACACAATGTAATTCTGGAGCTTCTGCAATGTGGAATTTAAAGCCATTAGATATCTCTGTAAATCAAGTTTCCCCCTCATATGAATTTCTCCCGGAATATGTGGAATTTGATAAGGCTTGCCATACAATATCTCATAGGGACTGATGTTATCCCTCCGCCTCGGTTCTATGCAGATTCTCAGTAAAGCTATAGGCAAGGCCTGAACTCATGTCATGGATGTCTCTTGACAGATTTTGTTAATCTGTGTTTTAAGGGTTCCATTCATATGTTCAACTTTACCACTTGCTTGGGGTCTGTAAGGTGTATGCAGATCTCAAGCAATTCCCAAAATCCGACTAACTTCCTTAACCAGTGTTGCAACAAAATGTGGTCCCCTATCTAATGACATTCCCAAAGGAACCCTGAACCTTGGAATTATATGACTGAGCAAAACTTTCACCACCTCCTTGGCTGTGTTAGTGCAACAGGGGTAAGCTTCAGGCCAACCAGTGAATGTGTCAACTAATACCAGTATGTACCTGGTATCCCTCTTTGCGTGGTAACTCAGCAAAATCCATTTGCCAGTAATGTCCAGGAAGATCCCCTGCCTTTGTTACGCCTAACACAACTCTTTCCCTTGTATCAGGATTGTTTTTACAGCACATTTCACATTTGCTTACTTCTGATTGTACAATATCTGCCATTCTCTTTCCTATTACTACCTTCTTTAGATGTTTCAAAAGGTTTTCTGTTCCCCAATGGGTGCCCTAATGTTCCCGCTGAGCTATTTCCCAAAGGATCTGAGGGGAACCACAACCTGTCCAATTGGTGTGACAGCCCACCCACTTTTTTTGATTTCAACTTTAAGGAACTTTATTAACTTGTGATCTGTCTGATCATACTTTGGAGTGAACCCTGACAGGTCAATCTCTTTTTGTGGTATTACTGCGAGAATGCCTTTTTCTGCAATTCCTCTTGCTGCTTTATCAGCAAAGCGATTTCCCAATTCTGGAGTGGTTTTCCCTTTTTGGTGACCCCTACAATGCATGATAGCTACTTCTGTAGGTTTCCTGATGGTCTCCAAGAGGGCAAGGATCTGCTCAGCATGTTTGATTTCATTACCTTGAGCGTTCAACAGTCCTCTCTCCTTCCAGATGGCTCCATGGGCGTGGACAACACTAAAAGCATATTTGGAGTCAGTCCATATATTTTCTTTTTTTCCTTTGCTCGGGTCTAGGGCCCTTGTCAGTGCAATCAGTTCAACTTTCTGCGATGATACGTCTGATGGCACAGCCTTTGCCTCAATCACCTTGTCCTGCATTGTTACTGCATAACCTGTCATTCGCTTACCATTTCTCATGAAGCTGCTTCTGTCTGTAAATAGCTCCCAGTCTGGATTTTCTAGGGGCATGTCCTTCAGGTCTGGTCTGCTAGAATAGACTTCTTCGATTGTCTGTAAACAATCATGCACAGGCACATCGTCAATTAAGGTGGAGGACAGAAACATGGCAGGATTAACATCAGTAGTTGTTTTTAGGGTAACATCATCCTGTTCCAACAACACAGCCTGGTATTTCAGCATCCTGCTGGGAGAAAACCAATGGCCCCCCTTTTGTTGTAGAACAGCTGCTATGGCATGGGGTACATACACTACAATGTGCTGCCACAGGCTGAATTTCCAGGCCTCTTGGATTAGGATAACAGTTGCTGCCACAGCTTTCAAACAACCAGGCCACCCTTGGCTGACATTGTCCAGCTGTTTCGAGAAGTAGGCCACAGACCTTTGCTGGTTTCCGAGGTGCTGCGCCAGTACACCCAGAACAACATTCAGTCGCTCATGTGGAAGGAGTTCAAAAGTTTTGGTTAAGTCTGGCAGTCCCAGTGCTGGGGCTGACATCAGAGAACATTTCAGGTGCTTAAATGCAGCCCTTGTGGTCTCTGTTCACATGATAATTCCCTTCTCAGCTGCTTTTAGTGCTCCATACAGTGGTTTTACCAGGAGTCCATAATTTGGTATCCATAAGCGACACCAAGCTACCATTCCCAGGAAAGCTTGCATGTCTTTCACGGTGTGGGGCTCTGGGAGGCGACAGATGGCTTCCTTCCGTTCTCTGCTGAGTTGTCAATGACCATGGAAGATCTCAAGCCCCAAGTAAACTACTGCTTCTTTGGCAACCTGTATCTTTTCTTTTGACACATGGTACCCACTTAGTCCCAAAAAGTTTAACAAGCTTATAGTGAGTTGGATACAGCTATGTTGTGTTCTAGAGGCAACTAAGATATCATCAACATAATGAAGAACAACCCTTCCTGGCTCTTGTCTTCTCCAATCTTGCAGTTCCTTTGCTATCTGGTTTCCAAATATTGTTGGGCTATTCTTAAAACCTTGGGGTAGGACTGTCCAAGTAAGCTGTGTTTTCCTCCCTGTCTCAGGGTTTTCCCACTCAAAAGCAAAAAGCTCTTGGCTGGTCTTGTTATTTGAATGCAGAAGAAGGCATCCTTCAGGTCTAAGACGCTTAACCACCCCAATTCATCTGTCAGTTTAGTCAGAAATGAGTAGGGGTTTGCTACAACGGGGTGTATATCCTGTCTTATTTTGTTAATTGCTCTTAAATCTTGCAACTCTTACCATCAGCTTTTTTTACTGGGAGGATGGATGTGTTGTATTTAGATTCATATTCTACTAATAACCTGTGTTGGAGGAGTTTTTCAATTAGAGGTGCCAATCCCCCAAGACTTTCTAGTTTCAATGGGTATTGTTTTTGCCTTACCTGTGTGGCTCCTGGTTTCGGTACAATTCTCACTGGTTCTGCTTGCTTGGATCTTCCTGGAACACCACTTGCCCACACTATTGGGTTGACAGCATTTTCAATTTCAATAGGTATTTCTCCAGATCTCTCCTGTATGAAGAGTGCAGCAACTTTGACAAATTTAGACTCAGGAATTATAACTTGTACACCCTTTCTCTTTTTAAATTTAATTTCTGCTTCCAATTTCTCCAGTAAATCCCTCCCTAGCAATAGCATGGGTGAATTAGGCATATAAAGGAATTTATGAGTTACCCAGTGCTTCTCCAGTTTGAATTTTAAAGGTTGGAAGAAAGGCCATGTTTCACTTACCCCCATAGCCCCAATGACATTTACAGTATCTTGACTCAGTTACCCTTCTAAAGTATTTAACACAGAATACACCGCTCTGGTATATACCATGAATTCAATGTCTTCCTTCCCCAGCTTAGCTACAACCAAAGGCTTTGCTACGGGAGAGGCCTTCAGTCCCCGTCACTCTGAGTCCTGTCCCACAGTCACTTGGGGAACTGGGGATTTCTTCTTCAGCATCGGACAGTCATTTTTCCAGTGTCCCTTTTTCTTGCAAAAGGCACACTGATCTTTGTCCAGAGGAGAAGCAGCTCTCTTTGATAACTTCTCTTGAATGGCTTTCTTACTAGGATGGTGTCTAACTTTGTGTACTGATTTGAAAGACAGGTGACTGTCAAGGAATGTGGGAAACCTTCCTTGGATAGAGAATGACCCCCCTCCCTCCTCCAAATTACTATACCTTTGAAATTAAGGGGCTTTCAGACAAAGATATGGTAAAAAGAATAACAGTTCTTTAATAGGATTATACATATCTATATATATAACAGACAGATAAACAGCAACAATATAAGAAAAGACAAACCCTGTAACAGTCCTTTCTCTGTTGATGGGTGGTTCTTTTTCGGGGCAGAGAGGCTGCGGTGACTCCCTCGCAGCTGCAGGGGGCCCCGTGGCGCTAGCGCGGTGACCTCGCCACGTAGCAATGGCGGCTCAGGCAAGCCGGGAGAGGGAGAGGGGAGATTGCTCCCGGTGTGAACACATGGGGCAGCAGCCTGGCTCAGCACAAACCTTGGCAGCGGGCAGCAAGCAGCGCAGGCAGGCAGAGTTGACTGGGGAGCAACGGACTTCGGTATCACCCACCGACAGACCAGCAGAAGGCAGGAAGAGCAGAGACGAGCAGACCCCGGCACCGACCTGAGTGGAGCAGAAACCCAGGCTGGTGGCAGAGACGGCAGAGGCAAGCAGCTCTGGGCAGCGACTGGTTACAGTGTAACTCTGTACCCTGTGCCGCGGCGGGACCCTCGTGGAGATGTCAGAGTGTATCCATGCTCTGGAGTGAGCGGGCAGAGACGTCCCAGTGTAGCAGTGTTCCCGGAGCAAAACCGGCACTCCGCTGCAGGCACAACCGTCCTCCCCAAACGCCGAGCGGAGAAAAAGGCAGCGAGCTCAGCCTCCGCCCCCTCTCCCCAAAGTCTCAAAACAGGTCCCCTGCCCTCTTGCGATCATAAGCTGCATCCTCTGGGGAAACAAGCCCCCTGCCCCATTCCCAGCCCAGGCAATCTCTTTTGTTCTCAAGTATCGCCCATTCTGGGTGATTAGCGTGCAATGCAGGGTGGATAGGCAATTTTCTTTGTTCTCAATTATCACCCATTAGTTCCTGACCAGCCCCTCCCCGCCTACACACAGGTCTCCCTGCTAGATAGGAAAAAGAAAAAGAAAAAAAAAGAAAAAATTTATATGTCCAACCAGTAACATTATCCATTCCGAATTTTTCCTTTTTTTTTCCACGCTAACATCTGACATCAAACTTTAACTCTTGAACTATATACATACATGCATTATACCAACTACGTACACATATACATTCAGATGTGGGTAGAGGTACAGCATCGTGGACAGTTCAACATAAAGTAAGGTCCCCTTGAGGTATACATCTGGTTTCTCCATCCCTCTGCATCACCCACCAGGTGCAACCAGGTCCCTGAGCAAAAACGACTCCACGGATGGGTTTGTCTTTGCTCGAGGCAGAATTGACCCAAACAGTCTTTCCCAACATACTCCTCATATGCACCACCAGAACCTTCTCTCCATCTACTGCACAGAGGTGTTCGGATTGGGCAGGGCCAGTTCGGTTAGTGGACCCTCGGGTGTTGACCAACCATGTAGCCTTCGCTAAATGCAGCTCCCAATTTCTGAAAGTTCCCCCACCCAGTGCCTTTAAGGTGGTTTTTAGCAGTCCGTTGCACCGCTCAACTTTCCCGGCAACTGGTGCATGGTAAGGAATATGGTACACCCACGCAATACCATGTTCTCTAGCCCAGGTGTTTATAAGGCTGTTCTTGAAATGAGTCCCATTGTCGGACTCAATCGTCTCAGGGGTACCATGCCTCCAAAGGACTTGCTTTTCCAGGCCCAGGACGGTGTTCCGGGCAGTAGTGTGAGGCACAGGGTAGGTGTCCAACCATCCAGTGGTTGCTTCCACCATTGTGGGTACATAGTGCTTGCCTCGGCGGGTTTGTGGCGGTGTAATATAATCAATCTGCCAGGCCTCCCCATACTTGTATTTAGACCACCTTCCCCCATACCAAAGGGGTTTCACCCACTTTGCCTGCTTGATCACAGTGCACGTCTCACAATCGTGGATGACCTGGGAGATACTGTCCATGGTCAAATCCACCCCTCGGTCTCATGCCCACTTATAGGTGGCATCTCTGCCTTGATGACCTGAGGCATCAGGGGCCCATCAAGCCACGAATAGCTCCCCTTTATGTTGCCAATCCAAATCAATCTGTGACACCTCAATTTTGGCGGCCTGATCTACTTGTTCATTGTTGTGGTGTTCCTCATTAGCCCGACTCTTAGGCAAATGGGCATCCACATGGCGGACTTTCACGGTCAGTTTCTCTACCCGAGTGGCAATGTCTTGTGTCCTGGTTTGAAGGACAGGTGTCTGTCAAGGAAGGTGGGAAACCTTCCTTGAATAGAGAATGACGCCCCCTCCCTCCTCCGAATTACTATACCTTTGAAATTACGGGGCTCTCAGGCAAAGATGTGGTAAAAAGAATAACAGTTCTTTACTAGGATTATATATCTCTATATATATGACAAGGCAGTTAAACAGCAACAATAAGAGAACAGACAAACCCCGTAACAGTCCCTTGTCTGTTGTTGGGAGATTCTCCATTGGAGCAGAGAGGCTGCGGTGACTCCCTCGTGGCTGCAGGGGGCGCTGTTGCGCTAGCGCAGCAACCTCTCACGTGGCAATGGCGGCCCAGGCGAATGGGAGAGGGAGAGGGGAGATCGCTCCCGGTGCAAACACACGCGGCACCAGCCCGGCTTAGCACCAACTTCGGCAGCGGGCAGCAAGCAGCACAGGCAGGAGGGGTTGACTGAGGAGCGATGGACCTCGGTATCACCCACCGACAGACCAGCAGAAGGCAGGAACAGCAGACACGAGCAGACCCTGACACCGACCCACCTGGAGCAGAAACCCAGGCTGGCAGCAGAGACGGCAGAGGTGAGCAGCTCTGGGCGGTGACTGGTTACAGCGTAACTCTGTACCCTGTGCCGCGGTGAGACCCCCGCAGAGATCTCACAATGTATTCGTGCTCTGGAGCGAGCAGGTGGAGACGTCGCAGTGTAGCAGTGTTCCTGGAGCAAAACCGGCTCTCGGTGCAGACACGATTGTCCGAGTCGAACACCGAGCGGAGAAGAGAGGTGAGGTCAGTCTCCGCCCACGTCTCGCCAAAGTCTCAGGAAGTCCCCCTTCATCTCTCACGATGATAAGCTCCAGCCTCTGGGGAAACAACCCCCAGGCCAATATTCCAGCTCTGTTTTCTTATACTGGGGAAGCTGTCCTTGCCTCTGGGCTGGGCAAGTGATCCCTTTTGTCCTTAAATATCATCCATTCTGGGTGATCAGCGCGGAATGTGGTCGGACAGATAACTTTCTTTGTTCTTAAGTATCACTCATCAGTTCCCGGCTAGCCCTGCCCCACCTACACAGCCTCCCTGCTACATGGGGGAAAGGAAACAAATTTTCATTTTTTCAAACCCATAGCATCTTGCCATTCCCCAGCAGCCAAGATTGGTTTTCCTCTGTGCAGCCAATTGGCCTTTTTCCACCTTTCCAGCCACCCCCACAGAGCATTGGCTACCATCCACGAGTCAGTGTAGAGGTAGAGCTTTGGCCATTTCTCTCTTTCAGCAATGTCCAGGGCCAACTGGACAGCTTTGAGCTCTGCAAACTGACTCGATCCACCTTCTCCTTCGGTAGCTCCTGCAACATGTCGTGGGGCTCCACACAGCTGCTTTCCATTTGTGGTTTGCCCCCACAATGCGACAAAAACCGTCCATGAAAAGAGCGTATTGGGCTTCCTCTGGTGGCAGCTGGTTGTATGGTGGGGCTTCTTCAGCACGTGTCACTTGTTCTTGTTCCTCTTCATCCGCCAGATCAAAGTTCTCTCCTTCAGGTCAATTTGTGATTACTTCCAAGATCCCAGGGTGGTTTGGATTTCCAATACGGGTGCGCTGCGTGATGAGAGCAATCCACTTGCTCCATGTGGCATTGGTGGCATGATGGGTAGACAGAACCTTTCCCTTGAACATTAACCCCAGCACTGGTAGTCGGGGTGCCAGGAGAAGTTGTGCCTCTGTGCCAGTTACCTCTGAGGTGGCCTGAACTCCTTCATAGGCAGCCAGGATTTCTTTCTCTGTCGGGGTGTAGTTGGCTTCGGACCCTCTGTAACTTCAACTCCAGAATCCAAGTGGTCGGCCCCAAGTCTCACCAGGCACCTTCTGCCAAAGGCTCCAGGAGACACCATTTTTCCCGGCTGCAGAGTACAGCATATTCTTTACGTCTGGCCCTGTCCTGACTGGGCCGAGGCCTTCCGCATGAGCAATCTCATTTGATCTGGACGAAGGCCTGTTGCTGTTCAGGGCCCCATAGGAAATTGTTCTTCTTGCGGGTCACCAGGTAAAGAGGGCTCACAATCTGTCTATACTCGGGAATGTGCATTCTCCAGAAGCCTATGGCACCAAAAAAAAGCTTGTGTCTCTTTCTTGCTGGTCAGTGGAGACATCACTGCCATCTTATTGATGACTTCAGTGGGTATCTAGTGCCATCTGTCTTGCCGCTTCACTCCCAGGAACTGGATCTCTCAGGCAGGTCCCTTGAACTTGCTCTTTTGGATTGCAAAGCCAGCTTGCAGGAGAATCTGGATGACCTTTTCCCCTTTCTCAAACACTTCCGCTGCCATGTCCCCCCACACAATGATGTCATCTATGTCCTGAAAATGTTCTGGAGCTTCACCATTTTCCAGTGCAGGCTGGATCAGTCCACGGCAGATGGTGGGGCTGTTCTTCCACCCCTGGGGCAGTCGGTTCCAAGTGTACTGCATGCCCCTCCAGGCGAAGGCAAACTGAGGCCTGCACTCGGCTGCCAGGGGAATGAAGAACGCATTGGCAATGTCGATGGTGGAGTACCATTTCGCTGCCTTGGACGCCAGTTCATACTGGAGCTCTAGCATGTCCGGCACGGCACCACTCAACGGTGGAGTCACTTCGTTCAAGCCACAGTAGTCCACTGTCAGTCTCCATTCCCCATCAGACTTGCACACAGGCCTGATGGGACTGTTGAAGGGTGAGTGGGCTTTGCTGACCACCCTTTGGCTCTCCAGCTCACGGATCATCTTGTGGATGGAGATCACAGCATCTCGATTTGTCCAGTACTGCCGACGATGCACTGTTGAAGTGGCAATTGGGACTCATTGTTCCTCTACCTTTAGGAGTCCTACTGCAGATGTATTTTCTGAGAGTCCAGGCAAGGTGTTCAATTGCCTTATGCCCTGTCTCCACAGCAGCTATTCCAAAAGCCCACTTGAGTCCTTTTGGGTCCTTACAATAACCACTCTGGAGAAAATCTATGCCCAAAATACACGGGGCTTCTGGGCCAGTCACAATGGGATGTTTCTTCCAGTCTTTCCTGGTCAAGCTCACCTCAGCGTCTAGCAAAGTAAACTCCTGTGATCCCCCTGTCACCCCAGCAATAGAAACAGGCTCTGCCCCGACATGTCCTGATGGCATTAAAGTACATTGAGCACCAGTGTCAACCAAAGCTTCATATTTTTGTGGCTCTGATGTTCCTGGCCATCGGATCCACACAGTCCAAAGGACCCGGTTCTCCCTGGCCTCTACTTGGCTAGAGGCAGGGCTCCTCTAACACTGGTCTTGTGAATACATATGGGAGGTATCTTCCAGTGGGTCAGACTCTTGTCCATGGGAAACTGGCACTGCACTCACTCTCACTGACTTCCCCTTTTCTTTCTCCTTCAGCTCTTGTACTCGGGTTGCTAGGACGCGGGTAGGTTTCCTGTCCCACCGTCTCATGTCTTCTCCATGGTCAAGTAGGAAGTACCACAATTCAGTCCATGGGGCGTATCCACTCTCTTTGGCTTGGAGGCGCCTGGCTCTGACGTTGGGGGCTCTGCTTGGCACCGATGCCACATAGGGACTGCTCTCCCTCCTCTCCATCCTCCTTTATCTCCTCTCTGAGACTCCTGGCTATAGCAGAAACCTGAGCCTTTATTGTGCCATGAACCATGCTCTCATAATTCCTGAGTTTGTTGACTACAGAACCCACAGTCTCTTGGTTGTCCTCAACATTGGGTGGCCCGAGGTGTGCCAGGCTCCACAACATTTGCGGTGTGCATCTGACCTTGTCAGGGTCGTTACCGTGTTGTCTGTCCCTTCCAAAGAGTATCTCCAACACCGCCAGTTCTCTCACGTGTTGGATCCTGTCCGCTGTAGTCTTCCAGGGAATGCTGTGATGGTGCTCCTGCAGTCTTTCTCTGTGGACGAACCTCTCCTTTACACTTGTTATGAGTTGCTCCCAGAGAGGAAGAGGCCCTGGCTCCCTCACAAACACCTGGTCAATGCCTGCATGCTTGGTCAGGGATCCCAAATACCTAGCTTCACCACTATATAGTTGGATACCTGGGCCCATAAGGTCCCAAACTTGAGTCAACCAAGTTGAAAATGCCTCACGCCCCCATTTCACAATGTTATTCCGCAGATTGCGGAGACTGCCATGCGACAGGGACTCTGTGATGATCTCAGGCTCTGGCTCCTCCACGGGTTGTGAGGGCCCTGGTACCTCGTCATCACTAACTGGGCATACCGATTTGGTTTTATACTTTCTCCTCTGCACAGGGGCAACTGCTGCTGGCTGTGGCTGCCCTTGTGGTGCAGCTGGAACTTGGGTGGTTGTAACATCTCTTAGTTCCACTGCTGCATCATTGGACTTGTCCTCCTTGGGGCAAGGGGAGGGGTTCCAAACAGTTGGGGACAAATGTTCTTTTAACACTTGGACTATCTCCTCCACCATCTCCGTCAAATCTGAGTGATTAGCCTCTACTGTGAGCTGTTGGGCAGTGATAGGCTGTTGGGCAGTGCCCCCAGCCCCTGGGACGTGCCCCTGGGCAGCATCCCTGGCATCTGGGGTAGATGTCAGGGGTTGTTACCAAAGGCAGTCTCACCTTATCTTTAAATGCTAAATAGAATAGGCCTATCAGCAACACTAGTTATTGCACGATATCGTTAGCATTTAGAGAAACACTTACCCCTTCAAAAAGTGTTGAGATAGGCCCAAAAAGGTCGGTGAGGAATTGGGAGAAAACTTCCTCCTCTGTTGCTTTGTCCGAATGGGTGCTGTTATTAAAGAACCCCAAAAGATGTGAGGCCAGTGCGTGACAGTTATGTAGCCATGCACCCGCCTCCCAGAGGAGCTTTACAATCTTTGAATCCTTCACCTTATTGACCGATTTCACAAACAGGGTAACAACCACAGTAGTTTTAGTTATGGGACCCATGTGTAGAAGAGGAGCTGCAAATGGGAGAGACGTAGCCACGATCATTTGCCAACAAGGTAATTGAGAACCTACCAGGAGACCCCTCCCTAAATGATATGGTCACTGCCTGTTCAAAAATTGAGTCAGTAGAACATAAGATGTCAACTTTGGCAGCTGTCCTGTGGCTACCGCAAAAGTGCTTTGCATGTGGGCAGCAAGGACACTTGAAAGCAGACTGCAAACAGCGACAGTCAGGACAAAGGCAGAAGGGGGGCAGCAGTTCTGAGGGTTTCTTTTGCAATCGTTGTGGTAAGCCAGGCCATTAAGCGAAACAATGTAAGTCCAAATTTCACGCAAATGGCCAGCCTTTGGGAAGTTCGGGAAACAGTAAAAAGAGCGCAAAGGGGAAGAGCGCTCAGACACAAGTACTAACCCAGAACATGTTACAAACACAGGCTTGCTCAGCCAACTCAGTGGAAGCACAAAAGGGTCTGCCGGCCTGGATGTGTGCACCTCAGCATCAGTAACGTTAGATTCTAACCAGGTGCACAAGGTTCCCTTGAATGCACATGGACACTTAGGTCATGGCTTGAGTGCATTGTTAGTGGGAAGATCAAGTGCTACATTACAGGGRTTTCTTTGTGCATCCTGGAGTTAGTGATGCAGACTTTATGGGACAGATTTATGCCATGGTTTCTACTCCTACACCCCCAGTCACCATCCCTGAAAAAACCCGCATCGCTCAACTTGTGCCTTTTAAGTCCTGTGTCCTTAGGATGGAGCAATGATCCCAGGGAACTGGAGCCTTTGGATCTACTGGGGCCCCTCAAGTTTTTTGGGCCCAGAATCTCTCCGATCAGCGACCACACATGACATGTACTCTCGTCCTACCCGGTGCCAGCCCATCACAGATACGACTTCGAGGTTTGATTGACACAGGTGCTGACGTTTCTATTGTTTCTTCCTCCGCATGGCCTCATGGCCTTTAACCGCAGTGGAATCAACCATTGCGGGCCTAGGAGGCACAACACAGAGCCACCTCAGCACACACCCTGTGTTGGTGAAAAACGAGGAGGGTCAGACGGCCACCGTTCGGCCGTATGTTGCAATGGCACCACTGAACCTATGGGGTCGGGATGTACTTGCAGCTTGGGGTGTAAGGATTGGCATGGACCTTTAATAGGGGCCACTGCGCAGATGGGCAGCACTGCAACATTGCCACTACGATGGTTGACGGAGCGACCGGTGTGGGTTGACCAGTGGCACCTGAATAAAGAAAAACTAGCTGCCCTGCAGGACTTGGTGGCAGAACAATTAAAGCAAGGACATATTGAACTTTCCACCAGTCCCTGGAACACGCTCGTCTTCGTCATAAAGAAAAAAGCAGGGTAATGGAGGCTGGTATGCCGCTTTTCTGCCCTTGCCTGGGTCCAGCCGGGCCTGCGACTTCCTGGATTCTGAGCCCACAGAAGCTGCGACGGATGGATTAACTGAGGTTTGCGGGCCTCAGTCTGGTCGACCAGCCTTTCACAASAGGCAGATTATAAGGCAGCAGCGAAGGCAAAAGAGGAAAGAGAGGGACTTCTGTAGCTATATTCCAAGTTTTATTTCTCTGCCCTGGGAGGGCAGGGTGAACAAATCTTGAAGGGGAGCTAGCAGAGAGACAGTTTCTCGCTCTGTCTCTGCCGCTTTAAGGGGTAGGGATAACAGAGCTTAACCAATC
>JACAXG010000540.1:28811-47867 GCA_018881555.1 Amblyornis subalaris
TACGAATTCTCAGTAAGGCTATAGGCAAGGCCTGAACCCATGTCATAGATGTCTCTTGACAGATTTTACTGATTTGTGTTTTTAGGGTTCCATTCTGTCATGGTTTGACCCGGTGTGAAACAAATTTGATTGGTTAAAATAGATGATGGACAGTTGTATAGATCACTTGGTGTTCATGTGACATCTCTGTGGAAGGAATGTTGTAGAAAACCACCCAGGAAGTGACACTTCACTTGCTGACTTGCTCCCTTGCTCCCTTCTGTGCCCACAAGTAGCAGAGGCTCCCTCCGCCGGCCCAGGGGCCCACTCCCGGGGGGGGCCGGCAGGGGCCCCAGCCTCACCCCCACCGGTCCTGCACCATTTGGACCCAAGAGGAGCTGGTCTATTGCCATCTGGACCAAGACCAAGCAGAGAAGCAACTAAGCCGAGCCAAGCTACTCAGAGAAGCTGAGATTTGCGGAGAGAAAAACCCCTCCTTTTCCCTTTCAGAGGTGGATGGGTGAGATCAAAGGGTGACCTTGCTGTTGCAGATAAGGTGAATTGTAGTAATTAATTAGCAGCCAATAGGCTGTTGAAATTTGGATGGCTGCCAGTGCAGATGCCGCAGCTGAGGGGGGAGAAGCTGCTTTGCTGATACAGACCAGTAGACGTAGCAGTATGATTTAAAGGGAGAAAACAGAGCTGCATTATCTGACGGGAGCATGTAAAACTGTTACAAATACTCCTGTAGGCATTTTCTGCAAATATTAACCTCTTCTCTAAGCCAGAGAGAAAGGAAAGCAAATCACGTGAAAGACTGATATGGTGACCAGCAGCCTAACGGAAGAGAAGACACAAGTGGCAGGAAGTGCCAGAGCAGAAGCCATCTTTAAGAACATCAGGATTCACTTTTTCTGTGAGCTATGCTGTGTGATCTGGAATAGTGCCAAACTAAATTTCTCTGTAATCACAAAATACAAGACATGGGGGAATTTGGAATTCATCAGTCTAAGATAAGAACATTTTATGTCTGAGCAGATGAAACTGGCAGCCTTTGGAGATTATGAGTAAAAGCAGGAGACTGTACCTTTGGTGGCTTTAGGCTGGAATGACTTATTCTTAAATGTTTAACCCCATTAAACTTTTCTTGTGACCCACAAACTGCTGAGAGTATTGTGGGAGAGAGGATACACCACTGCAAACACCTGGGCAGGCTGTGGTGTTTCCCCGAAGGTTTGGAACCGTGCTGAAGACACTCTGTAGGGAGCTATCTTCCGTGGGATGGATCCCACTACACTACAGAAAGAACTCTTTATCCTATAAAGTGGCAATAAGAACTCTTAATCATAAGATCAGAATCTCATGTTTATGTCCTTTGCGTGATCAGTGAGAAAGATTTGACTGTATTGGGAGGAGAATGATATTTGTACATTATGCCTTAATATTTTTATTATTTTTTATTCTCTTTATTCTTAGTAGAGTTAGTGAATAAAATTATTTAATCATTTTTCAAGCTTGCAGCCTGTTTTTTGCCGTCTCCTCTCCTCTGAAGAATATAGCATGGGGATTTGGAGCCTGCCTCCAGGTTAACCCTTGACATGTATTTATGACCACAATTGGCAGGGGACACTGTTGGTTCCCGAGGAGGCGACAGCTGCAGTGACTCTCTTGCAGCCAGCAGGGGCGCTGGCGGGCCCTGGTGAGGCTGGGAGGGTGCAATGGTTCCCCTGAGGCTGCAGGGGGTGCTGTGGCGCAAGTGCGGCAACCTCGCCACGTGGCTAATGGTGGCTTGTGCATGGGGGAAGGAGGGGAGATGGTTTCCCTCATGCAGAAACCGCAGCAGATCGTAGTCTCAGAGCCCAACATACAGGGGTAGCTGCAGCAACATGCGACAGGAAGGAGCTCGGCGGGAGGTGGCCCCGGTCCTGGGCTTCAGAGAGGAGGAGCCCTGCAGGAGGCAGCCCCAGTCTCGGTTCTCAGCACAGGGGCAGCCTTGGCAGCAGAAAAAAAAAAAGGAGTGGGCGGACCCGAGCCAGAGAGCCGAGCTACAGTGTAGCAGAGCAGCTGACTGCTCCTAGCAAAACACCGACTGTTCTCTGTTCCCAGCTGGGCACAGACCGACCAACTCCCAGCTAAGAGACTGCTAATTTACAATGTAGCAGTACTCCGGCATGATACACACACACCTCAGCACACACAGCCACTCTGCTCTGATCCCGGACTGGAAGGCAGAGAGCAACTCCCGGCCCCACCCCCACCAGGATCCCAGCCAGGCTCACAAGCATCGTGATACCCCCGAGCTGGGAAGAGGGAGGGGGAAGACAGAGAAACAATAACAATTTTGGGCACAACCTGAATATGGGATAACAATCCCAAAGACATATCAACACCATTCTCATTATGAGCTACTGACAAGAAATTAACTCTACCCTAGCTGAAACCAGAACACACTCCTATTTTCCTTCTTTATCACAGGTTGGTTTGTCATGCTTTGTAAACTTGTATGACATGCACATACTCTGGATGCATTTCTGCAGGATTACTATGTGAATAATTGTGTGTATGGTAACTTTTTTCCTTTTTCTTCTCCATGTAGCAAATATAGAGCACCAGAGGTATGTCTTCACCTAGGGTTTAGATTGGACATCAAAGGCAATTGTTGCCCTGAATGTGGAAGTAATTGCACTACACCTGGGAACTGCACCAGTCTAGTTGCTGATGAGCAACTGTCTCAACACCACTTACATTGTTCCAAGTTTGAGGGCATGTGTTGCTTCAACGTGACTGCTGAATCAGCTGCATTGAGAACATTTAACATCGACAGGACTTCATACATTGACTAAGGCAACCTAGCAGTGGTGCCTTGCTAGCTGAGTGGTTTAATGCCTTGACAAGAGGACTGGGACATTTACCTTAGACCATTATATGTTTATTCCTTTTTTCCTATATACTCCATTAAATGCCTCTGCAAGTTACTGTCCTAAACTTCCGGTCCCAGCATCAGTGGTCTCTTGAGCGAGGGGGTGGAATGTTGGGAGGAAAGGGTTAAAACTGGAAGATTTGGCAAGGAGGGTATAGTTTCACTCAAAGTAACCTTGCAGCTGGGAATGCTAAAATTGTTGGTGTGGGAAAACTCCATTTATTATGCTTAGTGTTGTTCATCCTGTACCTTTTTTTAGAAGTAGAATTCCTGTGTAGAGATAACAGAGTTTCACAGGCATGCTTGAGCCTCCTGCTGGGAAAGAGATCATAAAGGCACAGCCTTGTGATAAACTGAATGTGCATGAAGCCCTTTGATATATTGGGGCAGGCAGCCTGCCCCTCCCTCCCCCACACACTGTCCGCTAGGATGAACTAAGCCTGAGGGCGCCTGTGTCCTTGTGTGTCTCTGCCGCCTGGTGTTGTTAGCAAGGTAATGAAATAAATCTACTCTTCGCATTTCAGCTGTGGTTTGGTGGTCACCTTGGTTACCTGTGTGTGCCAATTCACACACTCCTGCATTACATTTTAGTGATTTAATTATTTGTTAATTTTTTAGCTCAAATTAATCAAAATAAAAATAATTTTTCTAACATTTTTTCTCTTCTACATTAAAATATACTGATGCTTTTACTGACCAAGAAAACCTTTAAAGCCAACTTATCTAAAAATGTGAATATCATTATTCTGGGGCTTTTTCAGATATTTTTTCAGCACTCACATTAATTTAAGGCAATATCTCCACACTTCCTATTTCACCCCCTGAGTTACCTGTAGGATTTCTCAGTCATCTGCTGTGTAGTGGGAGTTGAAACAATCAGCAGAAAAGTTGGGTTCTTGTCTCTTTTTTTTTCCTAATATCATAATTGAATCAAGATATGCCAAAGAAAAAAAAGGGACTTGACAAAGATGCATTAAAAAAAAGTTACAAATAAGCTGCAGTGTTAAATTAAATGAACACAGCAGAATTAAATTATTAGTATTATTGTTTTTAAATCTTTGGCTGTTGTGGAGACTCTCGCTGTTGTACCGGGGACGGAGAGAAATCACACCACAAAGTACGTTCCAGGAAGAAAATTGAATGGAATTATTTATTAATTTACAGACTCGTTTTATATCTTTGTATACTTGAATGCCATAAGGTCATTGGTCCTTTGGCCACCCACCTCTCAGGGTGATTGGCTGAACCCTACAACACCTATTTCAAAATATTTCTCTAGTCAGTATCATAACAATACTACATAACGACTTCACAGGTGCAAGATAAAAGAATTTGTTTACAAAACCATCTCACTGTTTTTCATAGCTTGCGTGGGAAAAACAGGGCTCTCACAGAATGCTGCAGAAAGCTGGAAAATTTCTCTGCTGAAAGCTTTTCAGTATCCACAATTCCCCCTTATTGTTTAAGACCAAAAAGGTAGCATTTGTAATCCTCTGCAGGATCCCTTGCAGCAAGAAGAAACACAGCATAAGGGGTCCGTTTGGCAATTGGCCAGTTACCAAACAGAATCTAAATCAGACACTGATTTAAGGTAGGCAGAGATTCTCCAGAGGTGCCATGGGAGATACATCTAACGAACCCAATTCTACATCAGTTATTAATTCTAAATAGCCTTAAGGGCTCTACATCAGTTGCTAGTTCTGAATAGCCTTAAGGGCTCTAACATTCTGACTCCATAGCGCTCTGACCCCATAACAAAAGAAACTTAAAATTCAATATCTGCTTGTAGAAGGACCATCTGCCTGATGGTCGATATCCTGGTCATCATCAGAAGGATCATTTGGTTGATGATCTGCATTCTGGTCATCATTTGGAGGCTGTCTGTTCTGCCTCTGGTGCCGCAGGTCAGGGCGAACGCATCTTGCAGGTAGCCATCGTACCCCAGTATCTGTGGAAAAACAAGCATACCCACGACCCCAAGCAATAAGCTCACACGGGCTTTCCCACTTGTTAGTGAGTAGGTCCCGTACCCAGACTTTTGCTCGAGGCAGGTGCATCTCGCCTGAAGACTGCAATGAGAGAAAATGATTTAAAATGACAGGATTGTCTCAATTTGGTGGCACTGCAAGATGATTAATTGTGTACAGAGCTTTTTCTAATCGACTCTGGGGTTTCTCCATGCATTCCCCCTTTTTGTTTCTCTAAAAAACACGCTTCAAGGTGCCATGAGCGCGTTCAACAATGACTTGGCCAGTAGGAGAATGCGGAATACCCAAACTATGGTCCACATCCCATAGGTGCAAAAACTGCTGCGTCTTCTGTGAAACGTAGGCAGGGCCATTATCGGTTTTCACAGAGGAAGGCACGCCCAGGATCGCAAAAGCCAATTTCCAATGGGCAATGACATCGTGGCCTTTCTCTCCAGTATGAGCAGACGCCCACATAGCTGAGGAGAAAGTGTCGATGGACATGTGCACATACTTAAATCTGCCAAATTCAGGGAAATGCGTTACATCCGTTTGCCAAAGCTGCAAGGCTTTTAGGCCTCTGGGGTTTACCCCGATGGCAGAGGTGCAGTGAGTCCGTGACAGTCAGCGCAAGCGCTGACAATGTCACGAGCCTCAGTTGGCGTTAAATGAAACTGCTTCTGCAGGGTGTGCCCACTTTGATGGAAAAACCGTGTGATGCCTTGGCTTGCGCAATTTTGTCAGGCTGAGGTGCTACCCATGCAGGGTTGGCTAGCATGTCAGCGCTGGCATTACCTTCTGTTATGAAACCTGGCAAATTGCTGTGACTTCGAATATGCAGAATGTAATATGGGTGCACTCGAGCTTGAATTGCACACCACAAAGTTTTCAATAGTGAAAACAGAGCCGCATTATTGACTTCTTTTAGAAGTGAACAATCTAAGCGTTGGGTTATGTCTGCTACATAAGCAGAATCAGTGACCAAATTCAAAGGTACCTGAGAGAACCGCTGAAAAGCCATGGCAACAGCCCTCAGTTCAACCAGCTGGGCACAGCCTGACTCGTGGCCTTCCAGCACCTGCCACTCAGATTCCTCCTTCCAGGTGACAATGGCTTTCCCCCTTTTTCCGGAACCGTCAGTGAAGACAGTGGGTCCTTGCACTTGCACCCAACTATTTTTTGGCCGCAAGGTGAGGCTGGTGGATTTTGTCAACTGCAGTAATTTATGGCTGGGCAGATGATAAGCAATCTGCCCCGAAAAGTTCTGCAGCGCACTTTGCAAAGGAGTGCTGTTGGTAAGGCTCCGCTCAAAGTGTTCCTGCTGTACTGGAAGAACAATTGTTGCAGGATCCGCTGCCATTAATTGCAAACACCGTTGGCGGCATTTGATTATCAGACAAGCGATCAATTCAAACAACGTGGGTGCTGTCTTTTTCGGCTGATGAGGCAAAAAGACCCATTCCAGGATATGCAAAGGGTCGGGCCATTGTTTATTCCACTGGCCAATGATACCTGTAGGATGAAGATCTGGAGTGGTAATGAAGACAGTGACATCAATGGAAGGATCCACTCGATAAACCTGACGAGCAGAGACAGCCTGTTGAACCTCCTCCAGCGCTCGTTGCGCTTCAGGAGTCAATTTCCGAGGTGAATTCAACTCGGGGTCCCCCTTTAAAATATTAAAAAGCGGGGAAAGTTGCGTTGTGGTCAGCCCTAAGTAAGGATGTAACCAATTGATGATACCCAGCAATTTCTGAGCATCATTCAGGGTCTTAATAGAATCCGAGAATTGCACCTCCTGTTGTTGTATAGTTTGATTCAAAATTTTGACTCCTAAATATTTCCAAGGAGGGTGCTGTTGAACTTTCTCCAGAGCCATTTGCAATCCATAAGAATGCAGAGCAGCGAGCAGCAGAGGCTGTATCCTCAACAGCTCGTCCTGGGTGGATGCTGCCATCAGGATATCATCCATATAATGGTAGCAGTATGCCTCAGGAAACTGCTCCCGGACTCCGGACAAAGCCTGAGCGACATACCATTGGCACATAGTCGGGCTGTTCTTCATGTCCTGAGGGAGAACTTTCCACTGATACCTCTTCACAGGTTCGGCATTGTTTACTGCAGGCACAGTAAAAGCAAATTTAGGTTTGTCATTAGGATGCAAAGGAATTGTGAAAAAGCAATCCTTCAAACCAATGATCAGGATTTCCCACCCTGTTGGGATCATGGTGGGTGAGGGCATACCAGGCTGCAATGCCCCCATATTTTCCATCATTGCATTGACTTTTCAAGGATCCTGTAACAATCTCCATTTCCCTGATTTTTTCTTAATCACGAAAACAGGGGTATTCCAGGGTGTGGGGGCAATAGCCCCCAGCAGTGTAGATAGCAGCAGTGATCTCTTAGCCTTGGTAAATGTTAAGCCTTGGGAAAGATAAGTATGCAGAGTAAGGTGTGAGCCGACACCCTGATAAGAAGGCGACTCCTTAAGCCTCACTCCTGTCTGCTAACATGTAACAGAATGCTGACCAAGGACATTGTATGCAAGATGTGCTGCTGGGGAGGACAGGGGGTTACGAAATGGGTAGTTAATTGTTTGTTCAATAGTATCAAAGGCATTGGTGCCTGGAATAAAGTTGACTTTGCTTGCACCCAGCTGAGTCCGTGTCTCAATCGCCGACACCAGGGACTAGTAGAAGGCTCAATGTGTCCCTGTTGTAATTGTTTGTTAAAGTCTGGATAAAGTTAGGAGGAAGACTCGAAGAGCTTCCTCTATAAAAGATAGGGTTCAAAACTTTCTCTTTTTTTTCTTAAGAATTTTTTAGAGGAAAGTGAAAAAAACTTGTTTATTTAGCAAAACCCAGCTGCTGGGGGGGGGTGTGCACGCAGGTACTAGGGGAAGGGAAAAGAAATAAAAATAAAATGAATAATGTTAGATAATAAACGCTCTACCTAGCTGTTTGAGTACGGAGTAGGCCCTGTCCAGGCCGGGGGGGGGGGTGTAGGTTTCGGAGAGATGGTGTGTAGAACAGAGTTTAGTTGTTTGTTGTACAGTTTTAAAGGAAGAAGAAAAAAGAAAATATAGTTTCAGGAAGAAGAAACTGTTTTCTTTTCTTGTTTTAAGCAGAGGAGGGAAAAAGGTTAAAAGTAAATTTTAACTTTTTTCGAATTTTTTCAGTTGAGAAAAAACTAGGTGAAAGCTCACAAAAAAAAGGTAAAGGGAAAAAAGTGTCCCTTCGCCTCTAAGTATAGAAAGGGACTGCCGTGATGTTTTCTCTTCAGAACCATAACATAGCGAGTTGATAAAGGTGAAAAAATGTAAATATTTTTCGAAGAAAACCAAAGCATAGCTCCTGGCTTTTCGAGCCAGCTTAAAGACACAGAGTTAATACTTTTCATTAAGCAGGCGATTGGGATATATAGCATCATAAAGTCATTCTATGACATTCTACTTTTTATCTTATATCATCGGCTTAATGTTCAAATTAACATATATCTAACTCTACACATACACAATTACATATATATATACACATACATACATATATATAGTTATATACAAATAATGACTGACATTTAGTAAACAGTGGTATTTACACATAGTTTTTATTTAACATTAGATTTTTTTGTGGTACACAACGTGTTGTTTTATTTTTTTGTATTACTATATATGACTTGGTTTTTGAGTAAAGATAATTTTACGGACGGGTTTGTCTGTACCTGAGGTAGAAGTAATTCAAACAGGTTTTTTTAATAGTTTTTTAACATGTACTGCTGGTATTTTATTTCTATTTACTGTATGTAGAGATTCAGATTGGGCAGGGTTTGTTTGATTGGTGGAATTTTGGGTGTTAACTAATTAGGTGGTCTTTGCTAAGTGTTGTTTTTAATTTTTGAAAGATTTCTTATTCAGTGTCTTCAAGGTGGTTTTTAGTAATTTATTGTATTGTTTTACTTTGTTTGCTGTTGGTGTATGGTAAGGGATATGGTACACTTACTCAATGTTATGTTTTTTAGTTTAAGTGTTTATAAGGTTATTTTTGAAATGAGTTTCTTTGTCGGACTTAATTTTCTCAGGGGTACTATGTTTTTACAGGACTTGTTTTTTAAGGCCCAGGATGGTGTTCTGGGCAGTAGTATGAGGTACAGGGTAGGTTTTTAACTATTTTGTGGTGGTTTTTGTTATTGTGAGTATATAGTGTTTATTTTGGTGTGTTTGATGTAATGTGATGTAATTTACCTGCCAGGCCTCCCCATACTTGTATTTGGACCAACGCCCACTATACTAGAGGGGTTTTATTTGTTTGCTTTGCTTGATAGTAGCGTACGTTTCGTAGTTATGGATAACTTGAGAAATATTATTTATGGTTAGATTTACTTTTCGGTTTCGTGTTTACTTATAAGTGGTATTTCTGTTTTGATGGCTTGAGGCATTATGGGTTTATTGAGTTAGGAACAACTTTCTCTTATGTTGTTAATTTAAATTTATTTTTGACATTTTTATTTTTGTAGTTTGGTCTACTTGCTTGTTGTTTTGGTGCTCTTTGTTAGTCTTATTGTTGGGGACATGGGCATTTACATGGTGGATTTTTACAGGTAGTTTTTTTACTTGGGTAGTGATGTTTTTTTACTTTTTAGTAGTTCAGATTGGTTTTTTTTACGTTGTTAATTAGTTTTTTTTTACTTTTTTAGTTAATTCTATAGAGTATTGGTTACTATTTATGAATTAGTGTAGAGGTAGAGTTTTGGCTACTTCTTTTTTTTAGTAATGTTTAAGGTTAACTGAATGGTTTTGAGTTTAGCAAGTTGGTTAGATCTTTTTTTTTTTAGTTTTTCTAACTTGTCGTGTGGGGTTTTATATGACTGTTTTTTACTTTTGTTTCATTTTTACAATGTGACAGGAACTATCAGTGAAAAGAGTGTAGTGTGGTTTTTTTGCTGGTAGTTGGTTGTACGGTGGAGCTTCCTTAGCACGTGTTACTTGTTTTTGTTTTTTTTGTTAGTGAGATTAAAGTTTTTACTTTTGGGTTAATTTGTGATTATTTTTAAGATTTTAGGACGATTTAGTTTTTTAATATGGGTGTGCTGTGTGATGAGATCAATTTACTTGTTTCATGTGGCATTGGTGGCGTGGTGGGTAGAGGGAACTTTTGCTTTGAACATTTACTTTAGTACTGGTAGTCGGGGTGCTAGGAGAAGTTGTACTTTAGTGCTTATTACTTCTGAGGTAGCTTGGATTTTTTTATAGGTTGTTAAGATTTTTTTTTTTGTTGGAGTGTAGTTGGTTTCGGACTTTCTGTAGTTTTGGTTCTAGAATTTTAGAGGTCGGTCTCGAGTTTTATTAGGTACTTTTTGTTAAAGGTTTTAGGATGGACTATGGCTCCCGGCTGCAGAGTAGAGTACATTTTTTACTTCTGGTCCTGTCCTGACTGGGCCAAGGGCTACTGTATGAGTAATTTTTTGTTTGATCTGGGTAAAGGTTTGTTGCTGTTTAGGGTTTTAATGGAAGTTACTCTTTTTGCGGGTAATTAAGTAGAGAGGGTTTATAATTTGACTGTACTTAGGAATATGTATTCTTTAAAAGTTTATGGTACTTAGGAAAGTTTGTGGGGTTTTTTGTTGGTTGGCGGAGACATGGTTGTGATTTTATTGATGATTTTGTTGGGAATTTGACGTTGTCTGTTTTGTTACTTTACTTTTAGGAACTGGATTTTTCGAGCAGGTCCCTTGACTTTGTTTCTTTTTTGATGGCAATACTAGCATCTAGGAGAATTTGGATGATTTTTTTTTTTCTTGAACACTTTTGTTGTTGTGTTCTTTTACACAATGATGTTGTCGATGTACCGTAGATGTTTTGGAGTATTACTTTTTTTTAGTGCAGTCTGGATTAGCCCATGGCAGATGGTAGGAATGTGCTTCCACCCCTGGGGCAGTTGGTTTTAAGTGTACTGCACGCCCCTTTAGGTGAAGGCAAACTGAGGTTTGTACTCTGCTGCTAAAGGAATGGAGAAAAATGCATTGGTAATGTTAATAGTGGCATACCACTTCGCTGCCTTGGACTTTAGTTCGTACTGGAGTTTTAACATGTTTGGTACAGCAGCGCTCAATGGTGGAGTCACTTTATTTAAGGCACGATAGTTTACAGTTAATCTCTATTTTTTTTTAGATTTGCGCACAGGCCAAATGGGACTGTTGAAGGGTGAGTGGGTTTTGTTAACTACTCTTTGGTTCTTTAGCTCATGGATTATTTTGTGGATGGGAATCACAGCATCTCGAGTTGTCTGGTATTGTCGGTGATGCACTGTTGAAGTGGTAATTGGTACTCGTTGTTTTTTTTTTTTTAGAAGGCCTACTGCAGATGGGTTTTTTGATAGTTTAGGTAAAGTATTTAATTGTTTAATGTTCTCTGTTTCTACAGCAGTTATTTTAAATGTTTACCTGAGTCCTTTCGGGTCTTTGAAATACTCATTTCGGAGGAAGTCTATGCTTAGAATGTATGGGGCTTCTGGGCTAGTTACAATGGGATGTTTTTTTTACTTTTTTCTAGTTAGGCTCACCTCAGCTTCTACCAGGGTTAAATTTTGTGATTTCTTTGTCACGTTAGTAACAGAGATACGTTCTGCCCCCACATATTGCGATGGGATTAGTGTGCACTGTGCACCAGTGTCAACTAAGGCTTTATATTTTTGTGGTTCTGATGTGCCAGGTTAACGAATTTACACAGTTTAAAAAACACGGTTATCTCTAGCCTCTATTTGGCTAGAGGCAGGGTTCTTCTAGTCTTTGTTAGAAGCTACTTTTTTTTGGTGGAACTTTTTTTTTGAGTTTTGTTGTTTTTTAATTCACACACTCGTCGGGCCAGAGTAGCGGTCGGTCGTCTATGTCACCTCCTCATGTTTTTTCTACAATCACACAAGAAGAACTACAGCTCACCTCATGAGGTGTATGTTTTCTCTTTAGGTGGGAAACATCTGCGTTTGGTAAAAGAACAACTGGTTTGTTCTGCTGAGATTTGGAAAAGGTCTTCTTTTATCTCCTTGAGTTCCTTGAGATTACTCTCTATTTTTTCTTCCACTTTCTTGTGATTCTCCTTGAGTTCTTTAAGATTACTCTCTATCTTATCTTCCACTTTCTTATGATTCTCCTCTATCTTATCTTTCACTTTCTTGTGATTCTCTTTCATCTCATTTTCTATTTTCTGCAGACGTGTTTTTACAGTTGAAATTTTTGCATGTGTTGGGCTGTGCACGGCATTTTTATATGCTCGGAGTTTTTTCAACATATCATGCACGGTCTCATCTGGCTCTATTGCTGCTAAAGCAGAAGAGTATTTTTGTGGCCGAAGTCGTACAAATCTTAGTTACATCACTGGTGTCACTCTTATTAAATTTGGGTTCTTAATTTTAAGTCTTGGGTGTTCTATGAAGATAATCTCTATTACTGTTAGTTCTTTTAAGTGTTGAATCATTTGTTCTATGGTCTTCTATGGGGTTTGCTGCAAATAGAGATTATCTTGGCACTGGTATCTTTGTCTCACACTTTCTAAGAGACGCATCTAGAGACTGTGAGGGTCAGGCGGCACTACCATTTCTTGATCGATAGCCGGATCACGTGATAAGGATCCCAAATGCCTCGCTTCAGTGCCATCTAAAATTGTAGTATTGTCTGCGGCGTCCCAAATATGGACTAACTTATTATAGATTTATTAGACTGTTGGGTGTAATTTTTTCTTAGGCTACGAAGGTCCTTCAGAGACATGGACTYAATAATGATTTCTGGTTCTGAGCTAGTTGCTGGTTTTGAGGGTCTTTCCCCTGCGTCACTATCATAATTTTTCACTGGGCGATTAGTTTTGGTTTTGTGCTTTTTTCTCGTGACAGGAGCAACTGTCATTGACTTAGGCCCTGCGTCTGGTTTGGCTACATCCTGAGTAACTGGGGTATCTGCTGATTCATCTGCCTGCCCCTCTGCTTTTATTTCTACACCTGGGTCAGGTGTTTCATTAGTTCCTTTGGACATCTCAGTCCTGATTCTAGAGAAGTTGTAAACTGTATAGAGTAAACTTACAAGATAAAGTACCAGGAAAGCAGTTTCTTTAACATTTAGAGGAAACTACATTTTTAAAAGGTGACGTATCAAATTTAAAAGGAAAGAAGGAAATGAAAGGTTGGGAAACCCCATCTTTTCTTACTTCTCTAACAAACTGGGTGTAATTACTGTAAGACCCCCTGAACAGGCAACTGAGACTAAAACGCATAATCAACAAACTATACACATCTCGAATAACTCTCAGTACTTCTATGAACTTTTTATAAATCAGTATCACTGAGCAAAGAAGCATAGCAATCTTGGTTGCTATCTTTGTTTTGATAAAGATAAATACTAAGAACAAAACTGGAGCTATCTGTGGGTAGGCAAACAGGCCTAAAGACTAGAAAAGCATTAGTGCCTTAAGCAGATCTAGAGAACAGAGAGACATTAGTATCTTAAACCACATGGTAACTACTTTACCCCAATACACAGTAATTAAAACCAAATTGTAATCAGCACAGTTTTTTTCACTTTCCCGGCCAATGCACCAAATATGTTCGTTAAAGTCTGGACAAACTTAGGAGGAAGACTCGAAGAGCTTCCTCTGTAAAAGATAGGGTTCAAAACTCCCTTTCCCTCCCCTTAAGAATTTCTCAGAGGAAAGTGAAAAAAACTTGTTTATTTAGCAAAACTCAGCTGCTGGGGGGGGGGTGCATGCAGGTACTAGGGGAAGGGAAAAGAAATAAAAATAAAATGAATAATGTTAGATAATAAACCTCTCGTGAGGAGGATAACTTGAATGAATCAAAGTCTTGAGTTCTTGGTAGGTGTGGTCTTTTGCTTTGTCTCTAGCTAGCTGTTTGAGTACGGAGTAGGCCCTGTCCAGGCCGGGGGGGGGTGTAGGCCTCGGAGAGATGGTGTGTAGAACAGAGCTTAGCTGTCTGCTGTACAGTTTTAAAGGAAGAAGAAAAAAGAAAATATAGTCTCAGGAAAAAGAAACTGTTTTCTTCTCTTGCTTCAAGCAGAGAAGGGAAAAAGGCTAAAAGCAAATTTTAACTGTTCAAATATCTCTCAGTTGAGAAGAAACCAGGTGAAAGCTCACAAGAAAAAGGTAAAGGGAAAAAAGTGTCCCTTCGCCTCTAACTATAGAAAGTGACTGCCGTGATGTTTTCTCTTCAGAACCATAACATAGCGAGTTGATAAAAGTGAAAGAATGTAAATATCCTTCGAAGAAAACCAAAACATAGCTCCTGGCTTTTCGAGCCAGCTTAAAGACACAGAGTTAATACTTTTCATTAAGCAGGCAATTAGGATATATAACATCATAAAGTCACTCTATAACATTGTTCCTGAACCAACTGATGAAGGGCAACTAATTTCTCTTTTGGTAGGGGCCACTGAGGATCCCAGATAGGTTTGTTTACTAGCCATCGCAAAGGCAGTGTAGGATACTGGGTGCCCTTCAGCACAGTGACCCCCATCAAAAATGTGTCCTGATCCGTACCACCCCAAGCTGCCAATACATCCCACCCCCAGAGGTTAAGCGGAGCTGCAGTGACATAGGGCCGAACTGTAGCTATTTGACCCTCTGTGTTTTTTACCACTAGCTCTGTGTGGTTCCTCCCAGCCCTGCGATGGCCTACCCCACAGGGGCCAAAGGCCATGTAGGAGGCCACGCAGAGAAGGAGATGATTGTCACATCAGCGCCCGTGTCGATCAAACCTTGGAGCTGGATCTGGGGCGGATGGGCGTCTGGCAGGATTAGGGTACACGTTATCTGTGGCTTTTGGCTGGAGATGTCTTCAGTCCAGAAGATCTGTGGAAGTCCCGTAGATCCAAATCCACCATCCCCACGATTGCGTTGTTCTGTCCTGGGAACACATGACTTAAAAGGCACAAGTTGAGCAATGCGAGTCTTTTCAGGGATAGTGACAGGGGGGTGGGTGTGGAAACCATAGCACAAATTTGGCCTGTAAAGTCAGCATCAATGAGTCCTGGGTGTACAAAGATTCCTTGAAGGGTGACACTAGATCTTCCCACAAGCAGTGCACTGAATCCCTGACCTAGGGGTCCAAATGCATCCAAGGGAACCTTATAAACATGGCAGGATTCTAAGACGACTGCTGCTGCGGTGTGCACATCCACCCCGGCTGATCCCTGGGTCCTGCCTCTAAGCTGGTTGAGTAGGCCTGTGTCAGTGCCATGCCCCGGGGAAGTATTTGTGTTGGAGTGCAATTTCCCTTTGTGCTCCTGATCAAGTTTCCCGAGTTAATCAAAGGCTGACCGTTGGCATGGTACACAGATCTACAGTCATCTGCACAGTGACCTGGCCTACCGCATCTTTTGCATTGGGAACTTCCCTTGTTTTCTTTTTGCTTCTGTCTATCCTGTTTCTGTTTGTTCTCAGCCTTAGACTGCCTTTGCCCATGATCAGGATATGCTTGAATAGGCCACAGAACTGCAGCCAAAGCAGATGTTTTATGGTCCCCAGACCCCACCTTAGAGCAGGCTTCGACCATATCTGTTAGTGTAGGGTCCCCTGGTAGAGCATCTATGATCCTTCTACACTCATCGTTGGCATTGTCTCTTGCTAATTGTTTGCACAATATCTGCCTTAACGTCCCATCTTCAACCTGCTTCTCAAGGGCTGAGGCAATTTTTTCCAGGAAGGGTAAAAATTGCTCTTTTTGCCCCTGAGATATTTTCACATACAGTGTTTTAGGAGCAGCCATATCTATGCTTTTTACTAAGGCTCCTATACCAATCCTTTGAGCCTGTTCAAGGACCTGAGGATGCCAGGTAGCTTGGAGATTAGGAGTGGAAAAGAAATTCATTCCCATAAGGGCATCTACTCCAACTGCATGTCTGGGATCATCAGGAGGCAAATGCATATTCTCCACTGCGGCTTTTTCAGCCATCCTTTTCCAGTTACTCTCAAAGACTGTGAATTGCACAGGTTGAAACGACACCTGACCTAGATGCTTAATATCGAACGGAGCAAGCAGATCAGTATTCAACACTAATAATTTGCATGACTTCAGGAGAGCCAAGCCCATATTGTGCCACTTTGGACTCTAAATTCTGGACCACTTTCCATGCAATAGCAGCATGCCTGTCAGGTTGCCCCGTATTCAGAAGAGCCTTAAAGACAGGATAGGCTCAGATATCTCCCTGCGAAGTTTCACTATTGCCTTGATCTACCGGTACACCTTCCTGAGGTTCTGTACCAATTGCCTTATCCTGCACATCTCCCTTTGCCTCTTTAGGTATCCCTATTTTCTCTAGTAAATCCCAGTCCCCCTCTTCCAGAGCCCACAGTCTAATGTCCTCCCAAAAATGTCTTGGGTTTCTTGGATGCACGGTCACCTGACACGATGGAAGCGTCCAAGGGCGGTTCTGTCTTGCTGGTTATCAGCGTCCGGTTGCTGCCTTGGTCTCCCGCTGTGGATCAGGTGTGTCTTCTGTAGCACTGCTTGCTTTGTCAAGCGGGGGTATTCCCAACGGCTGCACTTGTGGTAGTGCTGCTTGTGCAGGCACCGCCTGTGGTGGCACAGCTGTCTGTGCAGGCACCGCCGCCTGCATGAGCATCATAGCCGGCACCATGGGCGCAGCCGGCGGCACCTGTCTGGCAGCTGCCGCCTGCAGAGCAATCAGCTGCAACAGCAGCTCCACTGCCTCCTGCAGCACTGCCAGCTGCCGCGCAGAAAGGTTTGGCTCCGCCATTCCTGGCGGCAGTGCTGTATGCGCTTGCACAGGAGGATACCCGAATGCGAGTGCGTGCGCAGAACGGCCAGGCACCGTGGGCGCGTTCGTGGGAGAAAAACCATATACCGGCAAGGCGAACGACCGCGCCATTATGCCGGCTGTTGAAGGTGGCTGTGGCGGAAGCGGTGAGAGAAATGGCGCAGCCGCCCCCAGTAAGATCTCAGCTGCCGGAGCCGCCTGCGACAATGCAGGGGCTGTAGGAATTACAGGCCCAGCAGCGCTGGCTGAAGGCAGCGGTGCAGGCATCTGTGATGCGGAGGAGGGGGGGGGCCCCCCGGAGCGAAGGGGGGTGGGCGCCTTGCGAACCCTTCTTGTTGTCCGGCTACTTTTGCGAGCTATTCCACAGGCGAGGGATATTTTGGCATAACGAAGTTGCGCGGAGACGGATATATAGGCAGAACATAGTCATGGGGCGAAGGGCGGAATCCCCGTGCAGCCTGCACCACCCTCCCTGGCCCCGATGGTATCGGAGATGCGGGAACTATCTCAGTGTCTGGCGGTGCCGGGGACGGCGCTGGAGACGGTTCTGGAGACTCGGCACCCACGTTGCCCTGAGTCTCTGCACTCCCTGATGGCTCAAGTCCCTCGGAAATTGTATCCTCCTCAGAACCCTCTGGGCCAGGCAATCCTCTGCTTTCTCCTCCTGCGTTAACGTGTAGCAAGATATTGTATAAAAACAGCCAGATGCGGACCAATTCAGCCACATCATCTTCTCCATATGTGAGCTCATGAGTTAACCTGTCCCCCAGCGATCGCCAGGTCCCGAGGCTGAACACAGTATCAGGTTCTGCAGAAAAACCGTGACCCGCAGCCCAGTCCAACAACTCACTCAGAGCGGCATCAGATAGATCAGCTCCTGTTAGAGCTAATACAGTCTTCCAGGCAGAAAGTACTGTGCTTTCTTTCAAGGTTCTATGTCCCATCTTTTCAGTTTTTGTCTAAAACCTTGGTGCCTGGGCCAGGGTTCATTCCCCGCAGCCCCCAGCGGGGGTTTTACATACCTCCCGAGGAAGACATGGTTGTAGGACACATCGCGGGTCACCAGATGTCGCTGTTGTACCGGGGACGGAGAGAAATCACACCACAAAGTACGTTCCAGGAAGAAAATTGAATGGAATTATTTATTAATTTACAGACTCGTTTTATATCTTTGTATACTTGAAYGCCATAAGGTCATTGGTCCTTTGGCCACCCACCTCTCAGGGTGATTGGCTGAACCCTACAACACCTATTTCAAAATATTTCTCTAGTCAGTATCATAACAATACTACATAACTTCACAGGTGCAAGATAAAAGAATTCGTTTACAAAACCATCTCACTGTTTTTCATAGCTTGCGTGGGAAAAACAGGGCTCTCACAGAATGCTGCAGAAAGCTGGAAAATTTCTCTGCTGAAAGCTTTTCAGTATCCACAGGAGGCAACCAATTCTAACAACATAAGAGGGGACAACTCAATAGCTACAATCTAGGAGATGAAGAGTCAATTTCCTCCTCAAGCACAAATTCTCCATGTGACTGTTTCTGTTGCCCATATGTCAGAGAAGAATTATAGCATCTCTTTCCTTCGCAGTAACATTGGTAAGATAAGTACATTGAGGACTGGGAGGCACTCAGGTCCAGACTCCTTTCAGTTAACTATGACACCTGTCTAAGGAAACAAAGAGGTTTACTTATTCAAGAATATATAAATTTGATGCAGAAGGATGGACATCTGCAGAAGGCAATTCAGCCTGCTGGAGATGTGAGCCACCTTCAGGAACTGTTTATCATTTTTCATTGAACCCATAGCAACCATTTACCTGGGGATGGGATGCAGTTGTCTGTACACATACATCCAGTGATATCTGAAACACCCTACAGAGGCTAAGATGTATTTGGGGAAGATAGATATTACACAGGACTTCCAGGACAGTGAGATGCCCCACAGTTCTTTCCATGACAGTGGATGTCTATGTTGAAACAAGTGAATTTTGCTCAAAGTGTTTAACATCGGTAAATAAACTTGGTCTCCAGAACAATACTGTCGCTCTCGGACACGAAATAAGCACACGAGATGCAGTTGTCAGGGTCCACAGCCGGGGCAGAAGCCAAGGAAGCCAAAGGGGAAAAGAGAGAGAGCGGCCTCTGCCCTTGGTCTTTATTTATGTTTTCAGAAACCACCGTGGATTGGAGGATGGGAATACCACCTCCTGCTGTCCACTGGTCAACGGAATTGTCTATCACATAGGTTAAGGAATTCAAAACATCAAGCCGGTTAGAATAACAAGAGCTATGTTTATACAAAAGTAATGGCTTTAGGTGCTGTTTCTCTTGAGGCAGATTCCCTTCGTGTTTTTTTCCCAAAACCTCCTTTGAGAAGGAGCCGTTCTGGGGGTGCAAATTCACCAAACCAA
>JACAXG010000540.1:84003-96599 GCA_018881555.1 Amblyornis subalaris
AGAGAGAGTGTATAGCTCACGAGGGGAGCTGTGGTTCTTCCTGTGTGATTCTGGAGAAAACATGAGGAGGTGGCATGGACAACCCACCGCTGCTCTGGCGTGACGAGTGCATGAATTAAAGGACAGCAAGACTCAAAAAGGAAGTTCCACTAGAAGGGAAGTAGCTTCTAACAAGGACTAGAGGGGCCCTGCCTCTAGCCAGGTAGAGGCTAGGGAAAAATCATCTTTTTTGGACTGTGTGGATTAGTTGGCCTGGCACATCAGAGCCACAAAAATATGAGGCCTTGGTCGACACTGGTTCGCAGTGCACACCAATCCCATCACGATATGTGGGGGCAGAACGTGTCTCTATTGCTGGCGTGATGGGGGGATCACAGGATTTGACCTTGGTGGAAGCTGAGGTGAGCCTGACTGGAAGAGACTGGGAAAGACATCCCATTGTGACTGGCCCAGAGGCCCCGTGCATTCTGGGCATAGACTTCCTCCAAAATCGGTATTTCAAAGACCCAAAAGGACTCAGGTGGGCGTTTGGGATAGCTGCTGTAGAGACAGAGGGCATTAAGCAATTGAACACTTTGCCTGGACTATCAGAGAACACATCCGTAGTAGGCCTTCTAAAGGGGGAAGAACAAGTACCAACTGCCACTTCGACAGTGCATCGCCGACAGTACCGGACAACCTGAGATGCTTTGATTCCCATCCACAAGATGATCCGTGAGCTGGAGAGCCAAGGGGTGGTCAGCAAAACCCTCTCACCCTTCAACAGTCCCATTTGGCCTGTGCACAAATCTGAAGGAAAATGGAGATGGACTGTGGAGTATCTTGCCTTGAATGAAGTGACTCCACCGTTGAGCGCTGCTGTGCCGGACATGTTGGAGCTCCAGTATGAGCTGGAGTCCAAGGCAGAGAAGTGGTATGCCACTATTGACATTGCCAAAGCATTTTTCTCCATTCCTTTAGCAGCAGAGTGCAGACCTCAGTTTGCCTTCACCTGGAGGGACGTGCAATACACCTGGAACTGACTGCCCCAGGGGTGGAAGCACAGTCCTACCATCTGCCATGGGCTGATCCAGACTGAACTGGAAAAGGGTGATGCTCCAGAACATCTGCAGTACATCGACGACATCATTGTGAGGGGGAACACAGCACCATAAGTGTTTGAGAAAGGAGAGAAAATCATCCAGATTCTCCTGAAAGCCAGTTTGCCATCAAGTAGAGCAAAGTCAAAGGACCTGCTCGAGAGATCCAGTTCCTGGGAGTAAAGTGGCAAGTCAGACGACGTCAGATTCCTATTGAGGTCATCAATAAGATCAGAGCAATGTCTCTGCCAACCAACAAGAAGGAAACGCAAGCTTTCCTAGGTTCCATAGGCTTTTGGAGAATGCATATTCCTGAGTATAGTCAGATTGTAAGCCCTCTCGACCTGGTTACCCGCAAAAAGAGTGACTTCCATTGGAACCCTGAAGAGCAACAAGCCTTTGCCCAGATCAAGCAGGAAATCGCTCATGCAGTAGCCCTTGGCCCAGTCAGGACAGGACCAGAAGGGAAGAACGTACTCTACTCTGCAGCCAGGAGCCATGGTCCATCCTGGAGCCTTTGGCAGAAGGTGCCTGGTGAGACTCGAGGCCGATCACTGGGATTCTGGAGCTCAAGCTACAGAGGGTCCGCAGCTGACTACACTCTAACAGAGAAGGAAATCTTGGAAGCCTATGAAGGAGTCCAAGCCGCCTCAGAGGTAATAGGCACTGAAGTACAACTCCTCCTGGCACCCCGACTACTGGTGCTGGGGTGGATGTTCAAAGCAAAGGTTCCCTCTACCCACCACGCCACAAATGCCACATGGAGCAAGTGGATTGCTCTCATCACACAGCGTGCCCGTATTGGAAAACTAAATCGCCCTGGGATCTTGGAAATAATCACAAATTGGCCCGCAGGTGAAAACTTTGGTCTCACTGACGAAGAGGAGCAAGAACAGGTGACACGTGCTGAGGAAGCTCCACCATACAACCAACTGCCAGCAGAAGAAACGCGCTATGCTCTTTTCACTGATGGTTCCTGTCGCATCGTAGGGATGAAACACAATGGAAAGCAGCTGTATGGAGCCCCACACGACAGGTTGCAGAAGCTACCGAGGGAGAAGGTGGATCGAGCCAACTTGCTGAACTCAAAGCCGTTCAGCTGGCCCTGGACGTTGTTGAAAGAGAGAAATGGCCAAAGCTCTACCTCTACACTGATTCATGGATGGTAGCCAATGCTCTGTGGGGTTGGCTGGAAAAGTGGAAAAAGGCTAATTGGCAGCGTAGGGGAAAACCAATCTGGGCTGCTGAAGAGTGGAAAGACATCGCTGCCCGGGAAGACAAGCTACCTGTGAAGATCCACCATGTAGATGCCCATGTTCCCAAGAGTAGGGCTAATGAGGAGCACCGAAACAACGAACAGGTAGATCAGGCTGCAGAGATAGAGGTGTCAAAGATAGATTTAGATTGGCAACATAAGGGAGAGTTATTCCTAGCTTGATAGGCCCATGATGCCTCCAGCCATCAATGCGGAGATGCCACCTATAAGTGGGCACGAGACCGAGGAGTGGATCTAACCATGGATAATATTTCTCAGGTTATCCATGATTGCGAGACGTGCGCTGCGATCAAGCAGGCCAAGCAGATAAAACCCCTCTGGTATGGTGGGTGGTGGTCCAAATACAAGTATGGGGAGGCCTGGCAGATAGATTACATCGCACTGCCTCCGACACGCCAAGGCAAGCGCTACGTGCTCACAACGGTAGAAGCCACAACGGGATGGTTGGAGACCGGCTCTGTGCCTCACGCTACTGCCCGGAACACCATCCTGGGCCCGGAAAAGCAAGTCCTTTGGAGGCATGGTACCCCCGAGGGAATTGAGTCCGATAACGAGACTCATTTCAAGAACAACCTTATAAACACTTGAGCTAGGGAACATGGCATTGAGTGGGTGTACCATATCCCTTACATGCACCAGCTGCAGGCAAAGTGAAGCGGTGCAATGGATTGCTAAAAACCACCTTGAAGGCACTGGGTGGGGGATCTTTCAAAAATTGCGAACAGCACTTAGCAAAAGCCACCTGGTTAGTTAACACCCGAAGTTCTATTAACCGAGCAGGCCCTGCCCAATCTGAATCTCTGCATACAATAGATGGAGACAAGGTACCAGCAGTACATGTTAGAGTACTGTTAGGAAAGACTGTTTGGATTACTTCTGCCTCGAGCACAGACAAACCCATCCGTGGGGTTGTCTTTTCTAAAGGTCCAGGTTGCACATGGTGGGTAATGCAGAGAGATGGAACAACACGTCGTGTGCCACAGGGAGATCTGATGTTTGGTGAGAACCACATGTAAATACCACTGTTTAATGAATGCCACTGCCACTATCTGTATATAGCTGTATGTATGTATGTAAAACCGTGTGTGTATAGAGGTAGAAGCTATATATTAGTTTGGACATTAAGCTGATGATATGGGATAAGGGGTGGAATATCTTGGGGTGACTTTATGATGCAATATCCCCTATCACCTGCTCTATGCCAAATATGAATTCTGTGCCCTTAAAAGCTGGGCTCCAGTCCTGCTCTGTTGCCAACACAGCTTTGTGCTTCTTCAAGGACACACACACCTCCCCTGCATTCACCGCTTCTGCAGCTGTGTCGTTGTAGGGATGGTCTTGACACAAAAATACACACACAAACTGCTTCGGGACAATGGGTGCCCAACTTTAATGATACATGGCCTCTTTTATACTATTTCTCAGTATTCATGTTACATATTCATTGGCTGCTGCAAATAACAATATAACTCCTGGTTGTGTATTCTTAGCATGTATATAAAGCTACTTGTTGCCTATTATTAGAACACATTCTTTGTACATATCAACTAGTAACTCCCTACTGCAGTTGCAGATCATCCTTCTGTTGTTGTGCTTCTTGCTTCTATCGGTGTCACAATTCTCACGGGTAAAAGCTGAATTCTCTCACGGGTATAAAGAAATTGCATCAGTATTGATATCCATAAAACTTACAGACAAGTCATCTATCTCTACAGTTCCCCCTTTTTGTTTCTGAACCACAAATGCAGCGTTTATGGTCCTCTGCAGGGCCCTTTGCAGAAAGGATAAACATGGCACAAGGAGTAAAACAAAAAGGATAACAATTACAATTATACATCCTATTTTTATGAGATCTTTGACCCATCTAGCAAGTTGCCAATTACCAAACAAGGCATTAAACCAATCTGACTCATCCTCTTCTCTTAATTTTGAAACACCTAATTGTAATTCTTTGATATTAGCAAACACCAATTTAGAGTGGTCAGAAAGATTCATACAGCACATACCATCAAAATCTTTACAACCATGTCCAGGTGCTAACGACAGGCAGCCAATGGCCACTCGATTTTGCAAAGTAGCATGTTTAATAGAATCAGCATCAGTTAATAACCCTGATAAAGTAAGGGAAGTGGCATTAATCTGTTTAGCAAGCCAGCAACCTAACTTATCTAATAACCCTAAAACTTTTCCAGCCGCTATACCTGAGGTGAAAAGAGAAACTAAAACACGTGTTTCTAATTTCCAAAAATTTAGTGTCATCACAGTCTTTTTCAAACATATGCAAGGACCGTTTGTCACGAGTTACATGTGTGTGATTTAAAAGCGTAGTTAAACTTGGTGTAAGCATAGTCAGGCGGCCAATAGTACATGGATCGCCGACCGCGCGCGAAGGCAACGCAGGCCAAGCGCGATCTCCACAAATTAAGGATACCCCTCGAGGTAATTTGCATGGAAACTGGTCCAAGAGGGCTTGATAGTATACCTTATTGTTGTTATCTAGAGCTGTCCAATTGCACCACGCTGAAACATTTTGAAATGCAGGATTTTTAGGTGATACATCTTGAGTGACGCTACACAATGGATCCCTCCTGCACCCAAACTTTGTGTAATTAAAAAAGAAGCACGCTGGTGTCCTTGTTGACCCCAGAATATCTATTTCCTGTGGCTCAAGGGTGACAGGAAGTCTGTCATCCCATATGTCAATGCTATTAAGGCACTTTTTCAAGGTACTGCTACAAGCAGTTTCAGGAGCACGGCCACGGGCTTCCTGAACTATTAAGGAAGGTTCAATAGGTACCCCAACTAAACATGTGTGAAAGGGCAATTCTGATGTTGCAAGAGACATACATAGTGATGATTGGTTCAAGGTGTTGGCAAGGGTTTTCCACACATACCCTTTTGGCATTGGGGGTAGTATGGCAAGTCCTTGCTCTGCCTTAATCCAAAGCAGAACTATCCAACAGACAATCTGCATCGTTGTCATCTTTTGAAGTTTGCTTGTTGGTTTCATGACGATTTTGATGTCGCTGATGTTGCAAATCAGGGCGAACACACCTCGCAGGTATCCACCAAACACCAGCATCTGTGGAAACACAAGCATACCTGCACCCCCAAGTGACAAAGTCCCATGGGCCTTCCCACTTGTTAGTGATTAAATCTCGTACCCATACTTTTGTTCGAGGTAGGTGTGTCTCATTCGTGTACTGCAATGAGAAAAAAATGATTCAAAAGTACAGGATTATTAGAATTTGTGGCACTGTTAAATGATTAATTGTATATAGAGCTTTTGTCAGTCGGCTCTGCGGGATTTCTCCACACATTCCCCCTTTTTGTTTTTCTAAAACAGGTTTCAAATAACCATGAGCACGTTCAATAATAGCTTGACCAGTGGGAGAGTGAGGAATACCAAGTTTGTATGTCACACCCCACAGTTGTAAAAACCGTCGCGTCTTCTGAGAGACGTAGGCAGGGCCATTATCAGTTTTCACAGAAGGCACGCCTAGAACAGCAAAAACTAGTTGCCAATGGGCAATAGCATCACGACTCGTTTCTCCGGTGTGTGCGGATGCCCACATGGCAGAAGAAAAGGTATCAATACAAACATGCACATATTTGTAACGACCAAATTCAGCAATATGGGTGACATCTGTTTGCCAAATTTGCAAGGCTTGCAAGCCTCTGGGGTTGACACCTGCCGGTAAAGGTGTGGCAAATCCCTGACAGAGCAAGAACTAACAATGTCACGAGCCTCAGTAGGTGTCAGCAAAAATTGTTACTGCAAAGTACGTGCACTTTGGTGGAAAAAGTCATGTGAGGCTTTGGCTTGTGCTATCTTGTCGGGTTGAGGTGTCACCCATGTGGGATTGGCTATTTTGTCAGCTCTGGCATTCCCTTCCACTATGAATCCTGGCAAATTGGTGTGGCTCCGTATGTGCAAAATGTAGTAAGGATGGGTGTGGTTCTGAATTGCACACCACAAGGTTTTCAATAGTGAAAAAAGAGAAGCATTAACTTCTTTTAAAAGTGAGCAATCAAGGCGTTGTGTGATGTCTGCAACATAAGCAGAGTCAGTAACAAGATTCAATGGTGCATCAGAAAAGTGCCGAAATGCCATGGCTACAGCTCTTAATTCAACAAGCTGGGCAGAGCCTGACTCATGGCCTTTCAGCATCTGCCATCCAGACTCATCCCTCCAGGTGACGATGGCCTTCCCCATTTTTCCTGATCCATCAGTAAAAACAGTGAGTCCTTGCACCGGCACACGGCTGTTCTTTGGCCGTAAAGACAAGCTGGTGGATTTTGCCAATTGCAATAATTTGTGGCTGGGCAGATGATAAGCAATCTGTCCCAAAAAGTTTTGCAGTGCACTTTGTAGAGGGGCACCGTTTGCAAAACACTATTCAAAATATTCTTGTTGAACAGGAAGTATGATTTTAGCAGGATCTTTAGCCATCAATTGCAGGCATCTTTGCCGACATTTGATAATTAACTGGGCAATTAGTTCAAACAGTGTAGGTGCTGTTTTCTTAGGTCTATGAGGCAAAAAGACCCATTCCAAAATGTGCAAGAGGTCAGACCATTGGTCATTCCATTGTCCAATGATGCCTGTAGGGTGGGAGTCTGGAGTGACAAGAAACACAACGATATCAACGTTCAGGTCCACCCAGTAAACCTGACAGTTTGCAATAGCCCATTCCACCTGTTTCGGCGCTTGTTCCACCTCAGGGGTCAGTTCCCTTGGAGAGGCGAAGTTTGGATCGCCTTTGAGAATATTGAATAATGGGGATAATTGTGCAGTGGTCAGACCTAGATAGGGTTGCAACCAATTTATAGTACCCAGAAGTTTCTGTGCATCATTCAAGGTTTGAATTGATTTTTCAAACTGAACATTCTGTGGCTGTATCGTTTGGTCGAGTATTTTCACTCCCAAATCCTTCAAAGGGGTTTGTCGTTGTACTTTTTCTGGAGCTACCTGCAAGCCATAATTTTGCAGTGCTTTAAGCAAATGTGGTTGAATCTGCAACAGGTCTCTTTTCATGGGAGTTGCTACAAATATATCATCCATATAATGATAGCAATAAGCTCCAGGGAATTGTTCCCTAATTGTTGATAAGACTTGTGCTACATACCATTAACAAATTGTTGGGCTATTCTTCATACCTTGCGGCAACACCTTCCATTGATATTGTTTCACAGGTTCAGCATGATTGACAGATGACACTGTAAATGCAAATTTTGGAACATCTTTTGAATGCAGCGGAATGGTAAAAAACCAGTCTTTTAGATCAACAATCAATATGTCCCATTCAACAGGTATCATAGTAGGAGATGGCATCCCAGACTGCAAAGAACTCATGCTCTCTATCACTGCATTAATTGGATGTAAGTCATAGAGTAACCTCCATTTTCCTGATTTCTTTTTGATCACAAATACAGGTGTGTTCCAAGGGCTAGTAGAGGGTTCAATGTGTCCTTGCTGTAATTGTTCCTGAACCAATTAGTGAAGGGCGGCTAATTTTCCTTTTGTCAGAGGCCAGTGCTCAACCCAGATAGGTTGTTCCATGAGCCACTGTAGAGGTAGCGTAGGGTACTTTGCACCCTTGTGCACGGTGGCCCCAATCAAAAATTTGCCCCCACTCTCACCCCCCCAGCTGCCAGAACATCTCATCCCCACAGACTGAGAGGTGCCACAGTGACGTAGGGAAGGACAGTGGCAGTTTGTCCCTCTGGGTTTTTGATTAACAGAGGGTTGCTACTCTGGTAGCTTTCTGTAGTGCCACCAAGGCCAGCAATGGCAGATCCCACTGGTGTTGTAGGCCATGAGGGCGGCCACACAGCAGCTGATGTGATAGTAACATCAGCTCCCGTGTCTATTAGTCCCTTGATTGTTATATGTGATGGAGTCATACCTTGCATCGTCAAAGTGCAAACCATTTGCAGTCTATGGTCCCATATGTTTTGAGCCCAATACACTTGAGGCGGTCCTGTGTATCCAAAGCCTTGATCCCCTCATAGTCTGGAGTCTGTTTTTGGGACACAAGACTTAAAAGGCACAAGTTGAGCAACTCGGGTCTGAGCAAGTATAGTAAAAGGAGTAGCTGTTGACACCATAGCATGGATTTGTCCCGTGTAGTCAGCATCCAAAACCCCTGGATGTACAAAAATACCTTGCAATGTTGCACTTGATCTCCCTATTAACAATGCACTTAGTCCTTGCCCTATAGGCCCATGTGCCTCTAGGGGAACTTTATGTACCTTTGGCGAATTTAAGGTTACTGTGTTGGCGGTGGAAAAATCCATGCCAGCAGATCCTCTTGTTCTCCCGATAAGTCGATCGCATAAGCCTGCACTGGGTGTGCTTGCTGGGGAAGAGCTTGTGTCTGCGCACGCTTCCTGCTCGCACTCTTCTTCCTGTTTCCCTGGTGCATGAGAGATTGCCCATTCACATGAAATTTAGATTTACATTGCTTTGCATAATGTCCTGGCTTTCCACATCTCTTACAATTTTGTACCCTGGCCATTCCTTTTGGATTTTTTGACATGCCAATTGACTGATTTTTGCGGGGACAATTTGCTTTCACATGACCTTGCTGTTGGCAGCCATACCAGTGAGGGCTTATTTTGACTGCAGCTGCAAGGGAATCGGCTAGCAGAGCCATTTTATAAGAATCGGTTCCTACTTTAGCACAGGCATTTATCATTTCTGCTGAAGTTTGATTTTCTTTTTGTAACATATCTATGGCTCTTCTACAATCCTCATTTGCATCGTCTCTAGCCAATTGCAGTATCAACTGGCTTTTTATCAGGTAATTTATAATTTGTCTCTCCATTGCATCTTGCAGACTTTCAATAAATTGCATGTATGGCCCCTTAGGCCCTTGCCTTATCGTTGCATACCACTGTGAGGGTGTAGATAGGTGTGCAACCTTCAAAAGCGCCTGCATGCCTATTTCTCAAGACTGTGCCAGTATAAGTGGATGCAGATGTGCCTGCAGCTGCGGATTGTCAACAGGAGGCAATCCCAGCAGCTGAGCCATGCCTGTTCCAAACCTAGGGTCATCTTGTGATAGTTCAAGATTAGTCAGTGACCTATCCTCGGCAAATTGTCACCACATAGACTCAAACATCATATATTGAATCGGAGAGCAAAGTAATTTTGCTAATTGCTTTATATCAAAAGGTGTCATCTCTTCGACAGCTAGAAACGCAAGCATTTTTGCAACAACAGGAGACTCTAAACCATGCTTTGCAGACAACTTGCGCAATTCTGAAAGCACTTGCCATTTAAAGGGAGCACGCTGATCGGGCATCTGTCTGCCTCCTCTGATCACAGGAAACGCTCCAACCGCCTCCCCAGAACTCAGCTGGATATCAACATCAGGAGATTTTATAGATCCCGGAATACGTTCTGCCATTTCGAGGTCGCCATTAGCAACTGCCATGGCCTTCATGCATTTCCGAAAGCTAACTGGGTAATAAGCCGACACTGTTACGGATACCGGCTGCAGGGTAAACACATCTTCCGGCGGGTTAGCAGACAGCCGGGAGGAAGGTCCTCCCATATTTGGATCCCGCAGATCTATAAGCGAGGCTGGGTGTCTTGGCCGCTTCAGCCATCCCTGCGTAGCGGTCGGTGGCTGAGGGACTGCAGGGCCGGGCCAGGCCGGGCCTTGCCAGGATCAGGAGCAGGGCCGGGGCCAGGGGCAGAGCCGCAGCTGCACCGGAGCCGCGCAGCCTCAGATCCATCCAGGGACTGCACAGACGTGGGCTCGTTCAGCACCTGTGCAAACACGGGATCATCCGGGAACCGCGTCGGCAGCAGCCTGCCTGACAACCAGCAACCGTGCGTGCATGGGAGTCCGACCAGGAATTGAGCGGATGGGGGCGTACCAGGAAATTGCGCAGGTTGCACCGCTGACCATGGCATGGGGGTGTCCAAAGGATTGGAAGTGGGGAGGGCTTCTGGCATGGACTGCTCCTCTTCCTCCCCCCACTCGTCGTCCAGCAGAGGTGGATAAACAGGGTAGCTGGCCTCTGGACTGGCCAGCAGCATGGAACCCGGTGTTCTGACACCATACCAACAGGCGAGCTCAGCCAGCGCTCCACCCCCGGGTTCGCTTTCATGGCCAGGGCAGCCACAGCAGCAGGGAGGGCAGCGCGGCCGCCCGTCCCAAGGTAGCTGCCGGGCGTGGCCCAAATAGTTCGGCAAAAGCAGGACAGACGCAGCAGGCGCGGCGCTGGCACCGCCAGTACCTTTGTGGCACAGGGCGGCCGTGGGGCAAAGCGCAGCGGTGGCGGGGTGCTTCCCATTGGGTGCATCCACCTTGATCTCTATAAGCGGGGCATCTCCCATTCCCAGAGCTAGCGAAGCGGGTTCAACCGACACCCCCCCACATGGCACATCGCTAGCTTTACCAGCCTGCGCCGAAGTAGGACCATCCGTCTCTTCTCTCTGCCCTTCCGCCACGCCTGGTCCCCCCTTGTCCGCAGAGGTAGGTTGATTCGCATCTCGTTCCTTTGTTACCAGTTTCAGTGTGTCTAACAGTACTCTCCAGGTAGTGACTTAGCAGTCTCATCTCCGCGAGAACCAACGTCAAATAAAAGCTGTCCCACCTTCTCCCAGGTTTTCACGCTAAATGCATTTTCTGAGGTAGGTTCCAAGCCCTGGCTTTTGCACCATAGTAACAGGGCTTTTAACATATGCTTATCATATTCAATACCTCATTTGCCTAACATAAGGGTCCAGATATTCACTATGGCCTTTTCTTCTTGGGATATCTGTGCTCTCAGTTTTTTCCCCAGCGTCTCTCCTCAAAAGGGTTGTAAATACTCATCCAGACTATTGGTAGCTCTCCCGGCTACTTCTGTTCCGCTGGGCACCGTCTCCTCCGAATCTCACGGACTTGGCTACTCTCGGCAGCCTAACAAACTCAGCTACTCCAGTCAGCCTCCGTGGAGCAGTAAGATCATGTTGGGGTCACCAGATGTCGCTGTAGAGACAGTCCTGACACAAAAATACACACACAAACTGCTTCGGGACAATGGGTGCCCAACTTTAATGATACATGGCCTCTTTTATACTATTTCTCAGTATTCATGTTACATATTCATTGGCTGCTGCAAATAACAATATAACTCCTGGTTGTGTATTCTTAGCATGTATATAAAGCTACTTGTTGCCTATTATTAGAACACATTCTTTGTACATATCAACTAGTAACTCCCTACTGCAGTTGCAGATCATCCTTCTGTTGTTGTGCCTCTTGCTTCTATCGGTGTCACAATTCTCACGGGTAAAAGCTGAATTCTCTCACGGGTATAAAGAAATTGCATCAATATCGATATCCATAAAACTTACAGACTAGTCGTCTGTCTCTACACAGCTCCAGGCAAAGGGAGCATTTTTACTTTTTTTCCTTTCTAGCCAGCTCTTTCGGCTGTGTTTTCTCAATAGAGACACAGAGAGCTAAAAACTTTTTCCTTTTTGGCTAGCCTTCTAGCTGAAAAAGGAGTTTTTAAAAGTTGCTAGCTGAGGAAAGAAGACAGTTTTTTTTCCCAGGACTGTGGTATTTTTCTCCTTTTTCCTTTGGTACTGGTCAACTCCGAGCCTACATACCATCACCAGAGGCCTACATCCTGGGCCCAGAGGGGGGCCTACACTGTACCCTAGCCCCAGAGAGAGAGCAGAGCCAAACCTGGAAAAAAGAACTCTGAATTCATCCAGGTTTTCTCCACCGTGAGAAGGTTTATTATCTGACATTACTCATTTTTTTTTCTTCTTTCCTTCCCCTGGTGCCTGCGTGCACGCCCCCCAGAACCCTGTTTGTTAACTAAACAGTTTTTCTCACTTTCCTCCAAGAAATTCCTGAGGTGGGGAGTGGGAGTTTTCGAACCCTACCGTTTGCAGAGGAGACATGTCTAGTCTTCCTCCTAATTTTGTCACAAATTGGAACAGGTAGGGAAACTGATAGCTAAGAATCTATATAGTTATACAGTAAAAGGCTACAGGGCTACTAATATATAAAAAGTATAAAAGCAAAAATCTCTTTGGCATCATTCCCCCCTTTAGAGGCTTGACAAGGCCTCTACCTTGTCGAGTATCTATCTATCTAACAACAGTATCGACTTACAAAGCCAGCAAACATGCAAACAACAATTATACTTACAGCTACTATGAACAATTCTTTTATCCAGGGCCAGTTTTGAAACCATTAAGTGAGCATGTGAATGTGTCACGGTTT
>JACAXG010000055.1:600000-805607 GCA_018881555.1 Amblyornis subalaris
TTGCTATGGTGGTCACTAACACTTAAGGTTCTCATTAAAACCACTAATTTTAATAATCCACCTTATAGGCTATCAATCAGGCTGTTCCTCAAGTGGCTAATCAAATTGAGACCTAAAAGAGTAGCTGGATCTGCATTTTGTGAATTCCTTTAATATTATSATAGTAAGTTGAAACAATTATGATATCAAATATTATTTTGCCATTCTGTAACTCGTTGTATAGAAACCCTGAAGTGAGACACAGAGAAAAAAAAAGTTACACTTGAAAATTACCCATTATTGTCAATCATTACTCATTATTATTGCAGAAAATTTGGTCATATAGGTGATAAGATCATATATGTCTGTCTAAAATCAGGTACATGAGGTGTAATTTTCAAATATGGTTTCTAGCTCCATGTAGAGATGAGGTTTGATTCTTGAGGTTACTGAAGAACCTTGGCTTCAATTACACCTTTTTACAATTCCTCTGAAAAATCGAGGTGAAAAATGTGAACATTTTCACTTATGTGACATCCCAAAGATCACCAGGATATGTAATGGTGTTGGATAGTACAATCTAGAACTTCCCAATACTGTTTTTGCCATCAGTTATCATGAACTTTGACAGGTACTGCATCCATTTTTTCAATGTTACTTTTTCAGAATATATTTTCACATTCATCAGAATATTTCTGAACTGGAATCATATAAGTTSCTAACTCGTTTGTATGAATTTGTTTTTATTTCTTATTTTAAAATAGATTTTCAGATCTTGAGACTACATTTTTCCCCAACAAATTGCAAACCTCAGTGTGTGAACAAAGCCAATTTATTTCCTTTGTAACTGCCCTTTCAGCATAGAAAATATAGTTGATGTTAACRCTGAATCACTCACTGTGCTGCACAACTTTTAGAAACTCTGAGAGCCTTATTGGTAACCTCGTGTTCTATCATTAGCATCAATTACTGTTCARTTGACCACAGAAAATAAAGATCCTGATACACCCTCTGCAGAAGAYGAATAAAAGCCTCTCTCAGCATATTATTCATAACTGTAGGGTCTATTTCCATTAGGATTCCTGGAATGTGGTGCAATCACAGGAAGCCRTTGACTGCAATAGTAACCTTTCCTGTATCACGATGCTCTTCACAAATTTGCCACCAAGGGTAAATACTCTCAGATGGGATAGGTTCCTTTACAGCTGTAACAGGTCCACTGTGCCTTCATTTCGAGCTGCTCACAAGCAATGGCGTAAAAGTCACATTTTGCTGCTTTTAAGTAGCTCCTAGTTATGTGGATGAATTGTTATTTTTTCACCTGATCCTCTGCACAGTACAGAACAAAATCCAAAGCTCTTGGGGATGATTTTTTTTCTGTAATTTCCCATTATCAGCAGTGAACATTAACAAATCTCTTGTCTGGGTTATTAAAAGMAAGTCGGGAGCTACATAACCATGGAAACACAACTTCCAGCCCCCTCAAGCACATGACTACTCCAAGCCATGACAGGCAAAGCCCTGGCAGCAGGARCACATGATCCAGTGGATCTGCTGACAATCTAGGCATTAAATTTTGTTTGAACTTATGTAAAATGGAGTTTCTTATTATTAAATTTGGCTTTTCAAAGGAAAATACAAACACATAAAATGATAAAGAAGTTTTTCCATTAACTCACATGAGCTTTTTGTGTGTTTACCACTACCGTTAATTTATRGGCTATACTAGCAGCTGGGGACCTGACCACAGACCTATTTTGTTTTGGGCAATTGAACAAACACAMTGTGAGACACAGTTCTGGTCCTAAGGATCTTACATGTCTTAAAAATAAAATAGTTGAAGTATGTGAACAGAAAAAAACTCCTTTTCTGACCATGTCTTTAAACACCCACTATAATCRCACCATCAGAAAACCAAGTTGCTTTACTGAGTCAATGCCTAAGGATCCTAAGGACACATGGAAAATCTGCCCTGGTTTTAAAAGTTGAACCTCCATTTCCCATGTACCACTGTTGCCTCAGTAACAAAACTTTACAGGTTTCCTCAAAGAGATGTGCGTCTCCTGCTCTGCTCATCAGGTGTTCTTCACAAGAACACATTTCACTACAAATTTAAAAACTGTCACTATCACACTCTTTTCACTCCTCCATAAGGAAAGACTACAACCAAAGATCTTCACAAGTGTCTTGGGAACAGCTGTTATCTTCCCAAGCCAGGTACTCAGGACGGTGACAGAAAAGGTGTTGAAAYGCAGTGTTAGTGCAACACTTCTACTGTAGTTAAACCTGCCATTTCACCATTTTGCTTCCTGGAAAGTTCAGCTTGTACTAGGAAGTTCCTGACAGACCACCCTGTGAAAGACTGTTTCCAGAAGAAGGGCATATTCCATACCTAAAATTAGAGAGAGAATCTTGTTTAGGAATAGCTTCAAAGTTTTCTGCTCCTGTTGAAGCAATTCCTAATGTAACTCAACACAGCAAAATCATCCTTGCACTCTAAGAGGTCCCTAGTCCTAGAACATCCCAGATCCTGGAAGGTACTGCACCATACTGCTGGGAACACTGCATGCCACAGACATGCTCACTGCTTGGGAAGGCAGGACATCCAGAGGCAAGCTCAGACCCAGCACAACCATTCATTGGCACTGTCAGAAACCCACTCTTTTTTCCTTCTGAACACACCTTCAGCATTGTTTCCAAGCCCAGATTGCATAGTGTGCATATTATTTACCAAATAATCTTCAAAGACACATGAAAAGTTTCTCCTTGGGGAAAGAAGAGAACTGCATGTGATGCTGGATAATCATGTTGTTTACAGCATTTTCACAAGGGTTTAGYCGTGCAGTGGTGTGAGCATACACAAACCAGAGCAGAATATTGACACTGCTGTTTTAAAGAGAAGCATCCCAGCAGTACCCAAGGACTCCTGCAGACTTCAGAGAAGGAGGGGATTTTGAGGATTCAGAGATGCCATTTCCTGAGCCCCATCTGCTTTCTGTGCTGTGAGGAGTGAAACGCCAAGATCCAAATTGGTGGCTGCAGGATTGTTTCATCATCAGGGTCCTGTAAGGGGATGTCCTCCTTAAAATGTGGCTAAAGCTTTTCTTCCTGGGATGTTCATATACATATGTCCTTGCTGGTCACATCCCTTCCAAGCAGAATCCCACTTGCCCACAGAAATTCCTAACTTAAGATTATCTCACCAAGAAGGTAAACACTTGGCTCTGGGGGCAGCCCATGATGCCTAAAATATCTGCCTCAGATTTCTGTGCTCTCACAGTGCTGCTGAAAACCTGCAGAGGGAAAATCACTTGGCCTACAGTGAAGTGTCCATGCAGMGTACAAGAAATCAGTAAGAAATAYCCAGGCTGTCCACTTGTCATCCAGACTGCTCAGCCCTCTTCTGAGGASGAGAACATAATGGGCCAGGACTGCTGCGCTGTGTATCTTACATTTTAGTTCAGTAATTAAAGCAGTGACTCAAGAAGTGAAAATCCTGAAAACACAGCACTGAATATGATTCCAGGCACTCTCCTGCATCAGCTTGCTTTGTGCCACTCCTGCTGAAGACAAGTCACTGTAAGTCAACAAAGCAGGACATGAATGTCTAGAAGGAGACCCAGACAACTGGGTACATGCTCTTCCTGTTTGAATGGATTTGCTGAAGCCGTGAATTCTGTTCATATGACAAAATCTGAATTGAGCCCTGTAAGTGTAATGAAAATCCTGTATGATAAATGACAGCTCTGGCAGATCTAATGCAGTGTGAGCTGCTCAGCTCCCAGGTAACTRTGAGCTTCCACTGCTGCAGGCAGACCTGCTCCGGTGTCAGTGCTAGCAGAGCACGTCATTCCCATGTCAGCCAGCTGAAGGAACCACACTGCCAGTTGGAGTGCAAGAACATTTTCCTCTCATAAAGTTTCATGTCAGATTTAAACAAATATAGTTGCAGCATTTTTAGGAATCCTGTCCAAAATGAGCAGATGTAATTACATCCACCTGSAAGAATTCTGTGCCAGCCCAGTACTGAGAGGTTTGTGCTCAGRACCCTTACTGAGGCAGGTGAGTGTTAGGAGAGGGAGAGGAGCAGGACAGGGGTTGTACATCAGGCACCGGACACATGGCTTCAGATGTGCAAGGGCAATTTCATTAAGTGCCACCACATGTGATAACTAACTATAACACATTGGAGTTTTTTTAACCCCATCAGCTGACTGATCCCATTTTAGTCATCATTTATTGTTCTTAAAATGTCTGCTCTGTCCTCACATACTACAGCTGTTGAACTATTTAGAGGCTGATGAAGGAAATTTGTCCTCCCTATTCTCCAAAGCAGCTACCTTTTTTTCTTTATCATGCTGCATAAGCCTTTTACTTCTCTTGACTATTAATGATAAGCCAGGTAAATACCCATTCTTTAATTAAGTTCATCCCAGCAGTCACAGAAAGCTGTCAGAGTTATTACAAGACTACTGTATTTTTGCACAACAGAAATGAAAAATAAACTATCTGGTGTTGTAAGTTCAAGGCTCCATGAAGCATGGGCACAGAACCCAAGTTCTTGGTGGACAACTCTTAATTATTAAACTGTTTAGCAAAAATTGAAAAGGTAATGGGAGAGCATCATTACTAATTGCAGTGTTGCCCATTTTAATGTTGGCRGTTTCTCCAGGAATTTTGCCAGAAATGGGTGCTACAAAGCACCCTTAGACAAGATATGGGAGCTCATCTCACTCCTACTATTCCATGCAACTGAAGAACYACAGTTAGGCATCCAGGGAACATTTAGGCTAAACAGAAGGGCACGCTATGATTATAAGCACTTAAAGGGGCAATACTCCTGGAGAATAGGTAGGCTAGGTTKTTTTTGAGTTTTTGAGATCCTTAATCTAAATTTAAACAAGATTTAAGGAGATCAAATTAATTTAAAACTGAGGCTTAAAGGAGAAAAACACATTATAAAGACTATTTGCTTTATATTCTAAGCCCTGTTGACTGGACAGAAAAAACAAACAAACAAAAAACCCCCAGAGAATTTAAAACTAAGAACTGAAGGAAAACCTGTCTCTCAGTCATGCTCCTTTATCTCCACAGACATGTTATGTACATTTTCATTTGTGAACTTTACCTGTGTATCTTGGCTTGATCCTTGAAATACACTGGTTTTTTTCTTACACCTTACGTTTACATCACTTTAGCATTAACCACATCATTAGGGTTCCAATGCTGTCAGAGCTTGACTTGGCCAGTATCATTATAGGTTTGGCATCAACACAGTTTGAATTTAGAAATGTTATATAATCTCCAAAGTAAGTCATTTAAATGCATGCATACTCATGTATTTAAATAATTACTTATACGCATGATGTAGCCCATCATACTAATGAGTAAAGTATCAGAAGGCATCTCAGAACACTAATTGATTTCTATTTATAAAGACAATGTTTATGTGCCTTAATATATATATTAGCTTTCATATATATATATATATATAACAAAATCTTTGTTTTTCTTGAATCAGCCACTGTTTAACTGTTTGTATCTTCAGCCTGAGTGCTGTTAACTCATGAAACTGGTGCTAAAGCCATACAAGGATGGATGTGTTTTCTACTGTACTAATGTATAATAATATATCAGGTGTCTGACCATCAGAAGGGAGTGATTCTAGACCCAGAAAKCTCTTCCTTCTTCATTTTTATTTCCTATCCATCATAGGATGATACAAGAAGTGTCAAAGATACAAGAGTGTCAAAGCACAAGACACATGTGAGTGCCCAAACAAAAGCAGAAGCACTTGYTGCCATCCTTCTCTGTTTCTGTGTAAGACAAATGACGTTCCTGTTACTCCCAAAGGGATCAGTCTGTCGCTGCTGCACAGAGTAGCTCTCCAGAAGAACCAAGCTAACCTCACTGGGTTCTCGCAGGTCACAGTAAYGTACCCAAACCTCCAGCAATCTCAYAGTGGGCATGCCTATTGTTACAGCATCTTAAAAAAAAAAAATCTGACTGAAGGACATTTCCAAGAAGCAGAGCTTAAAATGAAATCCTATTGATGAGCCAAAATTGGAAAGTACAATACACATGCTTTTATTTAAACCATTAGTCATTTTGAGAAACTGGCAGGATTGCGGGCTCAAAACATTTCACGTGCATGTGGGGGGAAAGGGGCAAGTCAAGACTCTCTGGCAAGGCCCTGTCCTGCTTAACACACCCCACCTGTATCCCAACCCCACAGTGGCTGCCAATCGCTGGCACACTGGAGGCAATGCTCCACACCCAACCCAGCCTTGGGAGCCCTTAAACCAGCTCCTGAGTAGCCACTAAACCAGAAGTCCCACCTGGGGGGATGGCCCAGGAAAGCCAAAGTGTACTTAAGCCAGAACATGAGGCAACTATACATCTTGACTTTATCTTCTTTTGGATTTTCATATCAGCTAGAACACCACTGGAACCAAGAGTGGTAGCTATATATTTTTTTCTTTTCTATAGCTCTTACCTTTTTCTTCTAATTCCCTTCTCTCAAAGTTTSAGTAACTTAAAGTTGGATGGGCTTACAGTTTGCTAAGTTAACATTTTGTGAAATGTCTTATGTTGATTGAATGTTGCTTTAAGCTTTCGCCAAAATTCACTGACTTTCTAAATTTTACCAGCAAAGTTTTTGGTTGTTTTGACTTGAGAATATCTTGTTGGTATTTCTCCCTTGGGTCCAACTCAGGGTACATTAAAAACCCCTATAAGCCCTTTTAAGGGCCTCAGTGAGGACGTTCTGGGGCCTTACTCTCATGAAGGTGTCTGTCACTCCCATGAAGAGCCTCAGTGTCAAAGAAGAGGAACAAAATGCAGTACTGGCTTTGAGTGAGAAAATGAAATGCTGGGTATGAAGAATTATCTCTGTACCACAGTCCAGTGCTCCTCCCCTGTTGAAGGCAGCTGGTTGGGTGACTGGCAGGTGACACACCACAGCTATCTCATATAAATCCAGGGCAGCTGAAGTGTGTTTCATCTGCCAAGAGAACAGTTCCTGGTGCTAGGAATAGCGAGAGCTGGCAGCTCAGATACCACTCCTTTCCCTGTGGCTAGGACCTTGGCATCAAGCTACACCAGAAGGAGAAGTGGATATTGTTATTATTAGATGCCTTACTGTGTTACCTGCAGATAGGGATCAATGTCCCTAGTGCGCTTGGTACGTGATGACTGCACAAAGATTAAAAACAAAAAGTTTCAGAACTTGCTTATGCTTAACAGATTTCCAGGCAGTCAGACAAAGAAGTCCTTGTCCTCCTTTGAAATATTGGCTATGTGCTCATTTAGTTACCATGTAATCATTTTTGATGAGAATCAGAAATTTGGGGTTATTCACTGAAATAATTTCTGGTACTACTGATTCAAACAAAGAGAAGCAATGAAAGAACCAAACACATACTGACAACTGGTGTTCATTTTTTAGCATTTTTCTACTCAAACAAAACWCATGATGCTATACAGAAAAATTTTATGATGATGAGAATTTTTTTCATCACTATATCAGGTTTTTCATGAGATATTCTTCACAGCATCCAGTAACAAATACTCAATTATCAGCCTCCAAAAGTTTTTACAGTATGTCCTGCCAATAACAATTAAGTTGATAGTGACTTCTGAATAAATGTCTATTCAGATCTATTGACCCAAGGGTTAAATATTAACTGAGGAGATGCCAAGGTCAATATTCTCCTACAGCACCAATAAATCCTGATGTTCTTCACAGTAAAAAAGATGCATCTAATACCACACATACTGAAATTTGTTGCCTGGATCCCCGGTCTCTCTACTAGTCAAATAAAGGATGCTCAACACAGAAGGAAATATTTTGTTATAGATGAGAAAAAAGAGAGAAAGGTGCTGTCAGCCAGCCCAGGGTCCATATTCCGTCRTGTTGTTTAACATAAGGTATCTGTTGTTCTAAAATATGCCAGGAAAAGTTTCTATCTGTAACCAGCGCAACATGGAGAGAACAGCTGGCTGCTTACCTCAGCTGCAGAGGTTACTCTTCCAGATTCATATTCTCTGATTATGACTCTTCATCCAAATTTAGGTGAAACCGCAGAGAGATTTCCCTATTACACCAATGAGCTGAGAAACCATCTCAGCTTCATTTGGGGATCAACAGAGTTACTGGAAATTTCCTATGATGAACATTTATGAGAATATATGAACATAGATGAGGATAGCTGAAAATGGAATTCGATAAGACAGAAATTTCTGATGGAAATATCTCCCACATTTTCTTAATTAAAAAATAATAACAGTTTCAAGAAAGCACTACGCAATAAAAATTAAATTTTAATACATGATCCGTTACTGCGTTTGCTTTGCAGGTAATCAGAAATGGTGAAGTTGCCCTAAGTTAGATACTACTATTTATATTTTAATCATCTGAATTATCTACATATGTGGTCTTGGTAGCAGTTAATTATTGCCCAGCTGCAGCTCTTTCAAACTCAATAGGATTTTCTGTGTGGTAAAACATTCAAATCAGCAACAAAAAATGCAGTTTAGGGCCTGAGTGACTCATGTAGTCACTCAGCAGATCAGAAGGAAGGACAGGAACTAAATCAGGATGATTTCCAGTCTCCTAGATGGAATACTTATTCACAAAATTGTTTAAGGTATAGGATAAAAAAACATCTCTGCCGTTATAAGGTGTCCAGTAAAAGATTTTATTATCCATTGAGTTTAACTTTTACTCAAGGTCAAGAATTAGAAGGCAGAACAAAATCTTTTTTTAAGTCAAAACCACCCTAAAGCAGCTGCTTGCTTAGTTATTGTTATGACATCAAAGAGATCAGCCCAATTGCACTGTGAGAAGCAAAGTGATTAACACATCTTTATTTGATTGATTGAGCATGTTAAATAGATACTTCCACAGATAAACTGTGTTACCATGTTAAGCACCAGGCTCTAAGAGAGCAGCAAAACGATCCTACTCATAATTTGTGCTTGAGGAGCAAATGACCTGTGGAAAATCGTGACCCAGTTGATTTTAGTGCGTAGACTGAAAGCTGTGTTTTGCATATGGATGTGAGGATGAAAAATGTAAAGACGGAAGGACAAAGAGCATAAGCTAGCATGTCAGCAGGATGGGAAATCCCATTCCAAGAGGAGGAAGTATATGTTCAAAAAGCTGCRTATACATACCTCAACTAGTAATTTTATGAGATTTAATATAGGCCTAACAAGGCTCAGTGCAAATTTTTCTAATTTTTCACACGCATAGAGCTTGTGCAACACATGGTAGGATGCAACCTTCCACTAACAAGCCTTTTTGGGGGGGATTATTTTGTTTTTCCATGTGTGTTCATTATTCCGTTATTTCTCCTTACAATTTCCCTGGAATAAGGGCTATGAGCTAAACTCAGATAAACAGATTTTTTTACCAGAGTGGTGCTTACAACCTATGTGCCAAGTGCATGATCCAATAGCAGTTAAAGGAACTTTCAAATACATACTTGTATCGCTGTATTTTCTCCTGTGTATGTACAACGTTAAGAATACATCTCATTATTTATTTTTACACTGGTTGACACTAATCATGGGGGAAAAAGAGTGAGAAATTTTTTCTTATTTGCTCGCTCTAGCTTCTGATATTTAAATGCAAATTACCTACTGTTAGCAGGATTGTTATTCTTATCTCCCTGAACCTTGTCTATCTTGTATCTCTCATTTGTTCTGCTTTACCGTCTGTGAACTTTTTTTAATTCCTACAGGCAAGTTCCCTCAAGTCTGTTCTAAGATGTACAGTAGTAAATGTTCTCTTCTCTCAACTGGCAGAGCCATTCATTTACATTTCAAGTCTCATGCTGCTGGAAACTGGAAAATAATCAGAAGACTTGTTTATATATCACTGTTTTTCTAAAGTTCAAACCATTGTAATAAGAAAATCCTAGCCAGTATTCATAGAGAAAATGTCAAACAGAAAATATGGACATATCAGGTATTCAGATGACTGAATCTCAAACAATATTGTACTAGGGGAAGGGAACAAAAGCAATTTTGTAGTTAAATATTTCAGAAAATGTAGAAGATGAACAGCAGGCAAAGGTCTCCTATTCACATATCTTTTTTTTTTTTCTTGTTCTAAAATCCAAAATTGTAAGATTGACTGAGCAGAGACAATGCCATGAAATTTGTTTGGTTCACTTTTTGACTCAGGAATGTACTGCCATAACTGAATTTCAATTTCCAATGAGATGATTTTATTGAAAACTGACATTTCTGAACATTTGCAAGATGGAAAATATACTAGCAATAGCATGCACAAGGGCATGAGCCTGATGATGGCTTCTTATGAGTATTCCCAGATTGATTTATAAAATGTTTAGGAAAACTGCAGAGAAAACTGAAGGGATGATTATTACAGACGACACAAATTTAGGAAGTAAATGCTGGCCTTTAACTGTTTGCTGCTGACTGTATTCTTTTAATTGAATTTAGTGTTCATGGAAAATGCTAAATCAGCAAAATTTTTCTATGTTCAGAAAAATGAAAACAGCCATAAAGCAGCTTTCCATGTATAGCCCCATAAATGCCTTTCCTCATTAGCAGGCCTTCCTGCTCAGGTTTTAGACAGTGTAATGTGGCTTTCCATAAGATGGCTCTGCTTGAGCGGGATTGTTGGGCCRSGTGACCTCCAGAGGTCCTTTCAAAGCTCAGCCATTCTGGGGCTCTGTGAAGGGGAATAAACATATTGGTAACTTTCTGAGAAGGGTACCTGCCTACTGTGATCTTCTCAGAGCCTATTAGGGTTTGTTCTTGCAGATCACAAAACTGCCAAGAGATTGTGACAAATGTCACTCCCTTGTGACCAGTCAGGTTCAGACGTCAGTACAGGGGAGCCATTTAAGCACATGAGTAACTTCAATATACAAGCAGTGCCACTAAATCAAGCCTATAAGGGTTTTACGTATTTCCTTAATGGGCTATCTATATGCTTAAAATTATGCACATGCATTTGTGTTTTGACCCAGGCCTCGGCTTTGTCCTGAGTTTCCTTCCAGCTGAGCCCCAGCCCCATCACAGGCACTGGCCATCTGGGGCAGTCAAGTACCAGGGTTGAGTGCACCTCATTTCTTCCAATTATATCTTTAGGTCRTTTCCTTTCTTATGATATTTATCGTTGCTTAAACTGCAATACCTTTCTAAGCAGATATTCCCCTCAGTGTAATGCTGTTAAGTCCCCCCTGGAGAATTTCATTCTTCACTGCTATTCCAGGCTTATTGCACATGGAGCCTTGCAGCTAAGCAGAGTGCTGGCCTCTGCACTCTGGACAGGGCTGGGTTTTTTTATCATCAGCTTGTATGGGGTTATTCTTTGTAAGGTCAGTATTTCTGCCTATGGCCAGGATAAATCCTCAAATGCTATTTAAAATCCTTACATCAGCTTCTTTCTCCTATGGGTTCAGGGATAAACTTTACAGCCTGGTTCTTCTAGCAACTGCATCATTTTATTTAAATGTGAGAAAGGAAATTTGAGAGTGTATTACCACTTCATCTTCGTGTGAGGATTAACAGCTCAGTAGTAGGATTAACTAGAGAGCTAAGGGAGATGCCACCTGTGACACACTGGAAGTTTCTTTGTAGTCTAGAAATGTTGATATAAACCTGGTCCTCTGAGGCCAGCTTTTTCTCCAGTCTTTGCTGTTTTAGAACCAGAGTATCTTCCCTGACTCCTGTAAGATTGTAACTGACTTGTAAATAAAATAACTCAGAAAAAATAGTCCTTCATTTCAGCCACACTGAAAGAATTGTCAGTTATTTTCTTTTTCACAATATAAATTTTTACTTTAAACCTTAGTTTTGCTCTTGGTTAAACAAGTATGCTTTGAAAAAATAAATACTGAAAACCCCAAAATCTAATATTTTCCAGTCATTGCCCAATTGCTAATTTATTCTTTATGTAATGAAGAGCTGGGTAGCGGACAAATAATTATTTCATTATTTCTCTGAAGAAAAAAAAAATATGAAGCATGCTGGAGCATTCTTTAGCTAGGGAATTGGTCCTTAACTGGGCTTGAATAAAACCAGAATCTGACAATCAAAAGACAATGCTTCATAAAATTTCTACAATAATATTTTCCCCAGAAAATTACTTAAAAAGGAAGTTTTAACCTTACCTTTTCTGAAATGCTCCAAATCCAATTTCATGAAAGTTTTAATCATGTGGAGCAGGGAAAAAGTCAGAATTTTAATACTTCCACTGCAGGTTTTGTGGTAGTGCCAGTTTGTTTTCTCAGGAATTTGTCCAGATGTTGTAGGAACTGGCAACAGTATAGAGCATGTCAGTGGGCAGATCAGAGTGCTTATCAGCCATATTCAGGCTTTAGATGACCTTTTCTCAGTGCCAATGATGTCGACTTTAATCTTATTAGAAATTTCAGCTGCAGTGGCAATAGGTCACTAGTGAATTGTCTGGAGAGTTGGAGTAAGAGAGAGGTTTTCCATCTCTTTTCATTATATCTATTATAGGTAGATGGGCACTGATTGTGTTCAGACTTAAACTGAATGAGTTGAAGATGAGGCTTCAAAGATTAGAACTGAGTTATACAGGTTTGATGATGATCAAATTCTCCAGGCTTACCTTGTAAGATCTCTGCCATCCCAAATCAGTAAAATTTTGCTCTCGTTATGTTCTCCCCATGTCTAAAGTAGAACGAGAAGAATCAGGATTTTAGTTTGGACTTGTCCTGAGTGTGACTCCCTAGGTACAGATGGAAATTTTAATATATGCATTTCATGCTTTTGGGAATTAAAATTTCACTTTTTGTTTTTCAACCATCTTTAAATCCTAAACATTTGCTATCCATTTCCAGTTTCTTCTTGGGCCACATCAATGTATTTTTGGAGCCTATCATCATTCAAGCACTTCACATTTACTTGTTTTCTTCAGTAATCTAAAATATGGATTAGATTTCAATTCATATGTTAATATTGTGCCAGTTTCTTTGAAGATCAACTCTAATCTTTCATCCATTTTTGTCCTTATGTAAGCTTGTCATGAGAAAATAAATGCCTGGCTACTCAAGTGCATATTAAAATACAATGCTAATAAAAATGAACTATTGAACTAAAATATGCAACTCTCAGTTGTCTTCTTCTTTTCATTTTGCTTCTCTGCAGCACCCTTTCCTGGTCCCACACCACCAATTTAGATGGTAGACTCAAGACTCTTGGGGTTCATCGACTATGTATTGCAAAGGAACCATTTCTAAGAACACAATTGTGCAAGTCTGTTCGGCCAAAAAGCAAGGAAGATTCATGTCTTCCTTCTGAAAATTGACTTAAGAGCAGAACTTCATTTAGAGAGAAAAAATACAGTATATTACTATAAAAAAATGATTTCACAGATTTAATACATAACAACCATAGTGGTATTAACTTAGGTCCTTTGTTATGGAAATAATGCTTTGTGAGATCTCCAAAGGGGAGGATGACTTAAATGAATATTTTGCAACCTCTATTGTCTCTATGAATGAAAAGATGAACTCTAGTGACAGCGTAAATAAATAATACTTGAGAATTTATTGGGATCAATATAAAGTTACCAGTATTCCTATCATTATRTCAGAGGGATGCTCTATTCCTGTAGCAGCAGAGCACACATTTTATGGTCACTGCACTTCACAGGAACACGAGTACAAGAAAGAGTCATCACATTTCTACTTTGTTATGCTTTCAACTTTAACTAGAAGGCCAGATACCTGGAGACACTTATAGTATATCTTAACTAATTCATGTCAAGAATATTCACAAACCAGCTATTTCAAAATGAAGGCTTCATTGTTTCAATGCCTTGCTCACTTTACTTCAGCTTAACTGCTTTACAGATTCTTGACTATTCTTTCTTGATATTCATAAAATGCTCCACCGTAACCTTGAAAGGAAATGGTCAAGTGAAAGTTAGAAATTTGTTATTAAAACTATAGTTTCTAAAGTCCAAAATAAAAGCAAAATAATCCACTGGGGCAAATCTGGGTTTGCTTGCCTTTGATATTTTCCACTTTATCTTCTACTCCTTTTTCAAAAGGAAATAGAAATCAGCAAGAAATGAAGAATGCTAAATGTTGGAGAAAGTAATCATATTAAGGTTTGTCAGTCAGAGCTCATTTTTTCTTAGCTTTCCATAATGCCATTCATATGAATTAATCAACTCGCAGAGTGTGGTTTGTGTTTTAAAAAGAGCTTTTTTTCTCCCCATGAGATACAGCTCAGAAATTGGCAATTGAAAACAGATACAGAACGCATTAGTGGGATGAAGTTGGCTGCCTCAAACAACTCAGATTGACACAACAATTAGGCAAGACTCTCAAGTAGTCCCTGTGTCAGATACAGCTGGTCAACTGGATTTGAAGGGGGAAAGGGATAAAACCACACTTGCTAGAGATAAGCCTGGGAACAAGGTGATCAAGTAGTTCCTCAGACATTTTGCAGATGACACCAAGTTGGGCAGGAGGGTAGGAAGGCTCTGCAGGCAGATGTGAACAAGCGGGATCGACGGGGTGAGGCCAATGGTGTGAGGTTCCACTGGCCCAAGTGCTGGGTCCTGAACCTGGGTCACAACAACCCCAGGCACTGCTACAGGCTGGGGCAGAGTGGCTGCAGAGCTGCCTGGTGGAAAAGGACCTGAGGGTGCTGGTCAGTGTGCTGAACATGAGCCAGTGTGTGGGCAAGAAGGCCGATGGAATCCAGACTTGTACAAGTAACTGGTGAGGCCACATCTTGAATCCTGTGTTCAGTTTTGGGCCCCTCACTACAAGACACACACTGAGGTGCTGGAGCTTGTCCAGAGAAGGGCAGTGGATCTGGGGAAGGGTCTAGAGCACAAGTCTAATGAGGAGCAGCTGAGGGAGCTGGGGGTGCTTAACCTGGAGAAAAGGAGGCTCAGARAGGGCCTTATCACTCTCTACAACTGCCTGAAAGGAGGTTATAGGCAGGTGGGGGTCATTCTCTTGTCCCAAGAAGTAGTAGAACAAGAGGAAGTGGCCTCAAGTTGTGTGAAAGGAGGTTTAGATTGGATACTAGGAAAAATCTCTTCCCCAAAAGGGTTGTCAAGCATTGGAACAGGCTACACTGGTAAGTGGGAGTCACCACCCCTGGAAGTATTTAAAAGATGTGTAGATTTGGAACTTAGACGTGGTTTAGGTGTGGACTTCTTAGTGCTGGGTTAAGACTTGGACTCGATGACTTTAAAGGTCTTTTCCAACCTAAATAATTCTGTGATTCTGTGATACTTCCTTATCAACCACATTGCAACATTTGATTTACATAATTAAATGCAATTCCTCTTGCCACCTCCATAACACGACAAGCAACTGACACTCATTTTCAAAAAGCTGTACAAATGCATTACCCTGGAGTGATGGCTCTCCAGACTAACACAGGTGAAAATCCTCTGAACTGAGGTAAAATACTGAAGGGTATTTGTGGTAAGCAGGGTTTATATGGATTTCTTCCACTATTTCTTGTATCATCACTGGGATCATTCACAGTCAGTGCAAGGTTTTGTCAGTAGTTTTCTATACTTTCTTTTAGAACTATAGAAAACCACAATTTTTTGCCTGCTACAATACACATCTCTGCTGAAGAATTTAGCTGCAGAACCTAATTGCTATATTATGTTCTCCATCACTTCTATGATACTCCAGGGAAGAAAGAATGAGAAATTTATAACGGCAAAAGGAATCTTTTCACCCCTTTGGGCAGCTAGATCTTGAAATAGTTTTAAATGGAATTTCAAGCATTATTACTTTAGCAGTCATCCTCTTTCTAACCACATCTGGTACTCACCCGTCACTTGCCAGTCCACCAAAAAAGAGTAGCTCTTTTTCACTTTAAAACAATAAAAAATGAAACATTTAAGAGTGGTATCATTAGGTCTTTATTACACTCAGTTAATGATTCACAGTGATACTGAGCCAACTGAAAAGGTTTTAATTCTGTCAGACCCAGGAGAACTGGGTTTTATCTCATACCAAAATAAATCAAAATTAATTTGGGTGAACTCAGCTAGTCCATTAGCTCCAGTTGTTGTAGCAACTCGGGACCCTGGTGCTGTTTTTCTGAAGATAGTTCCAAAGTGAGTTTCATTTTCTGTGAACTTTCATCGTGCCACAGGTCTCCCTGAACTGGCTTTATTTAGTGCAAATGGCAGAGTCACTCTTGTTCTCAAGCCCTACAGGTAGAGTATTTAGAACAAAACAAAATATATTTCTGGTGAGATCATCAACCTAATGACTCAAAAAGAAAATGGGATAAATGCTAATTGGCAGAGAAGAATTCCTGGCTTCATGATATTGTAATTCTTTTGTACTTGTTTGGTTCAAATATTTGCCACAGGAAAATCACCTACTTGACACAGGATATGCATTGTGTCCTTGAATTCATGACATCTTCCTCCTGTTTATTGGACTCCACAGACCCTCTGAGCACATCCACCCTCCAAGACATTCTCCAGCACTCCTCACCAAACCTTTCAAAAAGCTTACACATCGTCTCAGGCTTCAAGGAGATATTGTTAGATATTTCTAGTAGTTCTGATTATTTTGCTACCTCCTTCTTCCAGATAATTTGCCTGAGTAGCCCATTTGACTCTTCAGCTCAGATTCATCTCATCTGTATTTAGACATCTAATATATGTGAGAGCACTTGTGCTCAGTTCCTGTAAAATCACTGGAGAAAGACAAGACACTCCTACGAGCCATTTGTGGCTTGGGTGGGCTGAGTCCTCCCCAGGGGTGCCCATCCTTCTCCTCTGTCCGAAGAAAGATGCTACAAAGACTGTACATCCCATGGGGACTCCTGACTGAGGCACACAACGTTACCTGCAATCGCTCCAGACATGCRGTTGAGAGGGTTTTGGTAATATTGTAACATTATTTGTGCTTTTGGCACATTTTTCTGCATGCCATTATCGCATTACCTACACCTTGCAGATTATAAAACAAGAGAGACTGATGTGTAATATATAATCAAAGCAGTAATAAGACCCAGGAAAATAGATGGGATTCTTTATTTTGTTTTCCTTCATAAGCCTTTTACTTCAGTTTTCTTATCAGTATTGTCACAAAGTTTTAAGATCTGTTTTCTAATGGCTTCTTAGCAGAACAAGAATTATACTCTAATAGGCAGAGCTCTTTCRCATTCAACCCAAGCAATCAAAATGGCCATATTGGAATTTCTAACTTGAACTTTCTGTGATGTGAGAAATAGTTTGAAGTAAAGAAGCAAAAATCCTTCTCTCTCATCCCTTCCACATGCACTGGAATTGACAAGGAATGACTTGCATGTTGGTGGTAACCAATCTCCACATACAGAATTGTACCAGTAGCTATCTGAGTCTGGGAAACAAGGATGGGAGGGCAGGAGGAAATGCCCGCGCCACAAAGCAGTGCTGCTGCAGTTTTGAAATCCGAAGGAACAGGAAAACTTGTTCCATATCCTCCAGAACTAGCCACTCATCCATCCCTCAGCTGAGCTGAGGTGGAGAATGTAGGGCATGAATGCATACCAGAAATGGATATAACTGTAATCAAATCAAATGGAGACCAAACTCCTGGAACTGATGTCTAACTCATGCATTCAAACCTTGAAAGTCCTTCACAAGAGTCGCAGCACTGACCCCAGGTAAAATCCAATTCCTCTTTCATCACACGTTTTTAATTTTCTGGACAGTCTCTCTGTCCATTTTCCCATTCCTGTACTGTCTGAGTGTACTTAGCTAAATTTATCTGCTCTTTCTTCATTATCATCAGGAAAGTTTTTTTTTTTTAATTATCTTTTACTTAACATCATTTTATCCTGATCAAAAATCCCACCTACATACATTCTGTGAAGCCTTGCAATGCCTTCAGACGCCAATCCTGTTTACGTACACTGCATCTTTTCTCTCCTACTAATAAAGTGCTGTCACCCAACAGGTTTTGCATCCCATCTGGCAGGAACATAACAAATTAACTACTTAACCTGAGTTTGTAGATAACAACTATTCTTCAGAATTATTTAAATATGATTTAATATTGTTGTTTATACTAAAATTGAGTGGTAACACAATCCTGGCAATACTTGCTGGGGTAATAAATGCCTCTGGGGTTAGGACTGAGGGGCACAACAAGAGGCTGTAGGACTTTGAATATTCTCAGAGTGCTCCTAGTGCATTAGAAACACTGTGCTTAGCATCTTGTACTGTGAGCAAATAATAAGATGAAAAGACTCTGCATTAAAAATGCAAAGGGTATAACCTTTCTAACAACAAAGCAAAAAGATTCTTCCTTAACATTATACTTCCATAATAATTATTGTTAATATTAGCATGTTAATTAACTTTCCACTGTAAATAGTAGATTGCAGTTTGAATGTGATTTAGAACCTGTAACATATCTGTGGAGGTTTCTCACAGTGGGAACTGCTTACCCAGTTTGGAATCAACAACTTTTGAAGCTATAAGGTAGTTTTGTGCCCTGCTGATGTTTATAATTTCTATAGGCCATCTTTGGATAGTCCCCAGTGACAGAAGCTGTATTTTTACGGTACCATAAAGAAAGAGATGCCCAAAAAGATGAATTTACAGAGGTGATTCAGCACCTTAAAATCTGAGAAGTACCTACTCATTGGAACTTAGAGAGGCATGTAAGCACAGTAGACTCCAGACAGTGATCTTTGCCAGCCAAACCCAGCTGTGTTCCCAACATGTGACTGAAACTAGTTGTGTCCTCACTGCTTGCAAGGGCAAAGTACTGATTTGCGCATGTCCCTCTGCATTGCTGGAGAGTCCCTTCTCAGTGAGCCTGCAGGACTCGGGAAGGCTGGGTGATGGGTAGAGTCTGGCCTGAATTTCTGCTGTCACTGCAGCACCCTACATCCAGGGATTTTACTCTGGCCCAAAGAGAGAAATTACCCAAATGAGCATCACAGGTAAATGTGGGATTACAATTCAAAAGTTTGTGACTCTGGAAGTGTGCCACAGAAAGGCCATTTTTCACTACGCCTAGATCTCAGATAAATGTATATAAATCTTCCACGGTTTGTATTAAAAAGAATGAGGAACAGTGATTTCAGAAGTAGTTTTGACAATTAGAGACAGATTCCGATGTTAAATTCTCTCTCATAGATGCAAACATAAACATTAATCTAAGCATTTTATTCTCCAGTTCCAAATTTGTCTCACTCAATCTGGCAAAAAGCACACACTCAGTGTGTGCCTGTGAGGAAATAATGCTCTCCCCTGTGCCTCAGCTTCCCTTTTCTATCAGTGGAAGCTCCTAATCTAATAATTTTTAAATTCCTACACAGAAAAATGTTTTCAGGCTTAATATATCAAGATAAATAAATTATACAGAGATGTTTGCAAAAGAACACTGCATCAATGCTGAGAGATTCATCATAAAGAACAATTATAGCTAACACACTTCGAATATTAAGCCTAAAATGTTTATAAGTGTATAAATCTTCAGAACAAATCCTTTGAGCAAAGCTGTTGCTTTCACAAAAAAGTGCTATGCAAGAAAAAGAATAATATTAAATATTGTTTATGTTTATAGCATACCATAATAATGTAGCTGCATTGGCTAAAAGCACTGACATAATATTAATTACTTTAAAGAGCTAAATTATCTCCCGCTGCAAGTGCTAAAGGTCTCTTAGCTGTAGCTGAGCTAAGACAATTCCTCCTCAGTATAAAATCCATTCTTTAAAGATACAATTTTTGCACTTAATATATATCACATTCATATATATGTTAAATGAAAACCAAGAGCAGACACAAGTGCTATCTCTAAACAGTCGAGGTGCATAAATATGAAGGAAGGAGATGTGTCACAAGATAATAACAAGAAGATACGGACAGAATAGCTCAGGCTGAACAGGAGAAAAAGTGTCTTAATAATGATAAGGTCTATTGGACTGTGGAATAGTCTTTAAAGGGAAATAATAGAACCCCATCTCTAGGGATAGGTATAAGAACACAGGAAAAAAATAGGAAATGAAAGATTGCAAGAAACAATCCTGATGTGACTCAAGATGAAGCAGTTTATTGTAATTGTTTTCTTCATTCTTAATTATCTGTGATTCACGGTGGACAAAGACCAAAAGGAAACACACCACATGAGCACTGCAGACTTGCAGTGACAAAATCAGTTCAACAGAATAACATTTAGAAGACAGATTTGCAGATTTATTGGTCATTCCATGAAATCACGTATTACTCAGAATATATATTGAGAATAACTGATCATTCATATTTAAGTTTTCAAGTCTCCATTCCTTCCTCTCATTCCCTCTGGGTTTCATTTAACAACAGAAAAAAAAAAAAAAAAACAAAACCCCAAAGAAATGGGTTTTATCTCTCTAGATCTTGTCAGAGCACAATCACTATGGAAATTGTGCTGTCAATGAAGTTCAATTTCCCTTGCACTTTTACTTTTATTGCCATGGATATTTTCTTCCTTATAAGCACTAAGACAGAATTGATAGAAGAATGTGCTTTATAATATCACAACTCATGAAAAAACACTGAAATTGTAGTCTTCTAAGTTGAGACCCTTGAGGTGAAGGAATACGGAAGTATTTTCCAGTAGTAGAAGAGGACATTCATCTCTAATGAAAAAATTAGGGGTTGGCGAGAATGAGAACCATAAATTTAGTCTCTAGAAATGTTAAGGTCACAGGTCCTAGAAGGACTGTAGTTTGAAAAGTCTCTTAGTTTCTTTCCCAAATCTGTGTTCTAGTTATAACACTAACTCTTCAGAGAGGAACCTCTGAAGATTCCTCCACCTGTCAAGTCTGCAGCTACTTCAGCAGACAGGGACTTAAAAGACAAGTGACTGACCTTGGGAAACTTGAAAGCAATGTTCTAGAGAGAAGATGGCAAAGCACAAGGTATGGTAAATGGGTATCTTCAGGACATCATCCCTGCCAGAGATCCTGTGATACCCTGAACACCATAGTGACTGCTGACAGTTTCCCATCAAGTACCTACAGATCCAGCACGGAACCAGATTAAATATTGTAGCTAACCTGTCTAGTATTCAGAATACAAAATGCATGTCCAATCGTGCATACCATTTTGTTTTATTGTTGAACAACTATGTAAACTCTTATTCTCTCCAGAAATACAAAATCTGGCACATTCTTGAAGCCGGGGTACATAAGACGTCATGGGACTGAATGATAAGGTTATTTTGATAAAAAAGGGATACCCAGTCAAACGTGAAGTCTGAGGTCTCCTAACCTGTGTTGCTATAAAAATAAAATACATGGCAGAGGCAAGCTGGTGTTGTCTGCTTTCTGCAGCTGAGCTCTGCATCATGTAATGTAGTGTAATTTTACCTGCTTTTATTTATACTCTACTGCCAGAGCATTTTAGTTCTACATTCTGATTCCCTTCAAAATGTAACGGCTAACAGAATGGAGACTTAAATAAAAATCCTCACCTCGCTTCTCTACTTAATATGATATATTGCCTTTTAGTATGTAAGGTGTTTTCACCTCTGATTCCTGGTTCTCAGGTGTGTGACCTTATGTGTTCACATACACTCTCCATCACAGCTTCAACTACATAAAACCCAACAGTTTTGTTATTCTGGCTGCTCTGCTTCTCATCCCTCACGTTCACTAGCAAGAGAGAAACAACGTGAGCAGCAGAGGGCTAGTTCTTGTAGGGAAGTATCTCACATGCCCCTTTTTCCCCTGAACAAGTATCTTGTATTCCAAGTTTCCAATCAGCATTCCTATAGAGTCTTCAGGGTAGGTGGTAGCGCATGTGTTGTCTGCCTCTGAGTTTGGAACACACTGATTGACAGACATACATGCTGATCAACATATTTGTGGGTATTCTTGGCCTTCCCAAAACAGAGGGCAGCAATTTACTCCTTGTATACTTGGCTGCAAATTTTCATGACCAGCTGGTTCATTATGGGGGTAGAGAGAGGCAGACAGATGGGAGAAGAAAGAGGAAGAAAATTCACTGTTGCAGTTGTGATCAATTGTATGTGGAGGACATAACCTCAGTCTCTCTGTAAATTGAAAATGGCTTACAGTGGTAATCCAAAGATTTCTGTAACTAGAAAATGACAAATTATTTGACTTTCTACAGTCAGCTATGTTTTCTAAATATCATTGCTATAGATACCCAGGATAATGAAGAGAAAGGTTTTTCATTTGCTGATACTTCGAACTGGAATGTAGGACTTAGGGTCATTATAACTTGCTCATACCTGGATGATAAAAGAATCAGCCAATATCTGGTAAGATCAGTTTTTCAGAGGAATTCTGGAAGGATCCTGAGAACCAGAATAACAAGCCATGTAACTCTACTGCTTTGGATAAACCTTTAAAGAATCCAAATAATATTATAATTTACAGACTTTGAGCTTTATGTCAGCATGCAGCTAAAACCTTAAGCTAGAGCTACCTTTAGAGCTCTTCTCTTTAGAGAAGAGTAAAAGCCTATAGGAAAAATGAATAATCCTAAAGAAGTACCTTTTTTCTCTTGAGTATGAAGACAAGTGACTTGAGCAGTTAGAAATACTGTGTTTAAGGGACGAAATTCCCAAATACAGGTGATACTTTTGTTATGTTTAGCCACCTGAAGTTAGATATCCAGTATAAGCTGGTCATCTAGATTCACTTTGTAGGTGGAGAGGGTTCAGCATTCATGTCATCATCCATTATTCACCTGAGAGCAATGAATTAGCTCTTCAAGGYACCTGCTGCTTTCCACAGATAGTTTAAAACACACAGTTAATTTTTAAGTTTCTCAAGTTGACTAGGTAACCACTAACCAGGCTGAGTGGGTTGCTGTGCACAACAAAAGATTTGCAGTCAACCAGAAGGAGACACACAAAAATCAGGTGAACTCCGGGCACTTTTGTTGTGCAGGGGTCACCACGTGCTGTTGGGAAGGAGGCAGAACCCAGGTGCAGAGACAGTGAAGGGCTTGGGCACCTCAGCATGGTGGAGGCAAAATGTAACTATTGAATACAAAACAATGTAAATTTGAAGCAACAGAAGAGCTGAAAGCAGCCCAGGAGACACCTACACTTCAGGCTTGCTACATTATTCTACTTTACATTTCTCCAGACCCTGGTTTGCTTTGGGCCCATCTCGAACTGCCAAGCACATGCGCACCTGGTCCCCAGTGAGCCACACCGTGACTGACAGATAGGAGCTTCTTTGTTTTATTCCCGGGAAGCTTGGACATTACCATCTTCTCAGACCACTTCAACACACAGCAGACAGTTGTCCTCTTCCAAAGAAAAAGAAAAATGCAGTAAAGTTGCCAATATCTTTTTACCTTTCACCTCATCCCCATTTATTTATTAGTCTAATAGACAAAACCACTCTTCTATGAAAGCAGCAAATGAATGTTCATTTTCTCCTTCTAGCTGAGAGAAGTTTTGAATGGCAAAACATATGTCTTGCCAGTCATGTGTGCAGATACATATTTTTATCAACAGATTTTGAACTATTATTAAGCATCTATTATTTTAAATCAGCTGTTAAACTAAATCCATCTTAATAATCTTCACTGCATCCATACAGTGTATTTTGTCACTGGGTGTGTAAGTTGGGTGTGTAATTTGTCCTTTGGTTCTATAATTGAAGTTTCACTGGTCTGATGCCCACTTGCACTTTGATTTACCATGAAAGTTTCTAAAAATAAACCCAGAATACTCGAGAAACCTTACTGAATCTCAACATTACTGTTGCACATCCACTGTATAAGACAGCACTGATGCAAAATAGAGGACAATGCAGAATCTTAAGTGCTCAGACATCAATGTTCATCTCTTAGTCTGTGCATTAATATTCCCTCATACTTTTTAAGTTCTCAGAAACCAGTAGTATTTTAGATCTGCAGGAGGTTGTGAATAATAATGTGCATTAATAAGGTAGCAGAAGACACAAGTTCCTGCTGATTGCATATCCAAGATTGTTGTTGATGACTACATTACTTACTAAAAAAAGTAAACAAATTCCTACATGGAGAGATCCAAGATATGCCAGTTGCCTAGTTGCCAAAGAATATTAACATTTAAACAAAAAATGCTCAACTGTGCTATCATTTTCAAGGGATGCATTTCACAAGTAACATTTTTCTGGGAAGGATATCAAAACCACTCGACAGTACGGTATATTTTCAAAAGCGTAAGGATTTTATTCCTTTCATGGTCCACATCATTATGGTCTCTAATAACAAGTCCAACACTAAAATGCCCAAGTAATGCAGCAAACCCTTAAATATATAATATAAATTGCTTTTATGAAACTAATTCTCACCTTTTTGTGTTACAGTTAAGAATACTTGCATTTGTTTAACCAGCAGCTTAGTTTGATAATCTTATGTGTCTGGTTAGAATCAGAATTCATCTTATATCCCYGAGTCTTTCCCATTGATTTCAGCTGAGCTTTTCCCATGAGGATGGATTGTAAAAGGATTAGGCTGCTTTCAATTTTTGTTTCATATACTTTTATTTAGGTATATGAGCCAAGGCCCATGCTGAAGGAGTTTATTTTTGGAATATGGGAAATGTAAGTAGGCAGTTGCATTAATAGGTTTATAGAAAGCTCTTCAACATGCAACAATACATTTCACGTCTAGCTTTTAGTTAAATAAAGAGCTATAGAATTCTGGGATCCACCTAACAGAGCCTGGCTTATAATTCTAGGAATTATAGGAATCTAGGTCTAGGAAATGGCTTATTAGTAGTTGTTATACAATATACAGCTTCCTGAGCAGCACTGAAGAGAAAGTGCAGGCTCCAACTGTTAGACACATAAATACAACATGTGTATACAATATGGTATTGTTTGGAGACTTCCACAGAAACAAAAATAAAGATATACAAATGAGAGTTAGGTTCCTCTTCCCAACAAAAAATAAGAAGCAACAAGTTGTGGGCTATTCAAATAAATAATTTCACAAGGGACCAGCAGAGTGAGGTGCCCATTCAAGGACTGCCTGGCTGCTGTTACTGAACAGGAAAGTTCAGGGAATGGTTGCTCATAGGGTGAATCTTCTCTGACCAGGGATGTTAATGGCCATAGCTGCCACCATGAAATAAGCTGCTCTCTAATAGCTATTCCACAGTAGCTTCTCTATGTGAACATCAGTTCCCAGGCCTTACTCCTCTGGAATAATGTTTGCAATGCTAAATGGTTTCAAAACAAATGAAACCATAGTTGATCTTCCAGAATAATTATACTTGTCAGTTTGCTCTTTAGTGGCAAGGCTGGAGGAAACAATGGAAAAACCCTGAAGATCTGCACCATGTCCTGAGTGCAGGTACAGGACCTTTTCTGAAGATTATGTTCTTTCTGGCAATTATATGTTGTTCTAGGACAAGGACCTGCCTGGACACAGACACCACACCACACAGCTCATCCACACACAGGCACCAGGTTTGTTCTGATTAAAGTTCCGGCAGAGCTGGGACGAGGCACATCCTATTGGATTATATACAATATTTCCTCATGCATCAAACATTAGGAATGCCCATTTTAAGCATTAGTATCGTGCAATATAGATGGCAAAGCCTAGGTTGGGTGTAAGACGTCTTCAGCAGAGGTTCAATGTCTCCATGTGATCTTAGTGGTACCTAAGAAACAAACAATATACAATCATTATTTGCTAGTTACATTTCATCATGCCTGTGAGTTTATTGAGTACTAATGCAATTTCTACTTGCATGTATAAGCAACATTATGTAGCATTTGTTTATACCATATATTTGAATTCTACTTTGCACCTGGATATTTTTACTTTACACAATTGAAAAACAAAGAGGTACAAATTGAATAATGTGTAAAACCAGTGGCTACAATGCAAATCAGAAAATTCTAGAAATGTCAGTGCAGCATGTGAGCATAGTAAAGTGGGTTATTCTTCAAGATATATCACATTGCTTAGTCAGAACAGCAGTGTCTGCAGAAAGGTATTCTTGCTCTTGATGTTGCTAACACTCTTGCTTTTATCACAACCTCACAACATTTGGCATTTTTCCTAAGTCCTCAGGAAATGTCAGAAAATGTGTGGAGATTTTTCCATTTTTTTTTAATGGGAATTTCCTACTTCTTATGATATTAATGTAAAGTTTGGAAATACATGGGCCCACAAAAGACACTCAGAAGTCCCCAAAACTATCATTACTTTTCATACCTAGATTTTTGATGTATATCCTCTTTGTAGATTTGTAGTACTGGCTTTTCTTATTATCTCTAGCAATTGATTATTTATTATGTTTTCATGCTTGGCTACTTACGTTATTGTATACTTTTAATCCTAATTAAGAACCTAAAAAGCCCACATTTTCAAAAATTTCAGAGTAAATCTGGATACAAAACAAGTTTCCAGTTTGCAGACTTATTTTTCCACAAGAGTGATTTTGGTTTGGATCAAATGAAGCAGCAAATCTGAACAAACTTTACACCAAAGCAGCAGVTCCCTAGACACGGCAGCTGGCCAGTGAAACAGATTCCCTTCTCAACTTTGCTGTGAAGATAAAGTACAGAATTTTTGCTGCTGAGAAGTTGCTGGGGGCTCCACGCCTCCCTGGCACAAGGGCAGACCTTCCACTGGACCTTCCTAGCCTTCTCCTGGGACTTTTTCTATAATTTGAAAAAGCATTCAATATCACATAACACTCAGGTTTTGACAATAGCAGGAGTAGGTTAGACACAAATCTCTGGGAAGCTGTAAGAACAATGACTTTTAATTTAATTTTTTATTATTATTATTATTAATGAAATTGTTGTATCTATCTTCATTATAATAATGGTAAAAGTCAATGTATTTTTAGTATGATGAATGCCTGTAACCATAAAACAATCCTTCGGACACAAAGGGACAAACAAAGTATATTCTGGCACCTGATAACATAGCAAAGCCTTGAGAACATCATCTGTACATAGGTCTGAAAATAGAGGTATCTCTTCAATAGTCTGTCACAACAGAGAAAATAAATGTTAGTATTGGGTGAGCAGACCGAAAATCTGAGCCTTTCCAAAACCAGCACTGGTTTAACCTTCAATACCACTATCAGACTCTCCATAAAGAGAAGGCACAACAGCTTTAATTGGAAAGATGAGCCATGAGAGAGACCTAAGTAATTTCTCCCAGTGATCAACTCATGTATTTCTTTCCTCATCTGACATTTCATAATGTCTTTCCTCTAAAATATTGTCCTTTTGAGGATCTCAACAGGATTTCTTCTGGGTACAGTTTCCCAGAACGGATTAAGTACATTGCTGAGTGTCCCTGCTGCCATCCTGGGATACCTGCAGGCAGAAGGGTGGAAATAGAGACAGCCGAGAGCTCTGTCTCGGGCTGGGAGAGCTGGATTTGCTTTATTGGGTGAGTAACACCTGCATGTGAGTGGCAGTTAGCAGATGGCATTGGAAAGGATGTGGATGGTGTGCAGAGCTACATGGGGCTGAAAACCTGCTGTTTGGAAAGGGAAATAAAGCACGTGGGCCTGGAACACAGAGACAGTAATAAAAACTTGTCTGTGCTAAATGTTCATTGAATAGTGACATGGTTAAGAGAATAGTAGTTTTAGATGCTTAAAAATGCAGTTTCAAGCAGTACAGTTTTCAGAGTGAGGAATTCCACTGTGCTCCCATTTCTGAGAAGTCACTGAATCTGACGAACAGGCTGGGAGGGATAATGGCAGAGAAAACCTTGGCAATGCACAAAGAAATGCACAAAACTTAGAAGCCTTTTCAATCCCTTTCATCATTATTCATCTGTTCTGACTGTTCTCATAGCATAACTATGGAACAACCAACCCTTAAATTAAGGCTAGGCTTCTTCACTTGAGTAGTTTCTCCATGGTGGGCACTGCAAACAACTAACACTGTCTCATGGAAGACACACACATTAAAATGAACGAATAACTGCTCTTGGATGAACAGGGAGAAGCCATGGTCCACTGGCCCCATAAGAATGGGGGAAGGCCATCTTTCAGAAATCAGGCAAACCCTGTGTTAAGGCACTAGGTTGGGAAATAGTAGATGTGATTTCCATTCCCTTCTCTGCCTTACTCCTCCTGCCTGAATTTGAACAAGTCTCTAAGTCTTTCTCTGCCTCAGTCTGTAATGGAGTAATAATATCTTCCTGCCTCACTGTGGGACACTGTCATCCAGATATTGTACTGATGGGTACAATTGAACAATCTGCCATATATTAGAAAGAAAACTTGTTCAGATGGATGGTACTTTATCACTGAAAAATGTCAAGTGAATGAGGTGTACTCGCTTTTTATAGGTTCCTTGTATGTGCTTTGTTATAATAAGAAATGCATCACCACTGTGGGGACCTGAGTCATCTTTGTCCTTATTCTGCTCTTTTTCAGTGTTTTCCTTGAATGCAACACACATAAATCAGTATAAAAATGGAGTAATACCATGGCAAATCATAGGTTTTGTTTTTCTCCCTGGAAGTTGCACTAGCCCTGCAGTCCAAAACAATTATTACCATGTAATTTATTTTCACTTTATTACGTTTCTCTGAAATACAAATTGGAGTTTGCTGGTTATGCAACAGCTCTCCATATTCATTTTCCTACACAATGAAACTTCAGCTGGGAATACATACAAATTAAGGATTCAAATCTTTCTAAGAAGTTTTGCAAAACTTCCTTTATAGCCAGCTTCTATCAAATCCCATTTGGTTTTATAAGCTGCTGAAAACCCTAATCAGAAACATCTGTGCTTATGGGCTCCAAACAGAGTATCATCTATACCTTACCTTACTTCCCTGTAAGAACCTCTGAATAATGTCAAAATAGCATGCCTTTCCTAATTCAAACATTTGGCAAAACAGTGTTCTAATAAATGATGTAACAAGGGAGATCATAATAAGAAACATCTGTACAGATTGCTGAAGGCAAGCTCAAAGTATGTCAGAGTCTAAGAATTTACCACAAGGAAAAATTACTGAGAAAAAAATGTAAAAAATGTTTATGTTCAATGTTGCTTGAAAAGCAACATGAACGAAATGTGTAACTGAACCACACAAGTAGACCACAACCCTCTTTTCATATTGACAAAGYTATTGAAGGGCTGGCATAGGGAARTAAAAACCCGTCCCTGACTAGCAGCTGTTTAGAAATTCCCACTGTCCATGGGCACAGGTCTTCCTGTGGTGCTTCAGACTCAGTGCAGCTCAGCACAGCTCAGCCTCATTCACACAAATGAGCACATTCAGCCATAGACCATTTGTGCAGGACAGAAAAAGATTATTATCTCTCCCTTTTTGATAGGAAATCTCAGGTACAGAGAAGTCAAATCAAAATTATTCCTCTGATCTGAGTGTAATAAAACTYGGGCAATCAATTTAATTTACCTGTTACTTCATAAAAAAATGCAGTGTGTCTGAATCTTCCATTGCTTTCAGCTAAAGAAGACAACATTTGGCCTCCTTGGACACCATGTCCAAGATTTATCAAGTCAGAGATGTCCAAAATGAGGGTGTGCATTGAAGGTTATCCATCACATAAGGAATCTGAGTAAGGACACTCTGACATTGACCATCCTAATAACCTGATTCCCTGTGCTTCAACACTATACTGTTTTTCATTTCTTACAGGACTTTTTTTCATCCATCTGTACCAGTAGGGCATGAGTGAGAAAAAACAAAGAAAAACATGCTGCTGAAACACACTATGTTCTGAAAAGCCATACCAGGCCCTTGCCAACAGGTAGGGAAGGCAGCCACTGCGACTGTCAGCAGGGATACAAAAAGATGTGCTCTCTGAATGTCGTGCCTTTAGATTCCAGGAGGAACAAGCAATAAAAAAAAAATAACAAGGAGATTGGACGCATTCTGCAGAATGAATAATAAAGTTGGACAAGCAAGCAGCACCCTGTCAGCCTTCTGCTAATGAAAAGTCAACTATTCCAGGAATTGATGCCCTRTGTCTGGAGTCCAAGAGGCAAAAGTGCTAAGAACCACTGATGTTTTGTATTTTCTTAAGCTTGGCCAGGTCTAGAAGGAAAATACTTGCAGTATTATTTAGTACTGAGTGGGGATGTCTCTGCTATACCAGATACCTGATTATGAGAGCTCAAGGACTACCGACAGGGTATGTCACTGATACTCAAACTAAAATTTTTGCTCCATGCTTGGCTAGTAACTACATTTATTTTTTTTGTCATTCCTCAGAGCTTTTCAAAGAGTGTTTTAAAAGTGGAAAGACACTGTTTCGAGGTTTTAGTTGTTGATAATTGTTTTTCCACGCATGAGGCTATATAGTTTTGAGATGAGCTGAGGATGACTTTTTAATAACAAACTCCGTTACTCAGAACTATGTAAAGTATTTCTGTGTTCTATGAAAATAATGCTGGTTCTGTTCAAATAAACTCACTGCTGAGATGCTGCAGTAAGCTTCAATATTTTTAGACCATTTGGGCCCCAGGCAATCTGAAGTAAATATATTTATTTTAGGTTATCCCTAGTGTAAACAGAGAAAACCTGAGCATCAGGGTAAAGGTCACAATCCCATGGGCAACATCTGTTCTCTTGAATTTTGAGGAATAGTTCTGACTGCACATGCAATAAAACTCAAGAGCTCTGCTCAATCTTCTCACACCCCTCCAAGTCTCCCAGCCCCAAATTGTTGGAACCTTTGAATTTCACCCCATGCATCAGACAAGAGTGGGTCAGCTACAAGAGCTGGACAAGCTTCAAACTGAGACTCAGTCTCAGAGTGTCCCAGCTTCAATGAAAATCTCCAACAAGCTTCCATTACCTCTTGTCATCACTCTAAGTCAGGAAGTATGAAGCTCTATAAACTCATGAACTTTAATCTTATTTTTCTCAATCTCTAGTCATTTTCCTAAAAAAAAAGTTGATGTTCTTTACTGAGTTAAAACATCGCAGACAGAACAGATAGGATCTTTATGTTACGTTTTGCCACACAGATGTACACATTTAAAATCTTACAGTTTGTCTATGTTTTCATTTCATTGCGCTGGAAAGCGAGGAATGGCATTTAGTAGTTTTACTTCTGCTTTAGCAGGAATCAGGATCCATTTCAAAATACCAGGCACCTCAGTTATGCCTGATTATTATTTATGCAAAATTATTTCACGTGTTCCGGACAAAGAACAAAAGAAAATAATAGAATCATAGAATATGCTGAGTAGGAACAGAGCCATCAGGATCATCTAGTCCAACACCTGACCCTGCACAGGTAAGCCCACCAATCCCCCGCTGTGTCTGAGAGCATTGTCCAAACACTTCTGGAACTCTGTCAGACTTGGTGCTGTGACCACTTCTCTGGGGAGCCTGTTCCAGTGCCCAGCCACCCTCYGGGGAAGAACCTTTCCCTGATATCCAACCTAAACTTCCCCTGACTCAGCTTCAGGCTATTTCCTTGAGTCCTGTCTCTGGTCACAAGAGTGAGGAGATCAGTGTCTGCCCCTCTGCTGCCCCTCRTGAGGAAATTGTACCTGCAATGAGGTCTCCCCTCAGTCTCCTCTTCTCCRGGATGAACAAACCAAGTGACCTCAGCTGTTCCTCATAAGGATTCACCTCCAGAYACTTCACCATCTTTGTTGCTGCCCTTTGGGCACTCTCCAATAGCTCAATGTCTGTTTTATATTGTGGTGCCCAAAACTGCCCCCAGCACTCRAGGTGAGGACGCCCCAGTGCAGAGCAGAGCGGGACAATCCCCTCTCTGGCCTGTCTGGCGATGCTGTGCCTGATGCCCCCAGGACAAGGTTGGCCTTCCTGGCTGCCAGGGCACTGCTGGCTCATGTTCATCTTGCCAGGACCATTTCTGCAGCTGCTCTCCAGCCTCTCATTCCCCAGTTTATTCACACAACCAGGGTTGCCCTGTCACAGCTGCAGAATCCGGCACTCGCCCTTATTGAACTTCATATGGTTGGTGATTGCCCATCTCTCTAATTTGTCACAGCTTCTCTGCAGGGCCTCTCTGCCCTTAAGGGAGTTGACAGCTCCTCCCAGTTTAGTGTTGTCAGCAAACTTACTTAGTATTCCTTTGAGTCCTGTGTCCAAGCCATTAATGAAGATGCTGAAGAGAACCAGGCTGAGAATGGAGCCCTGTGGAACCCCACTAGTGACAGGTCACCAGGCTGATGTCCCCCCATTCACCATAACCCTTGGTGCTGACCTGTGAACAGTTGCTCACCCATCCTGTAACACGGTTATCCAGATGTGTGCTGGACATCTTGTCCAGAAGGATCTTGTGAGAGAAAGGATCAAAAGCTCTGCTGAAGTCCAAAAATGATGACATCTACTGGCTTTTGTAGATCAACTAGGGGGGGTTATCCTGTAGCAGAAGAAAATCAGTTTCAACAAGGACTTTCCCCTCATGGAGCCGTGCTGCCTGTTACTGATGACTGCATTGTCCTCCAGGTGTTTTTCAATACCAACCAAAAGAATAATCTTTTCCATTATTTTACTGAGCACTGAAGTGAGACTGATAAAAAATATTTATTATTGAAATATTAATTAATTAATACATATATAATTAAATTATAGATTATATGTTATTGAAATATTTATTATTATATTGTATCAAAATATTTATTTTTGAAAAATGTATAAAAAGTGAAAAGTAGTTCTTGTTTCATATGACACAGTCCTTCGAGATTTTAGATCTAAGCTGCTCAGAGTCAGTCACATATCTGGGATATTCAGATGTAACACTGCTACAAGTCCACCTCTGCTTTTCTCAGTGTTTGCACTGCTTATAGGCACTGGAGTGCCTATCTGCTGTATACCTGAAGCCATGATTTATAAATAACAGTCTATAACAAACTCTTCCTGTGTTGTTCTGCTCACAAGAACATACGCATAAAACATGAGTTCTTCAAGGATATTATGCACTGGGCTTGTTTCTAGTGAGGCTATTCCAAGCCTAACCTAATGAAAAAGTGAGGTTAAAACCCCACTATATTTAACTTTATTTCTAGGAAAGCAGCTGTACTAGTTCAAGGCATTTTATTTTCCCAAGTAAGCTTTTGCATAACGGTCTGCCTTTCTTGTTCAAATTAAGAAGAAAAAAAAAAAAAACTGGCAACGTATGAAAGGAAGAAAGCAGACATAAGAAACACATTCCTAACATGGATCCACAGTGACACAATGAAGACCCAAGTCTGGGAATTCATCAGAGTCTGGACATATTTGGAAGAAAATAAGGAAGTCATTTGCAGAGGTCTCTCTCGAAGACAGATACTTTCAGATGAGTTCTAGATCTCCTCGAAATGTCATTCACCAAACCAACTCCTGACTGCAGATCCAAGCTCTGGTGCTCAGAGGGTGCAGCCTCCTTTGAGCTATTGTGTTTTACCATTATAACTGAGATACATCACCTTTTGTTATTTAAATCATGCCCTCACTCCTACAAACCAGTGAAATCATAGAGGCACTCTGAACATTGTTCTATGCCAGCATGCATAAGGAATTCCATTTTGCATTAAATTAGATATTAACTGATAGTAAGCAATTATTTATACTGCCACACTGAAAAAGCCTTTAGGAAGAACACACACAATTGTGTTTTCAAGCTTAACTCTGTCTCCTGACTGATGATTGTTTGATTTCTGAAGCTGTGTGATGCATAAACTCTAGGCAATTTTTAAGTTATTTAAGATGTTGGCAGATTTAGACCAACTATGGACACATCTTCCATATATTTACACATCATTTATACAGATGACGAAGGGTCACATCCTGAGGATATTGGCAATTTATGAGATCCCAGGATATGTTCTGAAGAATCACATGGAGATTTGGTATTTATTAGAGATTACCTGTCAATTTGCTATGGACTTCAGACCATCTGACGCAAAGGACCATGTCCACAGGCACAACTCTCTGTCCTATCAAGCATTTTCTTGGCTGTGCAGGTGCAAGTGGTTCCCACAGCACTAAACATCACAGCACAGGAATTACTGCACTAAATTACAGTTTAGATCCTGAAATTATACGGCAACTTAAGTAGCACTGGAAGAGACAACATGGGTGCCTGAGTCCAGTTCTGCATGATCTCAGGCAAACGTTGTTGTCACGAAGGCCTGAGGTGCATAAGGATGTCCCTTCTATTCTCTGTACCACTATGCACTAAACATCACACTGTATTTGATTTAAGACCCTTCCCTTTAAGGAACCAAAAACCTAGAAAAAAATGATCATGTGCAAGGACAGGAGGAATTAAGAGTCTCACCTATGGGGGGGGGGGGGGCTTGCAATGGACAGAAGAATGCTGACCCTAAAATTCCTATGATCTATATTTATGTTATCCTAAAGAGAAAGAGCTCTTTGTCATTTCTGCAAAGTAAAAACAAAAGATAGGCTTTTAAATAATAGCAGACAGTCTTATACAGCTTAAACCCAATAAATGTTCAGTACTAGGAGAGATTTTACTGGTCCCACCACATGCTAACACCTTAGCACTAAGCCTGAACTACAATTAAGAGACTGAGATAAAATGGAAAATATAGGCTCAAGGCAGAAAGACTTACAGACCTTAGAAGTGGATTTCTAAATCTCTAAACACAATTTTTCTGAATTGCAGTGATAACTTTTTATTGGGAACTCTCTTGTGCTGCTTTTATAAGTTATCATTGTAGCACCAACACAAGTGCACTTGGGATATATATATGGTCATGGATTCAAGCCTGATGTGTGCCTTTACAAGAATGCCTGCGTTTTGCCACACACTCACACCAAGGAAAAGGTTTTCCACCTTCAGTGTCCAAGACTGCAGTGGTACTAGGGCATGCCCCTATGATCTTAAAACAGTGGTGAGATTAACTTATAGAATAATGCATTTACACAAAATAATTTCCATACTGTCCCTCACAGGACATTACCAGCTGGGACTGAGCCTCCCTGCCCAGGGCCCTGCACTCAAACAAGTGCTGCTAAATGCCATTTTCTACCAGGGTCCATGCCCAGCAACTCTCTCACTCCTCCTGTGGCGTCAGAGGAGCCATTTACATTACTCTACATAAACTGTGCCCCTGCTACCTGGCCCAGGGCAGGAACCTCCCATGTTGGTTCAATCAGAAAAGCAGATGGTCTGAAGGCAACTCTGCATATTTTCCCAGGCAAATGCCTGTTCAGAGAGTACCTCCCAGCAGGCAAGATGATCTCATTCAGACTCAACACCACCATGTGAGTAACAGAGAGCATGACACCAGGCATATTTGTTTCTTTAATAAGTGGGTTTATTCTGAGATTATAAAGCTGCCCAATAAAAGTATCAACCTTGTCAGAYCTCTCCACAAATATATCCACAAAGAGGAAGTGAATACGCCCGTGTTCAAGGAACATTATAATGAATAAATAAGTAAATACATAAATAAACAAAATAACCTCCAAAAAAACAACAAAACCAAATATMCCCATCCCCCCATCCCTACCCCACCCCCTTCTGCAAGCTGGATAAGGCATAGATTGCCACCTACCAAAATTTCTTCTCTGGGTATATTACCACAGCCCCAGTTTTGCCCTCTAGCAATGGATTTATCAGTATCTCTATGGTATAATTTAGCTGAAAATGTGAAATTATATATATTTCATATGCTTCAGTAGATGTTTAAATATGTTGATCTTATTTTTCCCTTTAGTTTATTTAGCATATAAATAGTCTCTTTTCAGTGTTCTGTATATTTTTTCTCTTCCAAAAAAATAGTGCTAGTTATAGGTTAAGAACAGATTTTCCATAATACTGCTCTGTTTTTAAGGTATTGTGACTGGTAAATAAAAAAAACCCATATTTACTACCATAACATTAAAGTAGCACAGAGAAGAACTGGCTCAYGGGTTGATTCAATTCAGGAGAGCAAGAATCAACAAAATCCAGAGTGTCTACTTTACCCATCAGGGAACCGTGCAAATATGACTCAAAACTAGTTTGCCYCATGGTGCCAGACACAGGGAAATACAAAGCCTGCCTCATGTACACATTTCAGCTCTTTTCACAGCCACAGCACGCAGAAGACGGGTGTTCCCAAGAGGTAAATGTGTGCAGCCCCGCTGGCTGCCGCTGCCAGCTCAGAAGAAGTGAGCGCAAGTTCTCTGAACCACGGAGAGCAGGAGCTGCAAGAAGCCTGTGGAGGCAGTGGTCACCCCTGCTCTGGCTACTACACAGCTGTGAGGGTGATCTTTGTATCCAGTTTCCAAATGAGCAAAAAATACAGAAAAACCATTTCATGGAAGTACTCACGTTTTGCCTGGCTTTTCATGTGGTTTCACTTGTTAGAAACATGAAAGGTCTTATTGCAATATGACCAGACAGCTCTCCATGCATCATTTATGATTTTTGCAGGGCCACAACCATCTGATAGACGAYCAAACCCATTTGACATCAGCCTCACTTCAAAATGTAACAATGATTGCAATTCTCAAGAGAAACTACTGCATTTTTCGGAAGGAAGGCAGATAGTATTAAACCAAAGAACAGATTCTCCCACAGTCAGTTGTGGGAGAAYGACCACTTCTGCTTCTGTACCAGGCCAGTACATAAGAAGGTGAACAATTATGAACACTTCACATTTTTGAAACACGTAACATTATGAGTTTCAACACAAATGGGAAAAAAAACTAACCAAACCCAAATGTAATGCTGATCATATACTCAGAAGTTTTTGGAGGAACATCAAATCTAACTCTAGATTCCTAATGAATACAAAAAGGCTGATTCTTCACAGTTGGCAGGTCRGTGTGAGCCATATAACAGAAATTTGTGGCTGTTCTAGCTCTGGAGTTAGAACTAGGGCTATCAAAATTAAATGATGGATGGTAAGGGATGTTTTACAGTATCTGCTCCAAGTCTGCTTACATTTTGGATGTGAGCTCCTTTCTCTGCAGTGTGCTGGGAGAGCAGCAGATCTGAATACTCTTGGTTATAAATGTCAGTTTCAAGCAACTCAGGTGGGATCGACAGCACTAAACTGGCTTAAAAACAGCCCACATGAGAACAGAATCAGACCCAGCAGTTACAAAACAGCTATATTAGAAGATAGTTAGCTGTTTCCATAGAAATGGAAATATAGATTCAATGCCTTCAAATCAGAGCTCTGAACGAAGCAGGAGTAACCAAACTGTTTGTAAATGTGTCATGTCAAACAGAAATCTCTGGTAAAAGTACAGGCTTGTAAAGCTTACAAAGCTAATGTAACTAATGTTTATAACAAAAAGTCGGGCAAAATGCAGGCCCCAGTGTCTCCAGGCTGCCTTGCTCACTCTTGGGAAGGAGAAGAACTGGAAGGCAATTACGGTTCATCAATTATCGTGGTAGTTCAAACCTTACCCCTGGGTAGAGCAGCTTACAGTGTTCTCGTAGTTCACACTTACTGGTGCTTACCCCACGGTACATCATGTCCTGCCACAGGGGCAGCATTCCTCCCGCAGCCGGCACTAGGATGCGGTGCCACCAGATGGCACTCCAGAATGCTCGGCATCACCCCAGCCGCGCTGCTGGGCGGCACAGCTACCTCCCCACCGGGGAGCAGGGGTCAAGGCCGATAACTAAACGGCCGGAAACACTCCCACGCAGAAATGCCCGTGGGATGTGGGCAGTGACATCCCCTCGCCAGGCACAAACCTCTCCCAGTTACGCCTGCAGCGTGGGAGTCCTCGCTCGGTGCCCTGCAGCAGTCGGGGGCCAGCAGCAGCCCTGGCGAGCCCAGCCGTGCTTCCCAGGGCTGGCGTCTAAACACCGAAGTGACCGGGACTGGGAGTGCCAAGCTGCCCGASCAGCAACTGCGAAGAGCATCGAAGAGCGAGTGAGGAGAACAAGCAGGAACTGTGAGCGCAGAAGACACCAGAGCTGCAATCACTGCAAGGAAGGCTGAAGACCCTGTGGCTGGGAGGTGATAACAAAGCACTGGCAGCCACAGCACCAGCAGCGCCCAGCCTTTCAGGAGGGAGCCACAGCTCTGCCTCTCACCGTTCTTATTCCACACATAACGAAAATCAATTAGCAGGCACTTTTCTTTCGAGCTTAATCCCAATCTTGGGCATTTCATTAGCTTGGGAGAGTGTTGGCGACTCCCACATCAGCAAGAATTTCCCGATTGCTTTCAGAAACGCTGCTTGCTGCATTCCTCTGAGAAATGCCTTCCCATTTGCACAGCATAAACAAGCACGGGCATGGGCGAGACTTTCTGAAACCCTTTGCAGCAGCGTAAAGTGGATRCTCCTCCACATGCCTTTATTTCTAAGGATGAACTTTGTCTTCTCTGGTTCTATCAGTACTTTTTAAAGATTTTTTTTTGGTGATAAAATGAAAATAGGAAAGTGGATAAAAGGAAAGAGCAAAATGTAACTAAAACAACAAATTGACACTTCCTGGGGAAGACTGAAAAAAAAATTAATTTTTTAAAGTATTTTGCMCTAGACATTATTCTTAATTTCCAGTATATCATCTTGTCCACTGTGGTTTCATATGGTCTTTTAATTATCTTTGATCATAATGGCAGGTTCCAGACCCTTATTTCTTATTTACAGCATTTTGTCCTCCATGTCAGCCTACTGTACTTGCAACTGCTTAGCAGATGTTTGTGTTCTTGGTCAGAAGTCATTTATGTGCCTTTGTTCTTTATTAGGAATGGCTGATTTGGCTAGGCTGAAACTATTGATGGCAATAACAAAAACATGCAAAAATTTCCGACATATTTCAAATACAAATTTCATTATTTTAAGAATAAAGACCTGCTCTTCCATGGTATTTTTATTCTAATTAGGATGTTCAAGGTCGGTGTTCAGATCCTTCAAAATTGTYCTGTCCTTTCAGCTCAGTCACTGTACCAATGGCCTAAACCATCGTTATACATGGATACATCAGTTCAGCAATTTTAAAAACTTTCATTTAAATATTTCTATATTGAGGTAAACAGAGATATAGAGCAAAGCTCTTGAAATACTATGCAGAAGTTTTCCATGCAGAGAGCTCTAGGAAGTAATGAAACAGTTGAACATTTTACACTCACATTTTCAACACTGTGTTTCGCAGAACACTAAGTTGGTTACTATGTCATAAATATCTTATTATCTCTATGGACTTGGACAGATAAAAACAGGGGAAAAATCCTATTTCTGAACCATCAATGGAAAAATATGTGGCTACATCAATGCTTAAAAAAAGAATTACATGAAAAGCCCAAAGCATTTTTGAAAGTAAATGATTAATTCTTGAAAATGCTCGCACATGCAGCTACAGATATAAAAGCTGAAAAAGTACAGAATCCCCTAATCTCCCTGATTATGCTTCCTTCAAGAAACTGCTCATTAAAATAATTTCATGCATGTCCTCCTATCATGAGTGAAAATTAGACTGACTGTTCAAAAAAGAAATAAATAAATGGGAGTATTCTTTCTTGTTTCAAAACCAGGTTGAATAAAGAACATAATTTCCCCTCCTCTCTCACATCCACCCACTCACCCAGTTTTTGTTTAGTGAGGATTTCTTTTTCATTCCTACACCTTTAGCCCTCCCCCAGGTCTTCCTTCCAACAGCGCCCCGATCTGTCTGTCTGTGTATGTGACTTACAAACCTATCTGGAAAGGTTTGGCAGCTACTGCTAAACTTGATTAGATCTCAGCTGCTACTCTCAGCAGGGTATGCTCCTTCCTCTTTGTGGTCCCCTTTTCAGCTCCATGTCTAGCCCCTGTTGACAGTCATGTACTAGGTTTTCCATCACCTTTTTCCTACAAACAGCTACATACCCATCTTTTGGTCCCCAGTATTAAGAGCTGGTGAAGACACTTTCCTCTTACCTAGAAGCCAGCACAGTGTTTGTGTGATGAGCAAGAAAAACAGTCTATTTTCTGTCCAGAGCTTTCAACCTGCCACGTYCTCCGTGTTAATGCATTTAAACACAAGTTATTGGAGCTTCTCAGTCCTTTAAACTGTTCCACTGTGCATGACATATAGAAATAGCCACTTGATGACACCAAAGACAGAGATTATGTGGGATATGATATATACATTACAAACATAAAGGTGATCAATTCCTGCTGGAAAGTTACATAAATTTCAGCCCTTGCTCCAAGGACTATTAAATCAGACAGTACAATACYTAATGTGTACTCTCCATGTTCTCACCGTGGGGCAAAATGTCATCCCTCCTCTCCCTTGAATGCATATTGGTATCTACTCTTCGTAAAATAAAAAAGCTGCATTATCAGAAATGGAGAAATGCAGGTGCCATGTCATCAGGCTGCCAAAGGGACTTGACCACAGGATTTTCACTTACTGAACGAACCGTTAGGTGTTGGAAAAATTAGCTATAAAACATGGTTTGTGCATGTAAATGTCCTTTCTTACAATTTGACACAAGGCATAAGAATGTCATGAGAATTTTCAGGCTCATATTGAAGACACTAGTGGATCTCTTTCTTGGGCACCCAATTCTTCCTATACACCGGATGAACATCTAATTATCAACGTATAATTTATACTTAGCCAAGTTTACTCCTCCAAGTTTCCCCTGACTACTCAAAGTTGACTCTGCAACACTATAACTCTGCAAGACCCAAGTCCTTCTAGAGTCCTACATCTGAAACAAGTGCAATGTGTCTTTAAAAGATGCTCACCCAGATGTAGCACTGATCAGTCAATTGTTCTCTGCTGCAGGAKTTTTCCGAAATCAAGGTGACAATTTACTATCCTAACTGGGGACTTTGGACTCCACCTGCTTAATCTGCATGAAAATTTTCACCACAGCTGCTATCTGCAGGTTCTGAATTTGTTACATATTTTATGAAGTATATAAATTTTTTTCACCCAATTATGTTTTCCTATTCCCATGGTTTCCAAACGATACTTTAAATGAACAGTAGCTGATTTTTGTAGCTGCTTTACAGAAATGCAGCAYTTGGAGTCTTGCCCACACAACAGCAAAGTTTTATGGGTATTAAGAAAAGCAGAATTTATACTTCTAAAGAATTATGTGTATGCTTCCTGCAGCTACTAATGTCAATTTCTCCAAAGATAACCTTACATACATTAATTTTAATATTCAGAGTTCCCATACAAGCAAGGACACAAATATATCTCCATACTTCACCCATTTATATCTATCTATGCAGGAATATAGCACAAGAAAAAAGGAATAATATCCAGTCAGTTTAATTTTCAAAGCACTCAAAACCTGAGTCCTGCGTCACCATTGTTTTTTCCGTATTGTTTCTGGCATCTCTCACAGTGCCGTAGGTGTTCTCTAAACTGGGAACAAGGACTCTCATCACAGGAGTSSACCCTGCTCCTGCAGACCTGAGTTTGTGTTTCTCCGCAGCGGCTCCTGAGACACCCTTGGCTCAGCCGTGCACTTGTGGGTGCTGGTAGGACCCTCCTGTTTGAGATCTACCGAGCAGGGGAAGATCTCACCTCTCTGATATAACATCAGAGGGGCTTTGGAACCCCACAGCCAAGCGATTCCACCCACCTCTTGTCTGTTGGCAGCTCAGTTATTTCTCTGAGCCTTGTCAAAGACTCCTCAGAAGAGTCTGCATAGGGTGGATTTCACTGAGTAGACTCAGTTTTTTAGCTGGTTATCAAAGAAAGCTCCAGATACTAAAATTAAATTTAGCACCTATTAATTTCAGAAGGAAGAATGAATACCACCACCCTACAGAAATGGTTTTGAACCTTGTATCCAACACTTCAGAGAAGACAGGAGGCATACAGTAAGGAAATCAAGCCCACTTTCTTACACTATTATAAAGTATCAATCTGCATCTCTTTCATCCATCTAATTATCATGTTCCATTAAAAACATTGTACCATATGTTGAAGTAAAGATTTGATCATGTTTGCATGTACACATTTGTTAACAGATTTTGGAAATAATCATAAATTATTGAAGTATAATAATGACTTGTATTTGGACATAGTAGTAAAAAATTATTCTAAATAATAATTATGTTATTGTTTTCTTGCTTTTGTGTATACAGGTAATTAAACTGCCACCCTTGAGAAAAAGAATAATTTCTAATTCACTATCAAAAGCTTTTTACTATGACAGGTATATTAATACTTCTAAGTAAGAAAAAAGTCAAACATGACTGTCATTCAAAGTCAGTTTTAAGATAATTCCCTCTCAAATCAGGGCTTGGCTAGATTTACATTAATTTTTTCCAAAAAGGCATCTCTAGAGATGCAGGAATCTTCAAGCAGTTGGATCTGATTAAATATGCCATATACAGAGAAGGAACAGAAAAGATTAGGACAAGTGAAAAATAGAAAAGATTACATTTCCATGACTTTCCTCTTAGCTTTCTAACTAAATCCTGTCTAACATAGACAGCCATGTGTTTTAACTTCCATCTACTACTCTGCAAATTATTTTTATGTCCTGTTACATAAGTACATCTTGAGTGCAATAATGCATTAAAGGATAATAAATAAATAGCAACATAATAAAGAATGGTATATGGCAAAGGGCAGTGCACGGGGACAGCATTCTGTCCAGCTGATTCTTTCCCAAGTGTGTAGCCCACAAATTCAGAAATATTTCATTTAAGTTTAARCACTTGAGCACCAGATTTTCATTGCTGTTTTAATAAAATGTAATAATAGATTCATAGTTCCTCATACTAGTTGCAAATTCATCTGCACTTGTAAATTTTGCCAGGCAGGGTGAACATAAGTATAAAGCTAGGAAATATAAGTAGAAAATTATTTTAGAGCTCATCTGAAGAAAATATGGGAGAGCCTGAGTAAAGTTTGTGAACTCTGTAGATAAAATATCTTTAAAATAATTTTGAATACCTCAAACATAATTACAAATTCTCTTCCCTTTAGCTTCTTAAAGGCCATAACATCATCATTTTCTGTGTCAACATAACCATGCAGGGCACTGATCTTAGAACACCTGCAGGAATTTTGCACTCCTTTAATGAGCTATGCCCCTAAAGAAACTGCTTATTTGTTGAAAGTTCAAAGCATATTTTAAAATGTGTGCATTCAGAGTCTAAATCCATTTGCATTATAGAATAGAATCACATAGTCATTTAGATTGGAAAAGACCTCTAGGATCATCGAGTCCAAATCCTACCACAGCGCTACCAAGTCCACCATTAAACCATGTCCCTAAATGCAACATCTACACATCCTTTAAAGACCACCAGGGATGGTGACTCCACCACTTCTCTGAGCAGCCTGTTCAAGTGCTTGACAACTGTTTCAGAGAAGAAATTTGTCCTAAATGTAAACCTCCCCTGGTACAACTTGAGGCTATTTCCTCTGGTCCTGTCACTTGTTACCTGGAAGAAGAGACCGACCCCCAGCTTGCTACAACCTCCTTTCAGGTAGTTGTAGAGTAATAAGGTCCCCTCTGAGCCTGACCTGCTCCATAACCTTCCCCAGCACTGAAGCATTGTTTTTCATGGCCATAAATCACAGTTTTAAAACAGGCTACAATAATTTTTCACAGAATATTCTGAGCTGGAAGGGACTCACAAGGATTATCAAATACAGCTCTTAAGTGAATAGCTCATACAAGGACTGAACCCACAACCTTGGTGTTATTAGCACCATGCTCTAACCAACTTTTGGAAAAAAAAATCCCAAACATAAATATAAAATAAAACAAGAGTATGGATATACTTTGATTTTACCCAAATATTAGCTCATTTATTAATTCAGAAAAGAAGTTTAAGTTAACAAGGAATAGTTGCAATACTCTTATTTTGGTCAATTAAATTCAATACACCAACATCAAGATACTATTATGATAAATGGCTACATTTATTTACTAATTTAGTCTGGCATAGTAGATACACCAATTAGTTTTATTTGTTAGTCCAAATACAGGCACTTAAGGAGGTTTATTCCTATTACAAGAAAAGTGAGCTGCATGGCCAGGGATGGAGCCAGAATGCAATCCTATAGTTTTTAAGCTCTGGTGGTCAGGAGGCAAGACTGTAGAGTACAATATTTATCCCTCAGTTTTAGAAGAAGGGATAATTATTGTGCTGTCTGTGTTAAGTCATCCAGAAGCATCGAATATAAAAAAAAAATAAAAATCTAAGTCCCCAAAAGAGTTTACAAATCTGGATTACAGCCAAACACAACAGTGAATGAAGTAAGCAGATGGGAGAATAAGGGCTAGGAAAAGGAGCAAGTTTCTCCTGCTAAGTAGTAGTCACAGCGTAACACCTGCCTACTGCCATCCTCTTATCACTGCAGAAAGCCAAGTGTTAGTAGTAACAAACACTGTCAAGTGCCATGCTTTTGCAAAAAGGAATGAGCTCCCAAAGAGTAAGCACTCATAACAGTTAAAATCACTGCTAGAATCATAATTTCTAGAGTCATAAAAAAGTGCCTGTGATTCAGAATAAAAAAATATAAGCCATTACATTCTTTGTAAAAAATTTATGTTGCCTTATACATCTCCAGCAATTATCCTAGAAAATCATCCACTTTTTCTATGACAAACTAAACTTATAACTACTCAATGATAACATATAAATGTCAAACTAAAGGTAAACTGCAGGATATATGTACCTATAATAGAAAAGTGAAGTTCAAGATAAATCATTAAGAACAGAAATTTCAAGTTTATTTTTAAATCTTTTTCCCACTAGGAGCAAAGTGAGTCTCTTAATATTCACACAGACTTTGTTTTGATAATTAATTATAACATACATGTATGCAAATCAATTCAATGGAGTTTAATGCTGTCATATTTACACCAAGGAGTGTAAATTACTTTGCTTGCTCTTTTTGGCTGAAATAGACTTGCTATATCTAAACCACGAAATTGAGTTATTTTCCTTAAATGAATAGAAAACAAACCTTGAAAAGTTCAATTTTGACCTATTTTTTATCAGTCTGGTTACTGCTGTCTAAAAACAAGGTGATTTCTTCCTCCCTTGCAATGACTGAAAACACGTTTTTCAGAAAGACTTCTGTAAAAGACACTGAAAATTCTAGTCTGCTTCTTTGTTTGCTGTGGATTTATTTTTTAAAAAATAAACTCACTAGCTTGAGAAGACAGTTTCAAAGTTAATGTCTTTTAGATTTTGCAATGGTACAATCCAAAAGCAACAACTTTCAATATTTTTTTATGTACAAAAATAATTAAAAAGCCAAATCTGACTAACTTTATTTCTTTTGAAGACAACGCTAAGATGACAGACTTCAGTAGAAGCCAAGGTACAACAGTGTGCAGATCTGCTTCCAGAAGATCAGTGCATAGACAGAATCTGCAAGTGGAAACCTGTGTGTTTCCCGAGAGAAGGGGATCCTGAGGTTACTAAATACCAAAACTGAAGGAGCAATATCAGGAAAACAATTAAATGCTTCAGAAATAATATTGTTAATTGAGTAGGTCAGACGTTTTCTCATACTAATAGTGCAGGGAAACAGCTGCCAGTGCAGCAGTCATTTTTTAATGCAGCAAGGAAAAAAAAGATTTGTTCCGTTGACAGGTAAAAATGCACACACGACAATTAAATCATACAATAAATGCAGCACTATGTGGTTCCCACTGAAAATTTGGGTTCACCCACTGAGACTTAAAAAGAAGTAAAAAAATACTTCATCATTAGTTTATCTGTGTAGGATGGTGCAACATTTCCCTCTATTTCCAGCACTTCTTTCTAAAGTGTATCCCACAAAAGATAAATTCCTGTCAAATTAACACTTTATCATTTTCTCTCATCCCTGGGAGAGATCGGTTCCAATCTGAGGCCAGCTGAACTAATACCAATTGCACCAATTTGGTATTGTAGGAATGCCAATATATAAACCCAGTAAATACATTATTAATTCATTCAGGGCTCCTAGGTTTGTAAATTAAGAGGGTTATTAATCTGGGTTTGGAAGAAGTGTCTTAATAGTCTTAATTAATTTTTAAATTGAATTGCATATTAAGAGCTGAACCTTCAGGTCAAGAGGTGCTCAGAAGCCAATTTAATATAAAAGTCAATGGGACAATTGCTATGAAGGAGTACTGCTCAGTCTAATAATTGCAGAACTGGTCTCCATCCACAACATTGGTTTTGTACAACTTTATGGCAAAGATGACGTGGTTCAATGAACACTTATGTTGTAAGACTTTAGAGACTTAGGTCTGGTTGGCACACAACCACACAGAATTATTGAATTGTTGAGACTGGACATGACCTCTGGAGATCACCAAGTCCAACCCCATGCCCAGAGCAGGGTCAAGTAGAGCAGGTTGCTGAGGGCTGAGCCCTGTTGGATCTTAAATGCCTACAATGAGTCAACCTCTCAGCATAGCCTGTTCTAGTGTTCAATCACCTTCAACTTCTATTATATACTCAGAAAGTGATCTTGGAGCTATGTGATCTTGCCTGCTTTTACCCTTATTACCCCCGACATCTGTCTTATAAACTCTTCAGAACATAAACCTTGACTTATGAGGTAAATGCCTAGCACAAAGCACAGGATGATTGTAGGAGTCCTATGAGAAATGCAAGCAACAGTATTTGACTAGAAGTTCATTCAATTTGAAATCTAAAGTGAAAACAAGACACATGCCAAGCCAATATATATCACGAAGCCTTGAGGAAGTAATTTAATTATTTTTAAAGTTCTTTCTCATGACACTATTTTTTTCCTTCTTCCTCTCCACTCTTTTAAAAAACTCATTTTAAATAAATCTCAACACTGGTGTTAGTCTCCTTATTTACCTATGATATGTTCATTATTCCACTACGTCATATTAACTTTGGGGTGAAAAAGAATGGACTGAAGGACCGCAGCAGCAGACCTGTGGATTAGAGGCACCAATTCCTGCATTATTAGCTGAAAGGGACAAAAAGAGCAGGTGTTACTGACTTCAAGCACAACAACCCACTGGCTGGCACTGGCTATGACAAGAAAGAACAAGACTTACAAATAAAGAATCTTTATGAGAATAAAATATCACGATGGTATGAAGGTTATGAGAGCTCCAATATTATTTAGATAGAAGCAAACTAACATACTTGTCCTTGAATAAAGTCTCTCAGATTAATTAAATAATCTGTAGGAAATTGTCAAAATAATCTAATTGCTCATGCAGTGTTTCTTCTTCATGTGTGTTTCTAACTACACAGTCACTAAGAACATTTTTCCCTTTGAATAGTGATAAAAAATTCAACACCCAGCAAACACAGTATTTCTTTCATTTCCAGCTATCATATAACAAGGCAATGATAAAGTACAGTATCTTCTCCTCTCAACACAAGAAAATACATTTCCAAAGACAAAATCAGAGTAATTTGACTTCTGAAACTTTTCAAATCTATTTCTATATGCTACGTGTTGAGCACAAATCTCTCAACTGAGCACAGCAAGGACTAACTTGTGCCTGTCTTGCTTCATGAGGCTGGGCATGCTTCTTTCTTCAAAATCAGCGGAGGTGCCTATCTGGGAGTCTCCACCAGGATAAGCTGCAGTTCTGTGGTCAAGCCTAAAATATTCCTGGAGACTGTGGCCTTGACCTACAATTTATAGGAGCAAAAATCTTGAATTGAAATCTCGATTGAGCGTTCCGTCTTCAAATAATTTGATTTAGGTCATTACATCAGCTGAAGCTTTTTTTCCCCTGAAAACGTCATCCAAGAACAGCATCGGTGACCTGACAATACAGTGCAGTCCCACCAGTGAGCTACTATTGACGGAAGCACCTGTGCAGAAATGTTCTTACTGAGAATAATGTACAACCATTAGCGTGACTGAGCATGAAGCCATATTCTGAGAAGAACACCAAAACTGCACAGTAACATAATCCAGCTTCCTTGAAAGCACTTTTGTTTATCATCCTGAAACCAAAGCAAAGCCCACCTCATGCTTCTAAGCATGTGTGGACCAATTCCAGAACTATAAAAACAAAATTGAATAAAATCTCGGTGAGAGCAAATGACCTTTCGTCACATCAGCTGGAGCACACACACTCTGCTTGTGGGGCAGAGACAAGGCGTTATCAGCCTTTAGGTTTACCCCAGTATACAAGTTTTTGAGTATTTATGTATCACTCTGGAATGAAGCCCTGCTAATTCAAAACCATTTTTTCTACTAACCTCAGTATGATGATACTTTTACTTAAACATGCATCCATCACCAGATAATCTTTCAATACAACAGAMTGTGAAAGCAATCCAAATGTTTTTGCAGTTGTGAAAACCATCCGCAGCAGGGAGTCAAGACTAGCTGGATCCTGATCCTCAGCATGCCCTGTTCAGGCAAGAGATGCCCTGTCCCTCCAGCTGCCATGAGGCAGCACAAATCAGGAACTCTGCTGACTTTAAAACCGTGGTAGAGCAATGGAAATCAGACATCATCCTCACCAACTGAGTTCTTTAAAGCTTCAGGCTTACTAAGGTAAAAACAGAAAATTTGGCCAGTTCTGTGCTTCAGCACCACTTGCTGAAGCGTTAAATTGACTGAGGCATCTTTCCTACTCAGTTTGGCTCATGCATGGCCTCTGAGTAGTGACAAGCATGGGGTGAGTTTCTGCAGGTCTTATTTTTGAGTCATTTTCTCTAAACTCCTCAATGCACCATGCTTTAATATTTATGGAAATGTATCTACAAAACATGTAACCTCTTATAAATTTCCATGGTGATGTCTGTGTGAGTACTTCTAACTTCAGAAGTATTTGTTAATTTTCATGACAAAAAGGCTTTGCAATCACATTAAGTGCAAGAATTTTGACATGGAAAGGTGATTCCTCTCAAAGAGATGAGAGAGATGTGCAAATAAGGTTCTGAATGGACATGCTGTCACAATTTTACATGGAACATCAACAATACATCCCTAGAATAATATGCTTTCATTTTATCTTGTATAAGTTCATAAAATATTCATCTCCTTTCCCAGCCACGCTGTGAGATCAATCTCAGCAGCACTGTTAGTTCATATGAAATGTAAAATGAAACCGATTATAAACATGAAAGAGGAAAGTATCATTTTGTCTAATCCAAGGGAAATGAAAGTGCACCAAGGAAAAAAGAATCCAGAGAATAGGTCCACCATAGTTTGCTAATCTAAGATAGCATCACATACGAGCAATAACCAAATGTTTATGGATATTTTAATGGTGAGGTGGATCACAGAATACGAAATATTAAAATGGGAAAATGAAGAGACTGGATAACTTAAACTAGCAAGTGCACAAACTGGTGCCATGGCAGTGGCTAAAYTGTGAATTCAAACCCAGGCTGTTACCCAGCCACTTCATCTGCTATTTTTCAGAATACCAGCCACCACAGCCCTGGGTGCTGTGAGGATCTCAGCAGCAGTAATTCACAGTGAGCCTCACACTTCTCTTTCCTTTCACCATGAGATAGTTGTAGGTTTTCTATCTTTCTACTGTCAGGCTAAATTTAAAGGATTATTTTCTGATAGGGTGTCGTGTGCAGCTTTGTTTCTGTCTTATTTTGTCTTCTACTGTGGATATTTACTGGGATGCAATTTAGACTTGCACTGCTGTAGAAAGAGGCTATCATTTGTTTATTTCAATGGCTCTTTCCAGATTTATTTTGACAGACTGTCTCCAGAACTTTGTCCCTGGGGAAGTTTTTGACCTCTAACAAATTTTCTATATCTCACCTTAATCAACTCATGAGCAGCTAGCAAGAGCTGCACGGGAAGTATACAATACCAAGGTTTGACAGGAACTATACAATACCAAAGTTCAATAGGAAAAGAGAAACTGGGAAAGACCACATTTAAAACGAAAGTCAATACAGAGACGGTCAGAAGAGAACAAAATGTTTCCTGCAATCTTATAAACCAATTGTAAACTACACTATTTAGATGAACTTCAGTTTTCTCCTCAGTCCCAGAGGCTGCATTTCTCTTTCAGTACAGCCATGGAGACTATTTTCTTCACATCCAGAAGTGGTCGGATTTGCCCTCTGCAAGAGCTATTGCCACAACAGAAATCCTCCAAGGGGTTGAGACAGCTGACTATYACCCATTACTTTCCATCCAAAGCAGATGTATGCTTTACAAAATGTTGACATTTACAATTAAATAACAGATTATTTTGAAGCACCGATGGCCAAAACTATGGAATATTTTGGTCTAAGACAAATAAAAACCCAACTGAACACACAATAATTCTTCTTTTGCTCTGTAGTACAGTAAAACATGTATTTTTTTWATCAAACTTTTGAGAATTTGGTGGACTCGGGAAAAGAGTTTTTAGATAAATAGCCTGAGGTTTTAACCTTTCTGAAGCAAGTGTTCTCAAAAGCTGAAGCTAGGAAATTGGAAAAGATTATATTAGTAATAACTTTAGGCTCACACTAGTAAAACTAAGTTCATAGAAGACACTTGTAACTGTAGTACATGTGGTAACAAATTTCTAGTGATTTTTGGGTGAAATTTGCAACTGAGAAGGTTAGGAATTTTAAATTTTTATCAAAAGAAATAAAGGGTTTAGAATTTTCTCAGAATCCCAAGGAGAACATTTAGAACTCCAAGCAGAAGTAATCAACTAAGACACTCTGGAGCTCCACTGGTGGGAAGATCAGCTATTACAAACTTTTTGGGCAACTAAGGACACAGGCAAAATTTTTGTCAATTTGGATTTAAGCATCTGAATTCCTAGTCCTAGATGAATATATGTCCTGTGGTGGATCTATATTGTAGTGCTGAGAAGCTTATGAAAGAACAAGACTGTTGGGTAGCTGGCATGTTAAATAGAAAACTGTAGAGACAAGAGGAATCATGCCCATACTGAAACTGAAAAAATAAGAGATAGCAATGTCATGTAGTTATCATTCAGTCACACAAGAAGCATGTGCTGAAGAAGGAAATTTAATGTCTTCTGAGTTCAAGTCCAACATTACAAACAGTTACAAGGCAGAGAACTCCATTCCTGCATAAATAATAGAAGGCAATGGATGTATTTTCTTTTTATGCCCTTTGGCACATGCAGTACATAATTTTCTGTTTGAGGAATTCACTTATTTAAAATGTGGCGTACTGAAAATAAAAACAGAATTCAGTTACTTTTTTACTGAATCTGCAATGTTACAGTAGGAAGGATTCCTTTCCAGCTACCAAATATGATTATTTATGAAGTCTCACACTTCAGCTTACTCACGTGCTCAACTTTACCCCCAAAAGTACAATGACTTACTGGTTCCTGTGTTTACAGGCTCAGATTTACACGAATAATAAAGGCATTTGTGTTGTCTGGTGAACGTGTTTCATTATGTGCTGTTGTTACTTTTACTCACGGGAAATCCCTTGTGCTAGATACCCTTACGTTCACACTAAGGACCAGTTCACATGCCCTCTGGGATGAACCAATGGAAGAGACTAACAGAATGATCTTGGCAAGTCACAAAGTCCTTTTCAAGCTCTTCAGGGGCCAGGCAGAAAATCTGCTCGCTCACCCGCTCAGCCACATGCTGAGACACTTGCTCTGTCAGAGACAAGAACAACCTTATTGTACRGATACCCCTCTATTCCTGTAAAAATGAAACAAAATTATCTGAAAGAGTTCAGCTGATGCAAAAGGACCTCGTATGTGGTTTAATTTCCTCAGAATATATTTTTAAATAGAAGACCAAAGCAAACTATGCATTTCTGGTATTACTGGCCTAGGCCCAAAGCACAAAACCCAGTGATGATAAGATGGCAAAACTTTACCGATACATAGTCAACTCAAAACTCTAAAACCTTATGCTTCCTGTAAGAAAATGCTGCTGAGGAACACTGTATCCTTGAATCATCCTTTAATTACAATATCCTTCACTCTCTCCTGATCTTAACAGGTATGACCTGCCATTCTACTCACCAAGTTTTCTTGGTCTCTAAACCTGAAAACTGCCACCGTTTCCTGATTTGAGGATCAACYAACACACAGATCTGCTTTGGGAAAACTGCTAAGGCTCATTCCATCTAACCTCCCACTTCTCTGCCAAACAGCAGATGCCTGTGCTGGGGTCTGTCTGGCTCACATCACTGCCCACCTCCAGAYGGCAAAGCTAATGCCCTTGGAGCACCTCCACCACCTCTACAAGGTATTGTTTTRGATTAATACAACTGCAGTTAGAAATGAAGAGTTCATTCAGCTTAATCYATCCATAGCACATGTGAAATCAGAAATGCTCTATGCATTACCTWCTGTTAATGTCATCTGTCTTAATGGTAATGAGCACTTAAAAAAATTGAGATAAATAAATTACTAGAGACTCATTTGAAATAGCAAAATAACACCCACAGGATGCCCTTCCCCCATCCAGGAGTATTTCCAATATTTCTTGACATATTTATTAAAAGCTCCATTTTTGGCAGATGTCCTAGTGTTGTACATATATTTTGGTAAACATGGAGTTATTTAGAAATTTATTTTAATTACAAGACAAATCACCAACCGCAATACTATACTAGCAGAATGACTATAAACTTTAATTAAGAAATGGTGACCACTTTAGTAGACTGGACTTTAGTAGAGCAGATGACTCAGCAAAGTGACTGTGATAAAATTTGTGAAAATGAAGGATAACAGGATGTTATGTCTTGTAATTCCTCTTTGCAGCCATTTGCTTCCTACCCCACTTCTGTACTAAAAACCAAGACAAAATGAAAGGGCAGGGCTACTGAGAGACAAACCTACTGACTCTCTTGGCTCCCTCTCCAAATGCCTTAGTCCATTTTTGTCCAGACCAGAGACCCTGCTCCCAGTGACAGCRGGACACTCATGATTGTCTTTGGAAAAGGAGACCATTACCTTGTCCCACCAGTGAAAACATCTTAGCACTTTCCAGTCAAGGTACCTTTCCAGCTCCCCTCCCATCTTCAGCTGTCTGTACTTACGCATCTCATATTCCCAGATATGTGGGGTCTTGGGTTTGTTTATCCTTTGAGTCCACTTTYGTGAAGTCCCTCACACTCAGAGCTTTGCACCTCTGACCAGGCCCCCCAGCAAAGCAGGTGAAATGACCTGCAGAATACAAATGTCAGGAATTTCTCGTCGCTTTCTTCCTCTCTACATGTGTCTGTTCCACCTCTAGAACACAAGTAATTCTGAGGGAAAATGAACTGAAGAACTCTGGTTTCCCACAGACTTATACTGAGGCTGATAACGAGCTGTAATTGAAACTTTTCTCATTACCAAGACATTTATATGGTCTCTCAACCATGTGAATCACTGTTTAATAAGAGGCTAGTTCATGTTACAGCCTTTGGGACATTTACAGGATCTCTCAGCCCTACCCAGCTGCCTGTTTTCATGAAATAACTTAATTATATTTGAGATAGATTTGGGTGAAACTGCCCAACAGCTTCAAAAGTTATTGGAGAAGTAAAGTAGACACAGCCAAGCACGATCACATAAAGGCCTGTTTCCATAGAAACCTCGAGGAAAAACAGCAATACAATTTCAGAAAAATTTCATTGCAGAGTCACTTTAATTGAAATTTTAAAAATATCTGACCATCTTTAAATCACAYGCCATAACAAAAAGTATATTTCTCCTGCCTTATCCCATTCAGCACCCTGTCTGCAGACCCTTGCCTTCATGTATCCTGCTCTCCCATATCCTGCAGGCACAAAAACTACACTTCTTAAAGCCAGAAGGTTGTTCTGCCTGTATTTTGTCAACCTCCACTTCGGATGGAAACTTATTTTTTTAGGCAAGGCAAGCTTGCCAGAAAGACATGCCAATTGCTACACTCCACTGCTCGCACACGAGTGAGGCATATGACAGAACTAATTAAAGGGAGAGCCCACAGGAGGAGCGAGCTACAGTACCACCTGTATCTCACAGTGTATCCCACTGCTCCGGCCCAAGGGAAGCAGTGCAGGTTGGTCTTTGGCCGCTAAGGCCAAGTAACAGAAGGCAACCTGTGCGAGGGTGGTGAACACCTGGCAGGTGACAGTCAGTAAATCTCATGGAAAGGACTGTCACCTCTCTCTTATACCCTCTTCAGGCGTTGCACCCACCTGAGCCATCAGGTCTGGCCTCCTGCGCCACAGCAACCAACGTGAACAATAACACCCATGTGCAACTCAATGAACTCAGTGTGAGACCCCCGAGCGGAGTGAAACCACTCTGCAAACGCCCGCAACACCGCGATCCTCGAAGCAAACAGGTGTCGCTTGGTTTTGTAGCCACAGCCCGAATCCCGGCTGCCTCTGGTCCTTCCCGGCGACGGGCAGAGCTCCTGGACCTCACGACTCTTCTCCGCTCCGGCTCGGGCAGCTCCCGCGGTGCCCCCGCCCGGTGCGGGGTGCTGCCGGTCCCCTCGCGCTCGCAGCRCGGGGCCGGGCCCGGCCGGAGCGGGGGCGGAGCGGGGCCGGGCCCGGCCGGAGCGGGGCGGGCGGCGGGGGCAGCGCGGGGTTCGGCCGGGGCAGCGCCACCGCTCCCCCGCGCGCCCCCTCCCGGCCGGGCCGCGCTGCGCTGCACTGAGGGGGCCGGGCGGGGGTCGCCGCTCTCCCTCCCGCCCGCCAGGCGCCCTCGCCCCCCCGCCCGGGCCGTTCTCCGCCTTCTGCCGGCCGTGCCAGGCAGCCTCTCTCTCGGCCTTCACTACCGGGTCAGGCGAGGCGGGAGCGGCGAAGCAGCGCCCGCCTCGCTCCGGCACCGACACCGACACCCCTCCTCCTCCTCCCCGCGCCGCGGCCGTCCCCTCCCTCCTGCTGCCTCCCTCTCTCCTCCCTCCTCCCTCCTGCCAGTTTCTCTACAACTAGTACATCCACGCGCAGGCAGGGTCCGGCCGCCGCGGCTGCCATGGATATCAGCTAAAGCCGGGCGGAGCGGGCACAGAGGCGCTCCCCGACCCAGCTCGCAGTCCGCGGGGCCGCCGGCCGGCACAGCCGCGGCCGCTCCCGCCCGCCCCGAGCCTGCCCGGAGGAGCCCGGCTGCCCCGGGGAGGGGGGCAGAGAGGGAGGGAGGGAAGAAGCACGGACTGCAGGGAGGGAGTCGGGCAGAGCATCCCCACGGCAATGTCCAAGGGCTTGAAGAAGAAAAGCCACTGGACGAGCAGAGTCCACGAGATCGTGATCGTGAGGAACCCGGAGGGACAGCTGGGCTTCGAGCTGAAGGGGGGCGCCGAGAACGGGCAGTTCCCCTACCTGGGGGAAGTGAAGCCCGGCAAGGTGGCCTATGAGGGCGGCAGCAAGTTGGTGCCGGAGGAGCTGCTGCTGGAGGTGAACGAGACCCCCGTGGCCGGGCTCACCATCAGGGATGTGCTGGCCGTGATCAAGCACTGCAAGGACCCCATCCGCCTCAAGTGCGTCAAGCAAGGTAAGGCGGGCATGGGCCCCCAGTCTCTGCCCAGCCCCTGGGGGCCGGGGCAGGTCTGGGGGAGCGGAGGGGGAGCAACTTTGTTGCTGCAGTTTGACTTTCCCCCTCCCCGCCGGAGCCGCCCCCTCCCCGCCGGCGGGGGGAGGATGCGAGCGGCGCTGCGCGGTACCCGCAGCCGGGCGAATTAAATGTGCGTCAGTGACAGCGCTTCGCCATGCCGGGGGGGGCCGGGCGGGGGGCGGCGGCAGCACCCCCTGCAGCCCCTGTCTCACGGGGACGGGTCCCCGCCCGACCCGACCCGACGCATCGGCCCCGGCCCCCGCCGCCCCTCCGGCCGCTGCTGCCGCTGGCGCTGCCGGGGGGTCCGGAGCGGCGGCCGGGCTGGGCTGCGGAGCGGGGCTTGCCCTTGGCTTCGCCTCGCTCCGGGCGCCGTGGCGTGGGGACAGGGGCTGCCGCCGCCGCGCGCCGGGTCCCTGGTGGCGTCCAGGGTGGCTTTAGCATCTCTTAAGTGTCATTAGCGGAAAAGTCATTCATTTGATCCCTGGTGTAAACGATCGCTAATCCTAGGGAACGGGGAGCTCAGAGCAAGTGGGAGGAGAGGCAGAGAGAAACTTTTGGGAGAGAACGGTATACTCTTGCCTCGCCTCCGTTTCTGTTATTTATTTTGAAGTACTATAATAGGTTAATGCATTTCCAGGAAAGTCAATAGAGAAACGACGCCACAGATGCTGTTTACATGTTTGTTTCTGTTCTCTTTAAACTATGCTGAATTGAGGTCTCTGCAGCTGAACGCTTGTGAGGAGGTTTCCGCTACCCCAGCAGCATTTCTGGAGCACAGGAGCTGCTCTGGGAACCGAGTCTGTAGGTGCTCCTTGGCTATGGGTGGTGCAGCGGCTGTAGGCGTATCGCTAAAGTACGCATTCCAGCCGGGCAGTGAGCCCAGCCATTGAAAACTTGGGAATTTCTGCGGTGGGAAGTTTTTAGATACCATGCATCAGAGGCGCCTGTGCTCTGCAACTACAGCCATCAGCCTGTGCTTAGAGGACACAGAGGAGAGTCCCTCTGACATTGGGTATAATTTAGCAGTTTAACTTCCTTGTTGTAATTGGCGGTTTATTCTTGAAAGTATAATTTGTGATACTTCTGGATGCTTGAAGAATATAACAATTATTAGTTTATCCAAACATGACAGAACCAGTAGAAAGAATCTGATTTCTACTCAGGCCTTCAGAATGTACTTTATGATATCAGTTAGCATCTACATGRGGTCAAACCTATAAATACAGATATGACCTGGGATTTTTCTATTTGTCCTTATGGGTAAGTTGTGCAATATGCTGTAGATCATATCTTGACAGTCAGGCTATGCGGGGAGACACAGTAGTTCATGTGATAAGTGAAGATTAGAAATGAGTATAATGGATTCTGTCTTAGCAGTATAGTGTCATCTCTGGGCACCTGTACTCCAGGAAACCTGCTCTGTAGCTTCCTCTTTTTCTCAGTAATTCTAGTGTGAATGGTCTTATTGTGATGGGATTCAAAAAGAAGCAGCAGTTGAAGTGTCAAGAAGTGTAGATTGTCTGTTATTTAAATTTTTTTTTTCAGAAATCTTAGAGATGCTTTATAATAAGGCAAATTTAAGGTTACTTTGTGTTACTATGTGAAACAGTCTGTGTCCCATCTCATCACAATTTTTCTAATATTTCTCTTTAAGTCAAAGCAACTGCTAGTGATTCATTAATGTGTGCACCCTTAATAAATTACCTGTCATATGTGAATTAGGGACATTAGTCAGGCTTTTAGTCTGGGAATTACTGCAAGTTTCTTCATAAGACATAAAGGATAAATTCTGAATTCCACCGAATTCTGTATATCTGTATCTATATATATATATGTCTGAGRAGTTTCAGTTCAGTATGTTAGCTGACTGCAGTTTTGATGCGAGTTCTCAAAGCACTGGCCACATGACTGTGTGTTTGGAAGTGGCAGTTCAGCATAGATTCTTGGACTGAGAAAGACTTCCTGGCTGGACTGATCTTTCTTCTGCTCCAGCATCCTTTACGCCAAAGGGAGAGGCCTTCTGGATCCAACTTCCTATTTAAAAAAAAGTCAGTGGTTTGTGCGTTTTACTACCTGACTCCTCCTTCAAGTGTAAGCCAGTGTAGTCGCTGCACCCTTCGGTGACAAAGCACAGACAGCCACGTTACAGCAACATTACTATTCCCTAACAGTGCTTTTCAGCAGTGTGTAGGAGAGAAAAGGCTGAGCAATAAAATCTTTGTATGTTTTTGTAACTTTTGTTCTCCTTTTAATTACAAAGCACCTTTAGTGTGCTGGAACAAGGTTAATGACTCCATTATCATTGTTTCCGCATAATTTATCAATGATATCTCTGTCAATTACAATAGCATGACCTTGAATGCACCATGTGACTGTAGCTGCTTCTTCAGTGCTGCCTAGGAATGAAGTCAGAGAGAAATGTGGAGGTAGGACACGACTATTTATACTGTGATCCTTAAGAGACTGTGAGTATTTCTCTTGTTTGAAACTTTTGACAATTCAGCAGTGAGAATTCACTTGTAGATAAAATCAGGGAATGGCTAATTCAGTTTTCAAGAATTAGCTTAACTGTTTTGAAGTACAGAAAATAAAGATGCTTTCATGATTTTTCATTATGTTATGTTTGATTAAACASTTCCCTTCCGAAATAATTAAATACTTCATAATTTATCACATTACTAGGTGAAATACTCCTTTTAAGAAGTCTGATGGAATATTACTGTTCTATGTTAGCTTAACATCTTGAGTTAAAAAAMCCCCAAACATATAATGTAGGAGTTGCTGCATATCATGAGGAGGAGTAAACTTCATGAGAAACTGATTTGTAGTTCCATTATATGATTCAACATGAACTCTCCTAAGTATGATACCTAATAAAAAGGGTTTTAATGGAGAAAATTATGCCTGGTTTTGCATGGGGAGAAGACTGTAAGAATCATCATTTTTATTATTATTACTATTATTATTATTTAATCTTAGTTGTAAGAGTTCACAAAGAAGTATTCCTTGGAGACTGTTTCCTGTTTGGGGWTTTTTKGKWRGGKTTTTTTTTTTAATGAGCCACTTATTGTGCTACTGTAGGCAGAATCACAGAGGRTCTCTAAAAACACATGGGATGAAATCTTGGCCCGGATGAAGTCAATGGCCAAGCTGTCCTTGACATCAAATAAAGAAGGCAGGGTTTTCTCTGCAAAGCCCCATGCTTTKTTGAACATATACCCTTCCAATGAGAGAATTGTATACAGCAGTTAKATTAGTTGGGCGTACTGCGAATGTGCATTCTGACCTTCTTCTCTCTGGGGTCAAGAGAAGAGCCTTATACTGTTTCTTAAAGAAATACTTCTGAATTTTAAATGTGTTTGTTTTTACATGCGGAGCAGTTTGGATTAAGTGCTGTCTTCTTCCCACACACGTACAGATGCGTAGTTGTAGAACTAGCAACGTGTTAAGGAAAGGCATCTTAATTTGGATAAGTAATCACATGGGGAAGAGTCATATGGGGAGTAGTGTTGCCTCCATTTCCATTCTCTGTTCATCACTGCTGTCTCAGATCCACAGTATCTTTCTCCAGTAATTCCCATCAGTGGGTGACACAAGTCCATGCTGTGCACAGACTCATTCCTTGAAGGGTTGCAGGAACAGCCCACTTGATGTACTGCATAAACCAGGATCTTTATTCTTTACATAGAGTTAGAAACTTCCGCAGATGCCCTCAGCAGAATCTCAATGAACAGTTTGAAAACATGGATTTCAGAACTCAGGAGCATTGCAACGGATTTTGTCGTGGAGCTGCTGCCTGGCRCATCTCGTTTTCAAGGACAATGTTTTGGATGTACTAAGTAACCGGGTGATCTGGCCAACGGAGCAATTTAATTTACTCTCACAAGTATTTAGTGGTATGACTATATGAAATATGAATAGCACAGACACTTTAKGTGGACATTTTCTAATGTGTCTTATCTGACTCTATAAATAGTCAAACTTTAAGCTTCAACCCATAATGCTTTAGCTCCTATGCAAAAAAAGCATTAGTACGCATAAAATATGGAGGAACTTAAAACCAGTTTAATTTTCTCAGTTCAATTATTTGCTTAATAGTAAGCATATGCTAAAATGATTTGCTGACTATAGATGGATTTGGGCATATTTTCAAGTGCCTTCCTAGTCAGGAAGAGATTTGGATCCTCAGTAGGATAGATACAAGAGCAGCCAAATTTGGGCAGACTGCAGGTCTGTATCCTCCACATTCTGTTCCTGGTAGCTGTGACAGTGGTTTCCCAGTGAAGACTAAAAGGACAGGATGGTACTGTCCCAGCTCCCACATAAGCTTTGCAATTAAAACCTGGCTTAACTCTTTTAGTGTCTTTAAAAGTCTTTGACAAGTCTTTTCACAGAGAAGCACAGGAATGTTGTGGTTTTCCAAAGTTTTTGCCTGCATGTGTAAATACCATGTCAGCTAGTTAAAATGTTAGTATTTTACTACAGACTTTTTCATACACATCTTCCTATGTATAGTTATGTGTTTTTAAAATTTCTTTTGTTATTTAAGGTCATAAATAATTCTCTCCTATGTTCATTAAAAGCCTCTGTGCAAACAGATAGTCTTTTCGTGTTGGTTTTTTTTTTACTCCTAGGTATCACTATATACTATCGTCCAAGATCGGAATGTTGGATAAAGTTATCTTCACAAGAAGAACAGTATTTTGCAACAGAAAGCTGCATGATCTTCCAGAATAATTCACAAGGGTCTTGCAAAAACCAGACCCAAAATAACCTGAAAACCTGCATGGTTGTACTTTTCTCTGTGATATTTGTATAGATAGTATTTGAAAATAAACTGTACTTCAGACCTACTCCTTTTTCCTAATTTGTGCTCCTTAGGATTTTACCAACTCCTGAAATTAAATTCCGAGTTCTTTTTTTACCATTACTTTATGTCATTCTTATGCTTGTCCATCTTAATTTAAAGACCATTGAAGCTGACTTCTGACTCATGTAGCTTGTGATTTATTCTTCAGCTTCTCCAGAGAGCTTGTGATGTTTCATGTCAGGAACTCTGTGTTCACCGGCAGTAGAATTATATTCATCAGTCTTTTCCCTTCTCTGAGAATTATGAATGTTCCATTAAAGCATGGGGCCATGACTTTGTTAGTGCATCATTTCCTTGAAGAAATTAAATAATTGAGAGTGCTCTGCTTAGTTCTGTTTAATCACATGAGGTAAAGTTAATTTCACACTAAGACTTGTCCATCTGTTGATATTGTTGACATCAAAGGAAAGTACTGGTGTGGGGGGGTAGAAGTGTGTCTGACTTCTTTTGTACATCCTRTAGCCTCACCTGCATTAATTCAGCATTTCATGAAAGATATGGATTCCGAGCTTTTGCTTTCAGGGTTCTTGATCTTCTTGCTCCTTATAGACGACAAGCTCCTTTCATGATTTGATAAATTATTCATCTACATATTTTGTATACAAGAAGTGGTGTATACATKGAAAAAGTACTCTTTCAGAAGGGATTTGTGGGAGGAGGTGGTCATAACTGTGATTTCGAAAGGGTGATGAAGAGGAAAGTTCTGCAGTAGTTGTAGCAGCAGATGTTTCTTGTTCTCTTCCTCATGGTGCTATAAACAAAAAAATAAAGGCAGATTTTTTTTACTGGGGAGCATCAAGGCAAAGGTCAAAGAACATAGTGATATTGCTTGACTGTGTTAGCATTCTGGAAGTAATTTTTTTTCGTACATACATAGGTGTTTATAAATATTTGAGTATACATATACATCTGTATAATTTGGGGGTTTTTGAGACTGGTAGGAATTTTTATYTGTAGGTTGAGAGTGTGTAAAAATTTCTACAGTACGGCTCCACAAATATTGCTACAGTACTACTCTAGAATGCTTTTCATGCAAGTTTTGGAGCTGTATATAGATATGTATATAATATATATGCTGTATATGTATGCATGTATATATATATATATGTGATATTTACAATGAACCTGTTTGCTCTGGTGGCCAAGCAATGTACAGAGTGGTACAGGATTCTGCAGCAGGAAATAAAAATTGTCATAAATTTTAGAATAAGGTTGCCTAGATGCCTACCCAAGCAGGTTGCAGTCTAGAGCACAGAGTTGCAAGGTATTGATTTTAGTGGCAAGTGCCTGTCACTGGGTTTTGTTGCTGAATGTCATTGCAATGCTGGCCTTAACTGAGTTTTTTAAGACCACAGGGGTTGTGATCCCAACAGTATCTCTTCAGCATACCTCATTGGTTACAAATCAGCTTCTTCTCAACCTCATAGAAATCTATCCAGTAAGAAAGAAGGTGTCATTGTTTTCTGGCCATTTGTGTAACTTTCTAACAGCAGGCTGAAACTACTCAATGGAAGGTAGCAGGCAGAAGCAAGAGGAAAGAAAGATACTAAAGGGCTTTAACAAAAATTATTTAGCATTCCTAAACTGGACAAAAATCCTTGTTGGTAATTGATAATCTCAAAAACAGTACTTGTGGTTTGAATGTTCTTTTAATGTTAACCTAAAACCTCTCATTTATTCAAACCTCCTATCCACAATTTGGAGTCTTCTGTAGAAGCTGAGCTGAAAGAAAGCAGTCGTTTGTGTGTATCTGCCATGTATTTATGCTTTATATATTATTCCTGAACTCTTAGTCAGCACATGCAGATTGCTAGAATCCAGAAAGCTTAATCAAAAGATAGGTTGCTGTCAACAGAGCACTACCAGCTGTCTTCTCATTCATACATACATTATGATTAGTAATATATGAATAATGCTGTTTCGCTCTGCTTATCAGCTTCAGACGTTTCTTCTGGATGTCTTTGATTATTTCCACAATGCATGAATATGAGAYGAAGGAAAGTCAGACAAGCAACAAAATGGAGAAGGTGAAATTGTGTGAAAGTCTCAAGAAAAAAATTCAGAGATTATTGAAATACAGAATTACTAGATTTAAAAATCACATGTTCTGTCACATTCAAGAGAGATGTATAGCCCTGGGGAGATTCTCCAGTGCAGGGAAAATCAGCACAGGGAACATGTGTTTCCTAGGTCTGTCTTAGTTTCTCAAAAGGTGTTGAAATCGTAGAATCATTTAGGTTGGGAAAGACTTTTAAGATCATTTACTCCAACCCTTAACCCAGCACTTCCAAGTCCACCATTAAACCATGTCCACTTCCAAGTCCACCATTAAACCATGTCCACAAGAGCCACATCTCCAGGGCTGGTGGCTCAACCACTTCCCTGGGCAGCTTGTTCCGATGCTTGACAACGCTTTCGGAGAAGAAATTTTTCCTAATATCCAATATAAACCTCCCCTGTGCAACTTGAGGACATTTCTTCTTGTCCTATTACTTGTTACTTGGGAGAAGAGACCAACCCCTATCTTGCCCCATCCTCCTTTCGGGCAGTYGTAGAGAGTGATAAGGTCCGACCTGAGCCTCCTTTTCTCCAGGCTGAACACTCCCAGCTCCCTCAGCTGCTCCTCATCAGACTTGTGCTCCAGACCCTTCACCAGCTCCATTGCCCTTCTCTGGACACGCTCCAGCACTTCAATGTGTGTCTTGTATTGAGGGGCCCAAAACTGAACACAGGATCATGGATAATGATATGAAACAGGCCTGGCCCTAGTACTGAGCCCTCAGGAACCCCACTCGTGACTGCTCATCAGTGGGATGTAGCTGCATTCCTCCCCCACTCTCTGTGCCCTGCCATCCAGTCAGTTTTATGTGCAGTAAACAGTGCACCAGTCCAAGCTATGACCAGCCCGTTTCTCCAGAAGAATGCTGGTCTAAAGCTGTCCCTCTAAAATGCCCACAATTAACTAATTCTGGAGGAAAAAACCAGCATTTCTGCTTCTTCAGCTAAAAGCATGAGTTATTCTTAATGCATCTATGTTTCTGTCTCCAGTTCTCGTGAAAGTAGGGTGAAACAATGGTGCCGCCTGAGAAGTGGTGGAGAAACACATATTTGTGTAGGATGACTTTCATATGTGTGTGACATTCCTACAAAAAAGGCAATTTGCCAGGTAGTGTTTAATTATGGACAGAACTGCATCTGGGTCCCTTGCTGCTGAGGCAGCACCTTGGCCTCCCTGGCTCACTTTCTGCATCCTTCTTCWCTGGTACTGAAACAGTTGTGGTGTCATGGACCTTCAGAGGTGGTGCAGGACCATAAGTCATTACTGCCCCTTTCTTTTCGGACCTCTGACCTTGGGAAGCAGGGACAACAGTTCAGGTGTTCAACACCATGTGAAAATGGAATTAAAAACCGAAATGTGGGTGTGTTTTATGGTTTTCAGACAAGACATATTGGCTGTCTGCTACCACATCCATAGATGAAGTAATGCCTCCTTACATGTCTCTATAACGTTTTTGTGACTCTTGAGCCATCCTTGGTTCAGATCAGTGTGCTTCATGGAGGTCCCCCATACACCTTTTCTCCTTTGCAAACTCTGGAGCCCTATCTGTTTCCAATGTCCTTCATTCTTGCCCACTCCACTTCTGTGCTACTGAAGCATCTTCCTGTGTCCCGGGAATTCATCTTGAACCTTTCAAGTAGCACTTCTTTCAGGTTTGGCATTAGCACCAACTAGTTTATTCTGCCAGTAAGATATTTCTCCCCTCTATACTCGAGTTTACTTCAGAAAGCATGCAAAAACTTGTTTTGACAGAGRATTCTGGCATTCTATGATTCCAGATCATGCCTGTTCTGATGGGAGAATGCCTGGTATAACAACCTCCYGTTGTCCCTGGTCTGGGAAGTACATGACACAGCCTTGACAACAAATGGTAGTCTCTATAGCCAGTGATGGTAGTCATTTCATTGAATTATCCAGAATTAGGAAATTGTTCACAGAGTTCCCAGATCACCACACTGGGGACCAGGGTTTTCCTTTGGAAGTCCGTTCAGTCAGACACTAAGGACAAAATTGGGATCACTCGCTCTCTGCAGAGTCATAGTGAGTTTGTTTGTTTTTAAAAGCTCAGAAGAAATATTGTGTCCTCAATATGCAGGAAAAAAAGGAAAAAAACCGCTAGAAATGGATTTCATCATTATGAGACGTGCTGCTAAATTCACTATACATAGCAGAACAACTGGACAATAATGGTAGAATATAATGAGCAAAATTTTCTACACTATCCTAGCAAGTACATTTTGGTAGCTGTGTTAATGTAACATTAGTATTCTAGAGTGGAAATCCTTCCTGCAAACAGGTACAAGTTATCTTTTATTACTTATCTATTTAATGGTATCTTTGTATCTCGCATTGTCCCTGCATTTGTCAAAAAGAAATGTGCAATATGATTTGTTAAATTGGACATTTTAAGGTTCTTTTTGTAATATAAAATAAAAAAAAATCTTCCAGCTTTGTTTGCTTCATGCCAATCATGAATTAATCTGCATATTTCTGATAAAATATAGCAATTTTGTAAAGCAACACCTAATCTGTCCTACACAAGCTGAAAGCAAACAAAATTGAGGCATCAGTCTCATTCCAGGACATCCATTTCACATGTAAATTCTTTGAACACCTTTTTTTTTTTTGCTTAAACTTACACTGAAAAGTGAGGAATGGTCCTATTTGTGATCCATAGGAGTTAYAGTGAATAGTTTCTATCGTGTTACATTCACACAGCTGGTCCTTTAACTGGTGAGAAATGGAATGGCTATGTTAGTTTCTGTTATTTCCTTACTAAGTCCTTCTTGGTACTAAATCTGCATTAATAAATATCATATAAGCCTCTCGCATGCTTCCAAAATGGTATGTTAGTATAAACTRTTAATCCCATTATATTTTTATTCTCTGTCCTTGTTTCTTTTATAGGAACAGCATTTTATGTTTCAAAGTGTTGCGGAGTCCTATTGCAAGCTTAAAAAGATAGAAGAGTKGTAGGTGCTCCTATATCATGGAAGTGCAATTCTCATGGAGTGGGAAAGGCAGCAGCTGCTGAACTCTTGTATCAGACTGAGGGAGGAGGTGAACACTTCTTCAGATTAAACTATTGAGTGCTTTGGTTAGGTGAAGTGTAATTACCCCCAAGATTCCCTGCTCAGCCACTACACTACTAATTTGTAAAACTCTCCTTGAAGCTCAGGTCTACTGGAATGCCTACTCTGCACTTGATAATACTGGGTGGTATGCTCTGACCCCTCTTCATGCTATTTTTTATATATGTATATATACATACATATACATATAMATATAYAYATATAYATATATATATATATATAGTTGTTATATAGTCACTGTTTTTACTGGTATTTCTGATTTGTCTTTTCATGTGGGTTTGTTATATTTGCGTGTTGTCCAATGCACTAAGTCTGAAAACTCCTGGTGAGAGAAACTGCCTTTTTGTTGTAGCAACTAGCATGACAATTTCAAGTTGGGAGTTGCTCGTTTCTATGGCAGTGTTAGGAAGTATTCACTTTAAATTCAGAGTCTAACATAATGACTTCTTTGGAAATAGTTGTTGGAAATATTCTGTATCATTTTAACATAGGATCTGTAACTCAAATTGATCATAATTCAGTCTTGGTGGTAGAAGCTGTAAAGTAGATAAAAGTTGAGCAATATTTTTAGATTTAAGAGAATATAGCTGTTATTATTAATGTGGAGCTTCTGTTACTGGTAGGACTAGTTGGTTGTCTCATGGTCTTTCTATTATAGCTACTTCTAGTGAAGCCTATTCAAAAAATCTTTCTTATACTGTGTACAGAGAATAAATTTCCTGAAGAACTTAGTTTTTAATTTTATCTGCTTGATTACATGTGGAAGAACATTTCTGCCCCATAAACTTCCAGAAGAATTACTGGAATTTCTGATAAGCCAGTAAAAAGAGCTTTTTCAACACTCACTCTGTTTGGTCATTTTCCAGTAAAAATAGCATAAAAGATTTCAGGAAAAGAATGCATCAAGTACTGGAGGTTTTGTTACAAAAATAAAGTCAAATCAAGATGTTGGGTTTGCTTAATTAAAATTAAAAGTCAGTAATTGAAATATCAATTAAAAAGTCTTCTGGATTCCTATTTATGTTTAGTTTTTATGTTATGCCTGTGCTACTTATGTACTAAAATAGTCTTCAGAACAGATGAACCTGTAAAACTTAAAATGCCACTTTTAAATATGTGTGAAATATTGTATGGGTTTGCGTACAGTTAATCTGACTTGCAGAAGTGTAACAGCTGCTTTGTCTTAATAGGGATTCCTGTCTGTGTCTGTGCTTTAAGGGTAGTGAAATTAATATTTCTGAGTGTTGAAGTAAGATAAGCTGAAGATTTTTCTTTCTTTTTTTTTGCATATCTGAGAAAGCACCTCCTGCATGTGACTGGAGCAGTACCAGTTGCTTCTAGAAAAGTATTAAATCCAATTGGGACCCAAATACTATTCTTTGGGGTCAATATTAAGAAGATTTCTGGTAAGTAGTGAGCAACTTTCTCACCAATTGCTGTAGGAACAGGTTGCAGTGAGCTGCAGAATTCCTCCCTCTATATCTGAACATTACTGGCCAGCAGTGAGGAGGATGCTGCTGGGAAGGAGATTTGCAGCTGGGAYATTTAAAACGGAAGTCTTCACTTGTATCCCTTTAGACACTAATATTACTCTGGTTATTAGACTATCTGAATAGCTTCCAGATTCTAAAAATCATTACAAAAAGAGCTTATTTGGAGTGCCCCAACAGGGAGTTGTCCTTGATGTCCTCAGCTACCTCTGTGAATTTCAGTGTGAGGAGGGAAGCTGGGACTGAGTGAAACTTCCTTCCCTCTTTGGTCTGCTGACCTAGGCTATGAGATATAAAAACCCTTGGGAAATTGTTGAGTTTCACAATCGTAATGATTATATTTTCMTCTTCTTATATTTTCATGCTGTCATTTTATGGTTTTGTTTGTTTTTCTTTTTTTCTTAATGTTATTTAAAGCCTCTCCACCTTTTTAGGAAGAAAGGGTCTTTCTAAGTATCTATGGCTTACCCATAGAACTGGTAATGTAATTGCTTAGTTTTTTGCTTTTGTTGTTTCAAAAATTAATCTCTTACAACATGAATGTAATTATTAGTCTATCAAGCCAACTGAAGTGAGATCCCATGGTGACAGGTACTACAAGCTGGCAGTGAAAAACAGTTGCTGCCCCAAAGGGTTTATAAAGGCTAATTAGACACAGAGGATAGGTRGGAAGAGACAGAACTGCATGGTGGTGAAATGACTTGCCAAAAATCTCAGATCAATCAAYAACAGAGTGAAGAACACTGCAATGTAATTTAAAAGTCTGTGCAAGCASTACTTCGTCCAAGTAAAGGCACATAAACGGCAAAGAAACCCTCTCCTGTTCAATGAGGGTTTCTATTGATTGCGCGAGTAAAACACTTTTGTAGGTATTYATTTTATATTCCATGACAAATCCCACATAAAGCACAAGCTTTGTTAATAACAAAGAAGCACAAGTAGGCAAAGGTATTTACCAATGAGAGAGTGTGGTGGAGTGTTGTCTCCTAAAATAAAATGCATTTCAGAAATGTATTAGAAGTGTTGAAGTGTAGGAAACTAAAGTAATATCCATTTATATATTTTAATGAGATATTTATGTTCGTTTGCAGTGCTAATTGGACAAGTAGGTACATCAGTCACACTGTATGAGACTTTTTTAAAAATTCTTTTGGCCTGTTAATGCCAATGCTTGGCAAGTAGCAAATTATAAGTAATTTGTGTGGGGTTCCTTTTGGGGTGTTTATTCCTCCACCTACCCCCTTTGTCTTTTTGTTTTAAGATCTTTTGGAAATATGAGAAGTCCTTAAAAATATTACCATAGGCAATGTTTGGTTTGCTGGGTGAAACATACAAAACACTAATTAAGAACCCAGTGGGAGGCTCTAACTTTTCACAGTGCTGGGGACTTCAGATTGGCTTTGCTGGATGGTGGCTCTTTTCAGAGCTGTGGTATGGCCACCTTTTACCCAAACTGGGTGGGCTTATCAGCAGAATCTTAGATTTAACCCAACTTGATATCCCACCAAATTACTGAGGAATGGTGGAGGAGGGAGCCTGTCCTGATGTTGAGAGGACACCTGGTAATCCCAGGCAGGGCTCCGTTGTTGCCGTGTCAGTTGTGGTTACACCGAAGCTTTGCTTGGTGGCTCTGTGTTTTTGTCCCTCTGTGGAGGGCTGTTGGTGCCTCTTTGTGCTTTCACCTCCTCTTTTGGTTTCTCATTTCTCACTGGAAACTCTTTGCTCCCACTCCCCTTGGAGAGGCTGCTRCAAAGGAATGTGTTGCCTGCTCTGCTGGAGTAGGTTTCACTATCTAGAAGGTCTCTCTGTTCTCTTCTTTCGGTGCCTGGGGCCAGTGTGGCGTTAAAGCAGCGATCAGTGAGAGGTCAGGGTAGGATTTTGCCTTGTACAAGCATCGTGACTTAGGTCTTGCTGAATCCACCCTTTGTTTTCAGGAGAAAGGAGTTGCATAACATTAAGATGACATCTAGCTGGGGTTCTTTAATCCCATTCTATGTAGCAGAGTACTTCTAGGTCCTTTAAATAGAGTTGGCACAAGCCCGTGCAGCACGTTCCTTGGTTTTTTCTGTTGAAAGCACTCGTGTCCTTCTGACAACCMTGCAGTCCTGTTCAACGTACAGCGCCCTTCAGTATACGGATAGCCTGATAGGACTTGGGTCCTGAGGTCCATCATGAGCATGTGGTTGCCTTGTTTGCATTATTAATTGATCTGGGCTTTTTACAGGTGCAGTCGTTGGTAGGTCTGAGGACAAAGGAAACCCTTAAAAGCTGATGTCTCCAGCTGATGAACAAGGAGAGCTGGTTCACAGTGAATAGTGATAGTTCTCAACAATTTGGTGCAGAAAACGTGTAATGTTCTCTGTGGCCGGTGTCACCAAGGAATAGGTGAGATGAGCTAGACATTGGCTCAGGCACCAGATTTAACAGTCCATGCTCCTGTAAAGAAAAGGTCCAAGCAGTACTTGATGGAATAGCACTGGCATCATTTCCCTCCCTGGACCATCACCAGGTGTCCTGAATTCAGCCAGTGATCAGGCTGTTCAGGCATGCCAGGTGTCCTCGCAGCAGAAGGTGAAAACACCTGTGTTTGAAGCGTGCTGGGTCATTCAGTACTGGTGAATATTKATTTCTTTCTTATTTGTGTGTGTGTCTCCCACTGTCATCAGAAGGAYGGGATAGCTGAAGCTGCATGTAGTGCTGGGCCCAACCACATTCCAGAAGAGATGATTGAGTAATGTATAACTAACCTGGGTGATAGGGAACCTGAGCTTGCCCTCTGGGACTGTTGTGTAGGGCACCGTTAACCTGTCCCTGAAGACACACTTGCAAGCAGGTGACCTGGATGGGCTCCTAATCTGACTCTCAGCCTGTCCTGTGGAGCACGTCTGTACAATAATATCCTTGGTGCAGGACTACACTTGGGTAGAAATTCCTGAGCTAGTACTTGAAAGATTTCCTTCTTTCTCCTCAATTTTATTTTTTAAAACCACAAAATGAAACTAAATGCCAATGCTGCTTTTTTTTTTTTCTTTTTAAGCAGAATCCTTGTTTTCTGACCAGGCTTTCTCATCTTAGTTTTATCTGTCTTAGCTTGAGAGCGACTGTTTCCTGCTGCTTTGCCTGGCCACGCGCTTTGCACAGTGAGAAGTGTCCTACCCACTCAGTCACCAACTAGTTGCAGCTTTCCAGTTCCTGCTTGGAGGCCTTTCTAGCGAGAGATGACCTCATCACATCATGTTTATCGTCTGAGATCTGATGGATCACAGAACTAGTGTGGCATTGCTCTAAATCAGAAGTTTATGCGCATGTTTATTCATGTTTTTCCTGAAAACAGTATTATGTGTCACTGCTGAGAGGCAATTCCTGATCAAATCCAAGAGCAGCCAGGCTTCTGTGCATCTATTGCCTTTTCAATTTTTTTTCCCCCCTCTGGCTGGTAGTTACAGATAACTGCTGTCTCTTGAAAACATCCTCTAGTTAAGGAGGGTGAACCTGCAGTCGATGATTTACACAGGAGCTTTTCAGAAGGTCAGCAGAATAGAGCGGAAAAAGTCCCAAGCAAGATGTTTCAGCCAGATTGGCAAGTAAAGGATCCCTGTTTATGTTTTAGATTTCCTTGATACGTATTTTTCTGTTACGAAGAGCATATCTGATGAACTTGCAGTAATTATTTTGTAAATCAAATTATTAAATACTATTATAATGTATAGATGACTTTACAAACGTCAGATTTTTTTTCCTGACCCTTTTTTCCACTTTGTTACCCTAACCAGGACACTGCAAAGGCTATGTGCTCAGCCTTTGAATTGTATGTGAAGCATCTCTTCAATGGTAAATGGGACCTGTAGCAGAGAGGCTCCATCTTTAACACCTGAAAGTATTACACGTTTGGGGTTTTGTGTAAGAAACATGTCCCTGGAGAGGAATTTTTTTATAAGAGCATGTAGTGATGGGACAAGGAATAAYGGCTTCAAACTGAAAGAGGGCAGGTTTAGATTAGATACTAGGAAGAAATTATTTACTGTGACAGCRGTGAGTTGCTGGAACAGGTTGCCCAGAGAAGCGGTGGATGCTCCATCCCTGGAAGTGTTCAAGGCCAGGTTCGGTGGGACTCTGAGCAACCTGGTCTAGTGAAAGGTATCCCTGCCCATGGCAGGGGATTGGAACAAGATGATCGTTGAGGTCCCTTGCAACCCAAATTATTCTATGATTAACAATATTATAGGTCATGTAACTCTAGAATTTGGCTTTGAGGAGCTAGAAACTGCAGATTTCTCAGAGAACRTAAATTGCAGGTGTTCTGTAGCTTTCTGTGTGAGACACACATTTYTTACAACCTCTGACCCAAATGGAACTGCCCATGCTGAGCAGCCCAGCAACTGTCCCAGCTGGAAGTGGCTGTCATCCCCAAAAATGCTTCTCCAGCCTGCTGGAGCCTGCTCCTACTTACCCTGGGAGCAGCCTGTTTCCAGTGCCATCCTAATACAAACAATAGCTTCTGACTACTCCAGCCCAGGGATGGTCATAACTACTTCCACCTGGGTTTTTTCCATTTGTTAGCTTTGAGATCTTCCTTCAGCTCGTTGTCCTTTGAAAAAAGTTTGCCTGTTAGCAATCAGCTGGACGTCATGTTTGCTTGCAAAACACCTGCAACAACACATAATTTCTGCTTCACTTATGTCAAACAAGAGAGCCAAGAATTACATGCCCATGCTGATTTATGCTATACTGTTTGGAATTACATTGGAAATGCATGAATTTCATGTGTCCTGCTGAGCTTTGCTTTATTTTCATGTGCCAATATCAACTACTCAGGGAATTGCATATCAGTTTTATCAAGTTCACAGTACAGCATGGAATATTTTGCATTTCTCTTATAGGAGAATTGCCAATCAACTGTTTGCAGATATTGCATTTCYGTGTGTTGGAGCTGTGTTTTAAAGGTTTATAATTGAATTTTGCTTACTACARCTGTCTGCAAGCAACGCCTGTAATTTGTTTCTGTCTTAGAACTGTTGATGAAATCAGGAAATTTCCGATGGTCTTTGTTTTTCAGAGATGATTGCAAAGTATTTCTGTAATTGCTTACTATACATACAAAGAATAATCTGGCCAGCAAGGAAAAGTGAGAGAAGGGGAAAAAAGGTAGGAGTGGAAGGCATTGTTGAGTAACTCCATCCCAGCCAGTTGCCTAACAGGCTACAAAGATTTGTCAGTCTATAGTGCTGATGCTACTGCATGAGAATTTCCATCTTTTCAGATTACATATCCTTGCATAGGACTCTTCAATTGTTTTTTTAAGAAAGACAGCATCTAATGCAAGAGCTGGGAAGTTTCACTAGGAACTGGAGATGTCCTGCCTTTGGAGCCCTGACTGTGACGTGCAGGAAGGACTGTTCTACAGCTCAGCCTGGGAAGTGAAAGAGGTTTGGAGCTGGTGCCCTGGCTCTGACTACAGGAATGGAGAAGGGAGGGAGGTTGCTCTCCCCARTGAGACAATTCCAGGCCCTTTTGTTTGTTGGAAGCCATGCGAGACAAAGGGAGTTGTGCTTTTAGCTGGGCTTTGTGCATGGGGCAGAAGCCAGTGCCCTTGGCCGGAAGCGAGCCAGGATCCCCTTGAAGACATCGTGGAAAAGTCTCAGTGTAACAGATCATTAGAGCTGTTTGTTGTCCTTCATTGTACAATATAATTCAGACTATCAGAGGAAATAAATGTATTTGATCTAAAAAATTTATATGTTCCTCTCAATTTTTATGAATGCATATAACAAGAACCTCTGGAAAAACTGCATGTTTGATGCATAAGCAGTTAAGTTACAGTAGCATTACGAATTTGATKTAAACCAACAGAATCAAGGATTTCCAAATAAAACCGAAAATCTGTCTTTTCATCCAAGCGTTTTGTGTATGTAAAATATCTTCTTTTTGTGACTGTTTGCATGGACATGATTTTTTCATTTTCTTGGTGGAAGAGGTTCAGTTTTTCTGTACTACAGTAAAGCAGATCCAGGGCAACTAACCAATCCCGTTTGTTTGAATCCTTTCTGGTATGTTGGAGTATGTTCAGCATCAATTAGATAAACACTCTGCTCTATCACAGTCTTTGATCCTGTGGTTTGATAGGAGTTATGTGCATAATCTCACTGTGTTTCGAACATGTTGGCGCTCTTAGCTCTTTTCACACTTCCACCCTGTGTTTTAAATATGCATTTTATTATATAGCTCAAATGCTAGAACACTCAATACATAYAATCATAGAATCATTACTTTGGAAAAGACTGCTGAGACCATCGAGTCCAGCCTTTGACTGATCACCTTGTCRACTAAACTTCAGCACCAAGTGCCACATCTAGTTGTTTCTTGAATACCTCCAAGGACAAATGACCATGAAGTATTGTGTTGTTGCTATCCTAGAATCATAGAACGGTTTAGGTTGGAAGCAGCCCAAGAAAAATCGTATGTTCTAACCCCCCTGCCATGGGCAGGGACACCTGTCACCAGACCAGCTTGCTGAAATCCGCGTACATCCAACCTGGCCGTGAACACTTCTAGGTATGGGGCATCCACTACTGCTCTGGGCARCCTGTTCTGGTGTCTCCAGTCGCCCTTTACCCTACCCTCACTGTGAATAATTTCTTCCTAATATCTAATCTAAACCTACACTCTTTACTTTTGAGACTGTTGCGCCTTGTCCTGTCATTACGTGCCCTTTCCAGCTCTCTCGTAGCCCTTTAGGTACTGAAAGGCACTCCAGGGTCTCCCTGGAGCCTTCTYTTSTCCAGTCTGAACAATCACAACTCTCTCAGCCTGTCTCCAGAGGAGAGGTGCTCTAGCCCTCTGAGCATCTTTGTGGCCCTTCTCTGGACTCACTCCAGCAGGTCCATGTCCTGCTTATACGGGGGGCCCCAGAGCTGGACACGGCACTGCAGGTGGGGTCTCACGAGAGCGGAGTAAAGAGGCAGAATCACATCCCTTGACCTCCCGGTCAGGCTCCTTTTGGTGCTGCCCAGGTTTTGGTTGGCATGTTTAATGGCCTTTAATGAGTGTGGCTCCTGAAGAACTCAGTATTGATAAACTTCCTGTCTCAAGGAGTAAACCAAGACGAACAAATGGACCAAACGAACAAATAAACAAACCCCCAAAACCAACAAAACACAAAAAACAAACTGTAAGAAAAAAAGAGTAATGAAGGGGAGTTAAAGTAAAAATTATAGCATTCAGAAGAAGGTTAGTAGAAGAGAGTTTGTAGATTCCATAATTTAAAACCAGCATTAATCCATTACAAGTGATGTGATGCTTTAAAAAAAACGTTATACAGCTTGCAGCTGCTGTAGCCTGGGGACATCTCTGCCACAGTTCATCAGCCACATGGCCAGGGGAGGGGGACCAGGGTGCCACTGCTGGGGGTGTCAGGGCGAGCTTGGCAGGGCCAGTGGCTGCTTGGAGGGGAGAGCAGTGCCAGTGCCATCTGGGGCTTTGATGGTGATGCCTGGGTGGATGGAGGAAGGACTGGAGGTAGCTACACAACCGCTTCTTGCCATGCCATGGCAGACCAGTGTTTCACTTTTTGAACACTCTTGCGGTTATTTATATGCAGCTGTACGTGAGAAGGGTCTGTATGCTATAGTCACGACAAATGAAGAGAGGTTTATGATATCTGTGTTACTTGATACAGCGCTGAGATACCATAATGTCAGTATTGTGTTTGTTGCCTGTTTTAAAGTGGCAAATCTGCAGGTAGTTTCAGTATTTTCAGTGAGGTGTTTGAAATGTGCAATGGTGTAGATTTTAAGATACTTAAGTAGATTGGGGAATGGGCAAGAACTCAGGAGATCTGGGCTCTGTCTGATTCTCTAGAAACCTTAAATGAATTTCTCAGTCTCTCCGCCTTAGTTCCCCAATGATAATAAAATCGTATAGATTGTTAAACTAATAATAGGTGTGTTCCTCAGAARGAGTTCTGAAAGTAACTCAGTTAATGATTGTGATGCATTTGTCTGCAATAACAGTAAGGGTAGCATACTAATACGACTTAGAGACATGTAACTGCTAATTGTTCARTATTGACCTGATCCTTGAAAAGTAAACTCTGAAAGCTGAATCAGATCTTGTGTAAATAAGATGTAAATTATAATTAATTTTTTTTTTTTAATTCAAGGGTGTGTTTTTCTTTGTTCTTCTCTGCATATAATGCACTGGCTCAAGATACTTTCTGTATCAGTTTTGAGACAATTCTCTGATCAAGTCAGTGATCTTTTTTATTATGTATTTCTACTGTTTTGGGTTTTTAGCTGTGTAGCAGATGGGCTTTTCCCTATAGCTGAGAAGTGTCTTYTCTGCTATTATTATTTTTCCAGAGGATTAGTCTCTTTTTTCTAGCTGRGATAGGTAAGGAGGATGCTCACCGAGCGCGTTATGCTTTTCCTTTCACCATGGTAGCCAGTGTGCTAAAGGTTTTATTTAAGCATTTGTGTGATACTGATGGCTAAATATTTGGACTGTGGGGCAGTTCCAGACGGTTTAATTCTTACTTTCCAACGGAAGTGTGGTAGTACAAGTTAATGTTGTTTGTGACTCTTAYCTTTGCACTAGATATTTCTCCTGAGGGTATGTGAATGTTTTGGAAGGTATCTGGCCAAAGCTATCTCTGTGTTGCTTTATTACTCTTCTTCTGCACTGTTATCATTCTGTGACTTGTCTATTTTATTTCTTTATATATGGAATCTACATTCTGCATTATATTTCTTTGGTTTTCTAACCTTTCGCACTTCACTTTCATCCAAAATCATACTTGTGGGCATTCTCATGCTGGTTGTAGAGGCAGYGTTGAAAGCGAAGAGAGTTCTAAAAACCCTGGTGTCACAGTCAATAGTAAAGGTARCTAGACTGAACTCTTGATCTGTGTTTGCTGGATTTTAATTGCCCAAATCCTACAAGCTGGTTGCAATATTTCAGTAAAATCTGAGAGCACTAGGTACATAAAAAAATAAGTCAAGAAAAAGATAAGGCCACCCTTACAACCAAGTTTTAAACTTGATTCCAAGTGAAGGTGGTTTGGAAAAGAAAAAAAGTGTAAGTTTCTCCTTTGATCTATCTGTTTGATATTAAAGAAATTGAAATTCAGCATTTTTCTTTCCTGAACATACTGATTTTTTTATGCACTTCAGAACTGCTTGGGATTTTTTAGGTAGCTTGTCAGATATCCTACATGCCACGACTGGGGCTGTTTATTCTTCCCAGATGTCAGGCATGAGAGGGTATCATCTTCTTTTCTTTTGCCTCAAAAGGATTTTACAAAACTATGGTTAGTTTATTTGAATAGTCTTGAAAGACCAGTTTTTTTAAAGGAAAAGAATTCATCTGCATAAACAGATATAAGATGTAAAGGCTGAATTAGTTTATTTCTATTTGAGATTTTTTGTAAAATTTGGGGACAAAATCTGCTGTCAGTTAAGACATTATGTCTGCTGGGGAATTTCCTTATATTCATGGAAAAAATGAAAACACAATATGCTCCACTTCGTTTCTTGTATTTTAAGGTACTGGAGGCTCTCACTACTCCACTTAGAGGAGCAATATCTTCAGTGAAGATAGATATTTCCTAAATCTATTTTTTTAATTATTATTTATCCCTCATAAATTAGGTTRCATTCCCTATATTGAGTAAAAAGGACCAAAATGTTTGGCTTTGATGCATAGCAAACTATTATCCACCAGAACATTAACTTTCAGGCGCTCTGTATCTCTGCTTTATATTTCAGGTTTTGTTGTTCATTTTTATGGAGCTTGAAAAGCTGAGCTGTGGCTTCAAGTGATCTAAGTGATCTTTGATTCCATCTTTCTACGCAACTACAAATATCTTAACCTATCAAATATTCATGTCATTCACATGTAAAGCAAGAACCAATATTGTAAGTTTTCATCGTCTTTAGTTTTGTATAATCTGCCCACAAAGCAGTTGAGATGGATAATTTGAAGTCCAACTGCAGTTCCTCAGCTGAAGCTCTTAGCTAACACATAAATTATAGAATTCTTTTTTTAACTATATAGTAAATTACTGTGGCAAACCTGTGTTCTGAAGGGATCTGTACTGCACCCCAGCTAACTTAAGAACAGAAGAAACTGCAAATTAGGTGGCTGCATCACAGTGGCTGAAAAAGCAGTTCAGTGTAGGTGAAGCATTTGCTTAAGGTTGATGTAATGATCTGGGAACAAAGCAGTAATGTGCAATTTTTTTTTTGCATTCTGAGCAAAATTCAGACTCTCTTGTCAGATTTGGGTTTTAAAAATCCTTCATCAGCTGTGATGCAGATAAATGGATAGATTTTTCCAAACAGCTGTATAAGCCTTGAGAGCATTTTTGTAATTTAATTCTAAATTTCTCATATGGGAGCTTTCTTACATGTTCTAATATAAACCCTTAAGTTTAGTGGTAATAAGAAGCTATTACAGGTTAATCCATAGGGTAGTTAAAATTAGTATCAGGTTTATCTTGCATGAAAGACAAGAAATTTGATATAATAAATGAAAGAGTAAAGTATGTGATAATTAACACTTTTACCTAATGAAATTTATCAAAGGCCACCAGAAACTGAATTTTTTTTTTTTACAATCCTACCTGAGATTCACATGAAAACTGGAAGTATTGTGGAAATTTTTTAAGTTGTTTTAATATTTTGTCTTTATTAAATGTTAAACCATTCTAGCTTTTATTGATTCTAGATTTATGGATGCTTGAATTTTTGGATAGTAAGCTCTGGTACCAAAGATCTAAATGCATTTGTGCTGCAGCTGAGGTGAAATGGCTTTTCATAACTTCTCTGAATCATCATTCATCTCACCAGGAAATATAGACATGTAATGATTTTTTGAAAATCTTATTACAATTTTAGCCAGCACAGACCATAGAAAATTAAAAAAAAAAAAGTTTTCAGGTAGACTATTCACTGTTGAGGTACTAGAGAGTGTAGGCCTGCAGAAAAGCATGCCAAGACTGGGATTTCAAAAGGACACAAGGGAGCAGGAAATCACTGAAATTGATTAGTCCTCTTGAAACTTTCTCTAAGAGAGTAAGGTTTCAGTAGTGTTGGTTTCCTCAAATAACTTTATGGTCTGGGGGACCCTGAGAGAGCTGTGGGACTGTTGAGTGCTGATGATTACTGGGGTTTGAGGCCCAAGCTTGTCCTGCATTGACAATAAATGGAACTTGACCTCAGTCAAACTCACAGCTGTGGTTTGTTCTCCAGGATTCCAGTGTATGAACTAAAACTGGTAGGGTTATTAGTGAGTCTGGCTTCTGCTGTCCTGTAGTGCATGATTTAGTTCAGTAATTTGTTTAAAAGAGCCATTTGATCATTTTAGCCATTGATTGCATTTGATGCTGTCTGATTCCACTCAGTAATATACAGGTCTTCATTTCTGCAGAGTTCATTATTCAAAGGGAGGAAACATATCTTACTGCTTTGTTGTATACACATAGAAAATAAGAGTATTTACAGAAAGGGAAAAGGAAGATGATCATTGATTATCTTTTTAATCTGTGTGGGAGAGATAAATAACTCTGATGTGATRTGATGTGGAAGAGGAATGATGTAAAGAGGAAGTGAGAATTTGTGTTGGTTTGTTTTTTTTTTAATTGGAGTGTCATACATTCCCAATAAATAATTGAGTGACCATGGTGGATTCAACTATTCTTGCTCTTGATAAAACATTGATTTTCCCAGGGTAAATAACACCTGAGAAGTGATAAATTGGAAGGTACCTGTAATGCTGCACTTACAGAGCAGCAGTTTGAATTCCTTAATGCCATGAACACAACAGCTCACCTCCTTCTGGGAAGGTCAGCTGGTGGCTTTCATGGTGTGGATGCTGCTCTGTGGGCACTGGGAGTGAAATAGAAAAGTACTTTTCAGGTAGGTCACTACCTAGAGGTGGTTGTGTCAGATCCTGGACAGTGCCCAGGGTGGAGCCCTGAGCTGTGTGTGCTGAGTGCACATGGAGAAAATGGTGTCACTGAGGTGTATCTCGTTTACCCTGCAGTAACTCTTAATAGTTTTGGTAACGCATGTACAGTAAGGTTGTTCTTTCTATCTCTTGCAGCCCTTCGTGCAGAATTTCTCTGTTTTCTGGAATGACTAGGAATAGTCTGTGAAAGTGAAATATGTAAAAGTTATCATCACAACCCAAAGAACAGTTTTGTGTTTCAGWATCTGCATCTTTTTGGGGGGAGGGGGCAGGCAAAGAGAGTTTAAATTAGCTAAATCTGGTTTTATTATGTATTTGTGGGGGGAAGAACAAAATTATGTTCTTCAGTAGCGTAATCAGATGCCTCAATAAATTGTTGTCTCCATGTAGTTTAACACTGGTTTATTTTATTTTATTGGTCTGATCCAGGCTATAAGATTCTTACTTTTCTTTGGTCATAGCTGGTTCCTCATAAACTCTGCATGCATTAGTATTGACTCAAACAATGTAAAAGTAGTGGAGGAGACAAGTAAAATTACCCTATTAACGGCAATAAAGAAGTAGCTAGGTTTTAATACATAAGAATAAACTACAGAAGTAATGCCAAAGGTGTGTCAGAATTCAAATTATTTTCTACATGTATAACTCCATGGTGAAATTTTGCAGAATTGCTGCCCAGAATTCTCTTTAACTTTGACAATCTTAAAATTATTAGAGTTGAAAAAATATAAATGAGTTCTAAAGGGCACTTTCTAAAAAGTATATTTCAAGTGAGTTTCAGTAATGAGAACACAGAAGCAGAGACTGAATTTATGTCTGACTGAATTTATTCAGTTTTTTACTGGATGGTAAAAATCCCTTTCTCTATACTCCTGTCTGACCACTGAGGATAAAATTTACCTCACTGCATGTTGATTCATATGTTGGGAAAATCTTTTGTACAAAAGAAAAGCAGATTTGGTCTCTTATTTGTGATGTGCTCAGAATCATGTGACTTAATCACTTCGGGTAATAACTGGAACAGATAATCCGCTTGGAGCTTGAGGAAGTGTTCTAAAATCAGGGTATGATCTTGCAGTCCTCAGTTACTTGATTACTTGACCAAAGACCATCAGCCCTATTTTTGAAGATTGGTGCTGAAAGGTATAAAAGCAGCTAGTGGGGTTTTCAGGTGGCTGAGGCACTTAGGAAGACTTTTCTTACCAGCTGGATCTTTATACGCTCACAGGCCTTTATGTTTTAATATGGAATTATGAATGGGAAGCCTTATTCTAACCTAAATATGTTCTTGATTAAATGTCAGAAGGTAGATCAACCAGTTTGAATTCCTGAATGGGTTAAAGCAAAGCAGAGGGGATCTCTTCTTCAGATGTTTGACTGRGTGTTCTCTCTTCAGCTTGTTCACTGAGGATGTAGGGATGCAGGAGAGAGGAAAAAGCTGTTACTTGGCTGACTTCCAGCTTTTTGGTTTGTTGGTTGGAGCAGCCCTACCCCCTAAAGATGACTGATAAAGGGGATTTTGTTCGTATTTTTGCTTTTCTACCTGGGTACCTTTTGCTAAAGAGAGAATGCCAATTTTCTGTTTTGAAGAATTTTTGTGGTGGKTTGTAGTAGCTGTGATGTTCAGGAGTTCATCAACCCCAGGCATGTAGTGGCCCTGCACAGTGCCTTCCTCCCTCCAAACCCCTTTGAACAACAGGCCAAGGGCACAGGGAGTGCATTTGGACTTCTGTTTTCTCTGTCTTCACACACGTTGGTCAGACCATGAATCCACCTCAGTTCTTTAGCTCSCTGCATGTTCTTCTGTCCTGTTCTTCCCTGTGCTGTCCCCCACCATCTCAGGAAGGGCCATCTCTTCAATGCTGTACGTAAAGCTTTTGTTTGCATTGTAAAGCCTTTGACACATTTGCAGAAAAGGGGAAATTTGTGGAAGTACATTCTTAAACCTGGGAACAGGTTGTGGAAAATAGTTCTTCTGTTGAGATCAAAAGCACACAGGCTGCTGAAGAGAGTGAAGCTTCATGGATGTTGAGCCTCTGTGAAGAAGAAAAGTTGATGGTGACAGATAATTGTGGGTTTTTTCTAGCACCTGTAGGTAAGCTGCATTTTAATTTTCTTTTTTTATCATTTGTGGTCGAAGTAGCTGAAACTGTTTGAAGATACCTCCTAATCTAATTATTGCAGAATCTGAATACCTGAACACAAATAAAAAAGCTCTACAGGATTTTTCTTTGCTTAGGCTGCTTAACAGCGTATGTTTGAAGAATGATTTACGCATCTCAGTTCTAGAATGGAATATCAATAACCAGTTTAGACTGAAGAAAGGTGCCTTTGCTGTCTTTTAGTGAATGGCAGCAGCCTGAAAAATCAAAGCATCTGTGCCATCTTCCCCACAGGAGCATGTGCAACCACTGTGCAGTAGTTTGCATGCTAAAATACATATTGCCCAAACTGGGTGAACAGTTTTGTAGGTTGCCTCCATACATATTTATATGAGTGAATGAATTATTAGAGTGTCTTACTTCTCTTTACACTTCATAGTTGAAATTTAGGCCTATATGATCAGGTATCCATTACACTCTGACATTTCACTGCTAAGTCACTTTCCCAGAGGATAATTTATTTATTCTTTTTATCTGCTTGTTTATAAAGCTAGTTTAGAAAGGAGTTTACATACGGGAAAATGAGGTTTTGGCTGCAGAGAGGAAATAAGGAGCATAAGAGAATAGCTAGAAACCCTGCAGGCAAAGAGGATGGTCTGTTTCATGGTGCTGTTACATCCTTCAGGGGTACATCAATACTATATTATGTCGGAAGCAACCCCTGCAGTTTCCCAGCCAGAGTGTCTTGTGAAGTCTCTGAGTCAGCAGATAATGGAGACAAATTTGGGATTTGAGAGAGTCCTTAAAAGAGGCTTTATTATTTTCTTTAAATTGACATAAAAAACAAACAGAGCTTCCTAAAACCACTTTCTTGGTCTTTCTATATTTAATTCCTTTTGTTCTTATTCAAGAGTTATTTTTGTAACACTTCTTTTCAGTCTGGTCTGTTTAGGTTTTTATACCATTCTCATCACTATTGTTTCTGAGTGCATTTGAATACTGTATAAAATGACATGACAAACATCTGTCACATGTTGCTCTTTCATCCTCTCCCCAGGGAAGAACCATGCCTGCAGTGCTGTATTTTTGTAAGACCTTTGTTGTTGCTTGTTTTTGGTTATTTTTTTTACGCTATATACATGCTGCTGTAAGTTTATGGTAGAGCAGGATGGCTCAAGAGAGAATCCTTTGTACTCAGAGGAGAAGGAGGTGAAGATTTTGAGTTCTTATTTAAATATCTCTCCTATAAATATGGGAAAGGGTGGCAAAAGTCAGGCACTTGTCTCTACTTTCAAAAMCTGCTGATATTTTTGTGGGGCTTTTTGAGGCATGCTATAAGATTATTATGGGAAAGTTAAAACAGAGGACTTAGGTTTGCCTTTGGTTCAGCATATGGTAAAATCAGCAGCTGTCCTGGGTTGTGTTTGTGATCCACTTCAGCTTCTGTGGGATTTCATCTCTTGGACGAGCCCTCACCCCTGACAGGTGACAAGCAGATACAGACTGCAGGTACAGTCAGGCATCCTGAGCACTGTCGTAGTACAGACCTTCACTGTGGTGGTGGTTTGTTKGACAGGAATGTCTAGTCAAGGAAGGGGAGGTAATGATGACCTGCTTACTGCACTATGACATTATGTCAGCAGTAGACTGAGACAAAKACTCTTGCAGTCAGAGTTGCTTGGATGGCTCTGCTGCAGTGACTGATTTGGTAGGAGCCTAAGTCTGCAAAGTCACATTAATGGCAGAGAGAGATCATTGCAAGTGAGTTCCTATGTGCCTCTCAAGGCAGCTGSCTGCAACCCCTGCTTGTTCAGTTCTAGCCAATAACTCTTGATTGCCAAGATATGAAAATGGTTGCTTGATTCTGGGATGAAGAAGCTACTGGAGTGGGCAATTCTTCCATCCYCCTTTGAAAAATGCACAGAAAATATATGGTTCACCTTCAACAGAAACAGCTTTAATTTTTCTGACCAATTACATTATTTCAGAGCTACATTTCAATAACTTTTTCATTTCCTTCACTTCTTTCAGGACTGTATAGGATGTACTGTAACAATACTAGTTGCTGCGTGAAAGCTGCTTTTACTCAGTAACACACCGGGTGATTGTGTAACATCATGCCTGGAGTCACAGAGGTATCATTTCTGGGCATGTGGCTTTATCAGGGAAGGTTCAGCTGAGTCTAGCCTTTCTTGGAGTGTGTTTCATCTCAGGATTCGCAGTTTTTTGGTCTAGCAAGACCATTACCATCACACAATTGACTCCACCTCATACTCACCATGTAATTTTTAATAGATGGGTTTTCTTCATGAAGGCCGTATGTTTTGGAGGTTTTGTGTGCTGTTTTTTTAGCTCAAGCATATCTGTTAGAAATATGCACCCTCTTGATTTAAGGCCCTTAAGGGATGAGAAACTCATGGCAGGTGAAGTGTTCCACAGTTAATTATTCAAACTCTTAAAAAACCTTAATTATTTCTAGTATATGTTTCTAGCTTCAGCTTCCAGTTGTTGAACTTTGTTAGGCATTTGAATGAAAATTAAAGAACTCAAAAATACCCTCATACTTAACATCTGGAGAGGAAAACTAAATTGCTTCTTAACCTTCTATGTGTAAACTACACACCTGAACTTTATTCAGTAATATCCATTTTCTACCTCTCTAGTTGTTTCTGTAGCTCCTTTTGAACTCTTTTTAATTTATCAGCATCTGCTTAAAATACAGACACCAAAGCTGAGCCCAGAAGTCCATTAATGATTTTATGAAGCCAGAATGTGATGCTTCTACCAATTCTGAGCACTTTTTGAATGCTCACCTTGTTATCCATGTAGTGATTATTTTTACATCGGATCACCTTTTCTTATCCACCACTTAGTATAATTATAACACTTCTTATTCTGAGACACAGAGAGTGATAGGATTTATGCCCAATTAGGCAATAAATCTGTGTGAACAGAGCTATGAATTGTGAAACTAGACCTTGTCTTCTTACTTGCATGCTCCAGAATGTGTGTGTGTGTATCATGCAGTTACTTTCAAAGTCGTAAGTGTGACGTGAAAATAACCATTCTGACAATTTCAATGGAAAAAAAGGCAGAGGTCAAATATCTAACATTTTTTGCAGTGAAAAAAAATAATTCCACAGTAAGAGGCATCTATGAGAAAACAGAATTATGTCATTGCTAAGTGATGCCCTTTATTAGTAGCCCAGCCATTAGTGGGGAATTACGCTACTCCTAGGTATAGGCAATTCTGCGAGGTATGGTAGGAAAGGAAAAAAAAACTTAGAAGATTAATGACTCAACAAGATTAGGTAGGGCTCTTAATCACAATTTTCCTGTCACAATTTTGAGAGGGTAGTGAAGCACTTAGTTTCCTGTGTTACACTCAAATGCCAGAGCTGGTAAAGGGAAAAAAGGAAAAGACCAAGTCCATGTTCTTCCCAAAAGGACAGAGAGTATCTGGCAATAACCACTCATCCAAGCGAAGGGAATACAGCTGTCAGACCACTTGGAAAGTCGATACTGTAATTCTTGGATTAGACTTGGTGATGTCTTGGACTTCAGCCTCAGCAGGTCAAGCTTGGTCTTAGCTGGATAAAGTAGGATGCTTTGAGCTGCCCTTTTCCCTTAGATGTGTTCAATCATCTTGTGCAGCTTTTTACAACATACAAACATGTGGCAGGTTTTAGGTGTCCTGGGAGATCGTGTGTGATCTGATCTGATCTGATCTGATACCTCACACAGGTGCACCTCCTGGCTGGCCAGCTYGGGAGGCAGCCGTGCAGAGGGTAGGTCTGGATTACCTTCCCATGGCTGAGCTCATCAGGATGAAGTAATACAGAAGGGGACAAGAGGGAGGACTGTAGTTCAGGGAATTGAGTAGGTGGGTCTGCCTCTCGTGTGGAGTAAGAATGGGTAGGACTGAAGAGATAAAGAAGAGAAAATGTGGTCAGAGGAGTACTTGGAAGAATATAGGGGGAGGCAGGCAGTCATAGGGAGAGATTTGAAGAATAATGAGGATTTGCAGAGGGCAAAAAGGATATGTGGACAGATGGGTGGGAAGGGGGTTGGTCAGACCCAGGGTGTAGTGGCAAAAGATGGGAGTGTGAACCTCAGTGTAGCTAAACTGCAGTCATTAAATACCAACTACTCCATCTGATCAGCACCCTACCTGCCTTGGGCTTCATTTGCATGGTTTACATACCAAAAGGATGTGATTTGCTGGGAAAAGTTATTTAATCTATAAAAAGCAATTTAAGAAGCAGACTATCAAGAAGGTGCTTGGGGCATGAAGGATGATATGGCAGATAGGAATACAGTGGCTTAGAAACATAAATAAGAGAAACTTAGCAGCATTATTTGCATTTGTAAAGGTTTTACTAGGGCGGGTGTCAGTACAACAAGTAGTGTTTTTATGTCTTATCACAGTAATACTCTGCACATTTATTCTACTGAGCAAAGAGTAAATATAAACTATAAATAACTAGGGCTTCAGATAGTGTGGGTTTTTTTCCTCTGACTTTTCAGATAAGGCAAGAAATTGGCTCAGCAGGGCCCTGCTGGAATGTGTCTGATTGTTCCTACTTTCCTGCTTTCTCCTTCAGTTTGGCAGTAGTCTATTTTATTGTCTTGGGTCTACTGGTCCTTGCAGATTGAAGTTTACTAGTCTAAAGTTACCATCTGCATTGTGAGGGGAGACTTAGGACGTCAGTCTTTTCAAAAGATACCTAAAAAAGGTGGCATTTACATATATGTGTGTGTCTTTGTATATATATACATTAACCTATATCGTTTATATGTAATAGCCTAATGACTAGATCCCTTGCCAGGAAGCGGGAGGCCCAAGTTTCAAATTCTCTTCTCCCTGATGAGATCTAAAATGTCATTTCCTATCTTCTAAGCAGACATCCTCACCCCAGATGTCAGACACACTTATATGACGTAAAAAACACTCTACACAGTATTTTTTGAAATTATACAACTATGAAGAACTGAATGCAGGCTGGTCTGCTTTCTCATTGTGCAATTTCCTTTAATTTTGCCCTTAAAGAGTGAAGTCATCGAGTTAAAATCATCTCCTACAGTTGTTTATCACATACAATGGGGGTGTCATCCTATTTGAGATCTTCTCATTCTGAATCATTTATTCAGGCAGTTAAATAATTTTTTTGGTATATGAACTTATCAAAAGCCTAAATTTAAACGTTTAACACCATCCAACCCACTGTTCTGTATGTAAATCAACATAAGAAGAGTGTTTTACTAAATTGGGTGTGGTAGGTGGTTGCTCTTCTGAGATTTGGGAATAGGTCAGGATTTGCTGAACGTAATTTGTCATGGACAGAATTAAAACAATATCTATGGGAAACCTTAACTGTGGTTCTTGTCTCTTATTATAATTTTTCAGCATGTCACTAAAGAAGTATCAGAAATACATGATTAAGAGTAAGCCTTTTTTTGGCGTTAGCAAGGATTGCAAAATGTAGTTCTGATTAGTGAATCTGAAATTTTGCCTTATGCAATTGAAGTTCAATCATTCAGCAATCCTTTTTCCTCTGAGGAATGTCAGAATTACGGTCAGTTCCATTCCATTCTGTGACTTCGTGTGAACTGAGGTCACGCCGTCATTCACTGTGGTGAGTTGCTCTCTGACTGTAAGGTCAGATGAAGAGTTAYACAGAGCCTTGGCCATAGGTGAACAAATGTATTAGTGATCTGTCACATCCSTCTGGTCTTACTTGGAGAGTCATTACTGAATGGAGTTATGATAAATCATCGTCTGCTCCATTTGATGTGGTCTGGCAGGAACTCTGGGGAGCTGGCCAGTGGTGAATTAGCCTTGATCTATGGCTGATATCTCCTGAATCTGGTAAATAATCAGCCTGGGGACAGCACGTGACTCCTATTTGCATTCCATACCTGGATTAAGGTTTACAGTAAGCTCGTTGAGCATGCTGTACGTCTGCTATAGTTAGGGTTTTATGTAAACAAATCTCTAGGAGTGGCACAAAAGCCACTGTCCATAGGCGGACAGCCACTGTACAGCTGTATGGTGAGCTTTTGGGGTGGGGAAATCACTGCCATTTTTCTACACCCAGTTGYACAATTTACCAGGCGTGCCATGTTTAAGTAAATAATAAGGTTATAGCAAGTAAGTAAATTCTTACTCCAAAGTTATGATTACTGTTTCAGCACCAAATAATTCCCAAGTAGCACAAAGAATTATAGATATGGGCAGTTCTGAATTTTCTTCATTTGCAGCAACTGTGAATTCTCTTGTGACTCTGCTGTATACTGCTTAGTGCACAGGCTCACATTGGGTCAGATTTTGGACTATAGTGTCTTTCACTGCAGGAAATAAGGAGCATAGAAGGAACTTAGAATTTCAGGAAAACTGAGCCTTAGTGGGCAAAGTTATGTTTTATACTGCTACTGCAAACTGAAAGACAGCACATGAAGAATTATCTGGATAATGAGACTCAGCTTCAGTTTCATGCCTACATCTYTTTTATGGGTAGAACACCTTACAAAAAAAAATTAATATCTTAAATGCCGTGCAGACTGAGTTCACACCATACTGATTATAGTTTGTCTGCTTAGACGATAAGCTGCTTAAGATACAGGGGTTTTGTTCACACAGCAGCAGTTGTTACGGGCCGTGATCTCGGGGCTGTTTTGTGCAGAGTGCAGTGCAGTCCATAATGATACCTGAATAGCCGCACTGCTTAGTGAGACTCCTTCCTTCCATGACACCATAAAATACTTTTTGCTGGGAGTCTTCTATATATAGAACTATGAAGTGCTTAAAAATGAGCTCAGAAACTGCCTTGTGTGGGTGTGGAGTGTCCCCATTTATTTTCTTAACAATTGTAATGCACCTGGTTGGTTTAGACTTGGTCGATTTATGCATTTTTTCTATGACTAAATCTTTTCTTTCATAACACATATTCATTTTGGAAACTTGCTATAACTGTTTAATTACATTTTTCAATTAAGTGGTTTATTCTTGACTATATACCAGAAGTTACATAGATGATAAGAGTGGTAGGATGCTAAAAGGCATGGCTAATTATCTATGCTATTTCTAAAATTGCAGTTTTCTAAATGGCTAATTTATTAGCAGTACATCAAAGCATTCTTCTAGAAAGAAAAAATAAATCTGCTCATGAAGGCTGTCTGCAGCCAAAAATGCCTATCAAATTTAAACTTGATAATCCAGTGAATCAAAAGAATATACTCCTAATCTGAACACCCAGATTTTATGAAAGTTATGGGAGTTAAGGGTACATAAAATATGTGAGAACTTTTCTTTAATTAGAAGGTTCTATATCCAAAGTTTTGCTCTTGGATAGACTGCATTTCTGTGAAAGTTAGCTGATGTGGTTGGTTTTTAATATATGGCAATTTATTAATATATAATSTATATTTTACTGTAATATATCAAAAATAATTTAAAAAACAAGGATTGCATAKTTTCTTTTAAATCTGTTGATGTTGGTTTAGATATAAAAATAATGAGGCAGATGAAATTAATTTATTTCTTAGGCCCCCTCTGTGGTTTCTGTTCAGTCAGTAAGTCTTACAACGTGCAATCCATGTTTAAGCAATCACAGATGCAAAGTTCAGTGCCTGTATGGAGTAAGAAGTTCTGTTAATGTTCTGTTTTGACGCAGGTGTCTCACCCCTGGTTCACTGGCAAGTGGTATCTAGTTTTGGGCATCACATGGGAAATTGGATAGAGCTAAAACCTTGTTCTCCCATGTCTTATCTGTAGGGATCTGCCCTGCTCCCATCAAAGTGAGGAGGAGTCACTCACTTAACTTCAGGCAGAGTGTGTTTGGCTGTTTGTAGCCAAAAAAAGAAGCAAAAATGTGAAATTTGACTTTTCAGTTTCTTCTTTGTCTTGTGAAATGAGAATCTCATAATCACTAAAATGAAAGCAAGCCAGTGTGCAAAGAAAAATGCCCATCCCTTCCTCTCTAAGATTCACGTKCCAGAGGGTCCTGAGAGTTCTCAGTTTCTCAGAGCTGTGTAAGGCTCGGCAGCTATTAGTCTCATACAGAGAAACTCGTTGCAGTATGAAGTCATCCAAAGAGGCATCATGTTTGCACTTCGAGACACAGGATTATATATTCTGTAAAATATGAAGGAAATATTTTGCAATTCAAGGGAACAAAAGAGACACCAATGAGTTGCTGTGTAAGCTGACCACGAGAATAGTGTCTGGAGAGAATTCCCACTGCTCTCTCTGCACCTGCATTGCAGTAGTACCTAGACATTCAGTTTTTAATTGCTTTCCTCTAAAAATCCCCTTTGGTCCCTCCTGAAAGCAGGATTCCAGGTGGTACAGGCAATTGATACAATTTGGTATAAGAGGTGTTTTACTATTAGGAAAATATAAATAGTGAAAAAAAATGACAAAATGAATGATACATATAACTAAAAAAAAAAAATCAAGAAAGCACACTTAGCATGGCATGTGACCAGCCAAATCCAGACAAGAAAGAGTACAGCTGTACAAAACAGAAGTGTCCCTTGTGATGAGAGATGAGCAATGCATATTGGGTGTGCTACTGATTTTGAGAACAATCATTCTATTTTTGGACTGTTGTGGCCAACTGTGGCACAATACCTCTTAGGGAAGGCTATTACAGTGCTACCCATTATTTCAGCTATACTTAAAATTCTACCAGCATTTGCATGATAAATCTATTTCTAAAGGCTACAGCGAGGCGGTAAATGTTCATTCGGCAACAATGACAGCTGCGATTAGCCATTTAAAAAATATAGAAATAGAAGCAGAAGTTAACAAAAACAGGCTTGGATTCTGGCACTTGGGTACAGGAATTCAGAAGGTGCACACGCACTGCAGAGATGGGCCATGTCACTGGCGTGAGATCGTACAGAACACAGAGCAACCGTTCCGTCTACCCTGTTCTGCTAGGAAGCTACCATGTTGTCTTTAATTGTCTTTGATTATCCAGTTTCTCTGAGCCATTAGAAGTCCCAGATGGAGTGCCATGAGTGATCACTGAGGACCAAGTAGGAGGTTTGAATGACTAACATTGCCAGGAAGAGCCTGATTTCTATGAGGCCGAAAGACTCATCATCACCCTTCCCTCTGTTTCTTTACTCTCTATTGTTGGTCTTTTTCAAGACATCACTTGGCACAGATGACCCAGTGTCAACTGGTCCCAGAGGACACCTGTGTCTRTTCTTCACATGGGAAGAGTGCAGCTGGCACCACAACTTTGCCAAAGTCTCACTTGTGTAATGAACTCATTACCTGGGAATTTTCCAGCAGATGGGTTGCCAGTGCTACATTAGGGCAGAAAAACTGGAGGAAGTTACATGRTTGAGTACAGCTGCCCTTGCTCATGGGTGATTCCTGCTTCTACATATATCAGGTTTTATGGAACTCACTAATTTTGCCATTCAGCTCATGTTCTTAGGTCAGACTGTCCGTGCGATGGAGAAGGACAATTCTCATCTCTCTGTAGAGGACACAAGTGAAACACTTGGTGTGTCCACGTAGGTTCAGGCTTCCTTTGGTAGGCTTGCAGTGCCGAGAGGTGTGAAATAACCAAGATTGTGCCAACAGAGGGACCAGCCTCTCTCCAGAAACATTGTCAGATCTTTCTTGGCATGGTCCTCATAATGCAGCAGGTACCACTTGTGCCTGGAACACTCCAGTCTGTAGTCTTTGCATTGGGACAGCCAGTCCTCCTCGTGCTCCTTCTGCCAGCAGGTTTCAGCTCACAGACACGACTCAACTATTCGTTGTCAGGCCACCATCACCTGGTAGTTTTCCGAAAGCCCTCTGACTGGACTGTACACATTTGCCAGCTGACGTGCAGGAGGGCTTGTTCCAGGCACCCAGCCCAGATCATGCAGGAGAAGGTTCTTCCTCACTCCTGCTGGACAGCACGCAGGATTAGGACATTGGTGGGTCTAGGTTTGGGTCTCGTGTTTGGGAGAGGGAGGATAAGTTGAAGTCCCTTTAGGTACTTTTAAAAGGGGCCGCTCTGAGGCTGTAGTCACATGAAGGCAGACACAAGGACAAACTGGGCTCAGAGAAATGGGTCTTTTGCATGAACTGGACTTAGTACCTTATAGGTTTTTTGAGTGGGTTGTTCTCAGCTGCTCAGCTAGTGCCTGTGTGAGTCTGACCCACCTCTGGTCAGGACAGTCAGTTAGGAGTGACAGCCTTGTCCCTTGCTTTCTTCACAGAGTCATCAGGCAGAGTGTCTCGGTGCGATGGGTTTTCCTGTGTCCCACTACCTCTCCAGCAGAAGTCCAGGCTGCAGGGGGCACACCAACCGTGTAACATTCCACATCTTCTGGCTCCAGTAGACCTGTACGATGCCACCAGGCCGTAACAAAGCTTACCAAGAGGGTAGATGAGCAGGAAGCACAGCTGCTGCAGGACTGTGTAGGGTGGAGGTCTGGTGCAGCTCTGAGCCCCTAAGGTGGAAGAACCTGATGGGGTATGTGGAGTTCCTGGCGCTTCTCACTTCAGATGTGAGAGTTTGACTGCCAGTTTCCTGGAAAACTCCATAATCATGTGTCATGTGGAGACAGCCAGGCATCCCACTTGAACTTCCAAGCAGAGAAAGTGTTCATAGTGTCTGGTCTGCTGGCTCCTTTTGAGCCCCTGTATTCTCAAGTCTAGGCAGTCCGCTCAAATAGCTGGGTCGATGTGTGATGCAGCTTTGGAGGGGGCACCTGCAATACCGGTAGTGTAATGTCTGTGGCCTTTGATGGGACTTATGGTCACAGTATTCTTTGGTTTTTAAAATGTTGTTGTTGCTCTTGTTGTTGTTGCTCTTGTTGGTGTTGGTTTTGACTTTGGCATTTGGAGATGTCCTATCACAGACTGGTAATTCTAATTAAAGTTGGATAAATTCTGAACTAATGAGGAAGTGGACAGACTGTTGGACCATTATAATGGGGCAGAAAATACTAGAAATCTTCGTATTTTTAGTACATTTCAACAGACGTATGCTGGTACTGTAAATACCTTTTTATCAGATTGCCCTTAGGATCATAGATTATTTTAGTTCTCTTTCTCTCTGTCATCAGTCAGAAGGATAAAGCCCAAAGAGTGCCCCTTGGTGCATGTAGTTTTTCTGAACTTCAGGCCTCACTCACTAAGGATGGGATGGCCAGTTTCTCAATCTTGTCTGGCAAGACTGAGCCTGATCTCATCTGGTCGTAGTGAACAAGGGTGGCCTGTATGAAAACCTGTATGGGGCAGTTCAGCTGGTGGGCTCTGAGTGTGCTGGCTGCAGCAAGAACAGCTGTCCCATTTCGAAATGTCTTCTCTTTTTTTGCTTACTAGTGTCCCATTGTGGTAGGTAATCCACGGAGTTAAATATTGGTTGGCTTTCAGGTCTGCTCCTTGCCAGCAGCTCTTCTATATAAGGTTATTACAGTTGCCTTGCACTTGTCAAACCGGAAAACAAATGCGATAACAATTAAAGCTTATTTTGCACTATACAGTATGTGACTCTTCTCTGTACTCAATGTCCTTTGGGAAGATTCTGAGTCTTATGACTGCCTCGTCTGTCCTACGGAGTTTAATTGCCACTTGTCCCAGAGTTGGGGGACAGTTTTGGGACGATCTCTTAGTTTCTTACCGAGGGAAGTGGGGAATTTGGCATGGTCTGAGGGGACCTGACTCTGCAACAAAGCTGCTGTACTGAGGAAAGAATGAATGTTGACAAATGCATGACTGGTATTTTCTGGGCAAACCTGTGGACTTGGCAGGCACCTGGGACATTTGCTGTGCTCCTTCTGTTGAGTGCTGAGTAACCCTGTAGTTCCCTACAACCCTTGTGATGGATCAGGCTTCCCTGAACTGTGGCAACAAGCTCAAACAAGAATTTTCCTACATTAAAAATGTGTTTTGGATGAGCTTAGGGAAGTTTGACATTGTCTAATTCTTAACAAAACTACTGTCCATTTTCATGGCAGAGGAAGAACAGTGTTGTCTCCAAGCCTTCTCTAGTCAGTGATAGTCTGTGTCTGATTGTATCAGAAAGACAAATGTGAAAAAAAACCCAGACAGGGGAAGAACTTTCTAAAAGACCAAAACAGGAGTTTGAAAGGATTGGAAAAACAGGTGAGCCTGAAGTTGTAAAATCAAGCCGATGCAAGATAGGAGGATCTTGGTGATGCACAGGAGGCTTTGCAGATCACCCTTGCTTGCAGTTGCTGTATTACTAGGGCTGTGTCCGCGGTTGCTGCTGGGCAAGGACTGGAGTATCTCATCCTCAGACAGCCCCAGCAGAATTTTTTAGGGCTCCCCATTGTCTTTGCACATATTTGCCTCAATACCACCTCACTGGCAATGCCATTCAGCAGAAGCTGGTGACTGAAACTCCTGGGCACTGTGGTAATTGGAAGGGATCATACATGCTGCTTGTGGCACTAAAGAATGGATAGCTTTTCCAGTAGGAGCTTCTGTTCTTTGGCAGGAACAGGATACCAGCATGTCCCAGGAAGTACATGCTGGAGCTCTGATTGTGTGTGAGAAGTACTTGGTTTTACCTGTGGAGTTTGTACATCACCACAGAGATTTTTGAAGCCTGAGCATGTGGTGGGTTTATATTCCTTGTCATCATAATGATCATGTATTTCCTTCTGTAGTGTTGAAGGGGAAAATATATCACATTTGAACACTACATCTTTTGGCTTTGCACATTGTCAGTGGGGAATTACAATCAGTACAGCCATGGCCTTGCCAGCCTGACAGATCTGCTGACAGTGTAAGAGTTAAGAAGCCCTTAAAATAAACCCAGTGCCTGCTACTGCAGCGCTGATGATTGCACTTTTCCATTTGCCTGGCCCTCCTTGGAGCCTTTAGCTGCCTCCTGCTTTTACTGAGCCTTGCAAGTGTTCACCTGTCATAGCAGGGTAGTGCAACAAGATCAGTGCGAAGGCAGGAGGCCACTGACAAACTGAGCCCTTCTGAGTGGATAAAGCAATTACCTGTGAAACAGGCAGAAGCTCAGAGAGCTGGGAGGAGCACAGTGGAATATTTGAGGATCTGGAAAGTCTCCCCTCCTTGATGGAGTACTGAGGCAGCAAACACAAGGTCAGTAATTTAGACACGGGCGGGCAGTGGTAACCCACAGTTCTCCCCTGAGATCCTCTTGAGGTTGCTCCTACCAGTGCAGTGCAGGTCCAGGCAGTTTGCCCCTGGTATTTTTTTGGATTCTTTAATATTTCAGGTTTAGTAAGGGTGGTAGAAATTTTAGAGAATTAGGTAGGTAGTAGGTTTCGGTACCTTTTCTGTGTCAGATTTCTTAAGGCAAAGCAAGAGTTTACAGTCAGGAGTCTTTAATTTTGAGAATAATGAGGTGCACAGGGCCAAAAGGGAGCCGAAGAGCTTCAGCTGGGATGGGGGGAGGTGTCAGCTTAATGTTCTCAAGGTGTTCACTTAGACCCAGCTTTTCCAGTTTCTGGTTGAATGGCTTAAACATTACTTTATGTTAAATATTTAATACTTGCCTATATGTTAAAGATGGGTGATGGCCAAGTCTCTTCTTCCTTTGAAAGAACATAGCTCTCTCTTTTCAACTGGAATGAAGATGGTACTTTTGAGTCATAGTAGGTGACTTTGGAGGAAGCTAACAAATTAGACCCCTATGGGGATGTAAGCAGTTACTGCCAGAATACATACTAGCTAATTCTGCTGGGGCAGCACGGAGGCACCTTTAGGTGTGTGCCGAGACCTCTAGCTGCCTTTTTGGTTTTCTGGTGTAAAGTAAGATGCCTGTGAGATGTCAGGAAGTTGTGCAGTCAAATAGGGTTTCCAGAGCTGGTTCATATGAATTTATTAAATTGCCTGTTTGTAGCGAGTGGGTAGTAGGACATCTGTACTTGACAAAGGGAGTTTGAGGACAGACTGTTAGTAACTGTTGAGTGTTTATATAGAAGCTTCCTTATGAATGTCTTCTTAAATGTAAGTGTCCAAATACTTGGGGTTTATCAATTGTTATTAAAATGTACTTGCAGAAAACATTGGTAGTGGGGCAACTCTGACGTCTTCATTTAGTGTGGCTGTAGTATTAGATCAATAGGTTTTTTTAGAAGAAAAGGAAAAAAATCTGGCCAAATCTGTACAAGATAATTACCATGAGAACAGAATAAAAAATCTTGGGCCTAAATACAGGGATGGTGATACTTTACAGAGCTAGTGACTGGTTTTTACAGCTAATTTTTCTAATCAAAATCTAGGCTCAGAAGGGGAAAAAAGGAAAAAAAAACATTCCTGGACACTGGTACATGCAAACCAAAAATGAATTTATAGGTTAAAATTCCTACAATTCCATTATGCTCAGTAATACAATAACGTGGATTTACTGTGTTTCCCTTGTAAGTGCCCTTTGGAAAGTACCTACATACAGTTCAGATAATTTACTGCAACAGTTCTGATAATTTTCTGTGTAAATATTTTGTGTCTGGAAATTTCCATACAAGGTAGTTTAGCTGCAACCACAAGGGATTAGGTAGCAAGAAGTTCATACGTGTAGTTTGTAGAAGTTTGTGAACAATCTTAATCAGAATCTATAAATAAGAACTCTTCAAAGTGAGAAATATTTTCCCTTCTTTAAGATGCCCCAACTAAACCCACCTTAGGCAGCCTCATGGCACAGCATGAAATGGGATCTGCCTCGGGTACTGAGTTATATTTACTTTTAAAACACATCCATAAAGAGCACTATAGAAGATCGTTTGTGCTAAAAAGGAAAAGCTGTCCAAAGTTAAGGCTCTGTGGGAGATCTTTCCTAGGGCGCACTCAGACACAAAACTTCCATCTCACTGCTCAGTGACCCTGATGCTATCAGGTGCTGAGTGCCTTCAGGTTCCTTTGCTGTCAGTGGAAAAAGCCCTGCACACCTCAAGATCAGACCCTTGGCCTTCAGTATTTGCACACTCATGCTGGCACTGCGTGCAGTGGGATGGATGCTTACACTGGCGCCAAAGACTGACACTGCAGGTGTTCTGGAAATACTTGTGATAGAAGCTGAAGGAGCATTTGCTTTGCTTACAGGGTAAGAAAAGCTTTAAAGCTTCTCTGGTATTTCCTTTTGTGATTTCATGCTAATATTTATGGCTTTCTGCTTCTTTCTGTGCTTAATGTTTTCTAGCTTGCAGCCGAGTTACTGGTGCTAGTTATCTCTTGGAGAYTGAAGACGCCTCCCCCCATCTCTCCTTCTCTCAAAGAGATTTCACAGCCTCCGGTCACCCCATGTGTTGTGACCCCCCAGGCTCCCTTCAGTGCCCCCACCCCCCAGACCCCGCAGGTCTCGGGTTGGCTGCCCCGGCCATCAGACCCCGCCGGCCTCTCCCTCCGTGGGCAGAGTGGCCACAGGTTGCCCAGGGTACAGTGCCCAAAAACAGCACCAGAGGTGTTGATCACTGTGTGTACTCAATGTTCTCTGCGCTGGTCTGCTGGAGATTTCTCTTCTAATGTATTTTCTTCTTCTGGATGATCAGTAAGTGTGGCAATTCCTATTACTAATTCAGTGACTTTAAACAAATCCTAGGCAACTACTGAGGCTTTTCTCAAGGGAGAGTGTACTGGAAAAGATAAATGGCATAGTTTTTTTCCCCTTTGGTATTTTCGTTGCTGAGTATACCTGTGCATTTATATAATCATAGAGCCAGCACATGTATTTTTATAAAATTTTGAATTTTTTTTTTTTATAACCCATCACAAATTGTGTTACTGGAAAAAAGATGTACATCTGGACTGTAACTAGCATGATTGTCATTTTATTGGCTAAGTGTGGACATCTATATGCAATGTTTTCACGTGTCTTAAACTCAAACAAGAATGTTACTTGCATTGGTGCATGCATTCCATGGTCTTTCAGAATTAAATGGAAAAGACAGCCTTTCAAGAAGCCTTAATGCCTTTCCATATGGAGGCAGTGCCTTGTTGTGCAAATGGTGTTTGATTTCTTTTCAGTTATGAAATTTCTTACCGTATGTTCTATGTTCCTTTATTCTTTTTCTCTTTTTTTATAAAGAAGTGAAAATCAGCTTTATAGAACTTGATATATTTATAATGCTGGAACTTTCCTTGTTTAGTGGGAGAAGTTGCAAATACAATTATTTTATAACAGGAGAACAGGTTGCTATACGGAATTGGAAAGATTTGCTGTAAGACCTATTTTTGTCATTAGAATAATAATATAGAATTATAGATTTGTATAGTATAAGAATTACAGAATATGAAACAGAGTTATACTATCAGAAATAATTTTTGTAGGTGCTGGGTGTGATTAGCTTTTCTGGTCTAGAAGTTAAATTAGAATTAATAAACTTAAATGGAGTTATCTGAACTCTAAGGTTAAATAGAAAAATTCATCTCAGGTTTATTGAATCTTAATTTGGCTAAGGTTACCCCTTCTCTCTGTGATGGATTTTAATTTTCTCAACCTTAAAGAACTGTCTGGTATTCAGATGCTGGGACCCAAAGTAAAATCCACTGCACTAAAATGCTTGGAGGCTGAAAACCCACCAACCCAGACAGCGATCCAGCGTATTTACTTTCCAGGACTGCACAGCCTAGTAAACATCTCCTTTCCTAGCCTGAAAGCTTCCAGGATTCCTGTTATGAGGAGATAAGCACTTACCTCCTGCCTAGACTGTATTTGCAATTGGATTTAAGGAGAGAATAATTTATACCTCAGCTGGGTCCCTTAAGAAGCACCAGACAGTCCAGAATTTAAATTACTGTTTCAGGCTGAATTCCTGTCCATCTTTCCATGCTCTCTAAACAGCACGCAAAATGCTCGGGTCCCGTGACATGTAAGGGTGAGGACTATATGAAGGCTGATGCCATGACAGATTAGCATTTCTTTTAGTACATCCCTAAAAATAGCTCTTGATGGAATGATATTAGCCATGAAGGGAATCTCTCACTCTCTGTGCTGCTGTTCATGGAGGAGCTTTCACCAGATGTGAAATGAGGACAGACAGTGTTACCAGAGTCAGAATGAACATTTCAGATATGGGTGCTGATCCTTTGGGTTTGAGTTGTCCTGTTGGGAGAGAGGACAGTGTGGAACAGAGACATTTTTGCCTTTCTCCTGTTATTCAGCAGTATCCCTTAGAACTTCTGCAAATGCTGAGTGTGAACAGTTAGTGGATTCAAATACTGTATTCCCCATATCTCCCAACCAAGGTACTACACCTTTTTCCCATAGGAGTGATCATGTGATAAAGCTTCCATGCCAAGCTTCTTATCCTTTTTATTGCTGCTAGTATTGTTATTGATTAATCCCTGTGTACAACATACCACAATCCCCTCATAATTTATCTGAATTTTGTATTTTCATAGTATTTCATCTCCTCTGCTATGAGTGTTCAATTGTTGGCCTGACTGCGAGCATTGAACCAGTTCCTGAAGTGATGGAAATAGTCTACAGTGCCTCAGTAGTTTGATACCAGGAGTTGTGCTTCATCTGTGGTGCACATGTTAATTTGCAACATCCCATCTATAAATTATCAACATAAAGCCTTTTACTTTGTATTTAACATAAGAAGTGTTGTCAAATACATTTCCCCTACAAAAGATGGAGAAGGAGAGCTTGTTTTCATCAGTCTGCCTCCAAATGTTCGTAATAAAACTTAGTAATTTCAGCTTTAACTCTGGTGGCACATGTATGTAGTGTTAACAAAACCAGCTGGGAACCAGATCCTTATACTTCCTTTAGTAGAAAATTAGAGAGGTTTGATCCAGCTGAGCAGTGTTCTCAAAGTGCTGAGTACTCTTATCTTCCAGGAACTTTAATGAAGTCAAAAGCACTGAATTAACTAGATTGACCTGGCGTGAATTAATCGAGACAGCCCATCAGCCATTTAGCAGAGTGAAGCTGAGCAATATTTGAGTGGTCAGATATCATTGTATAAGATGATAGTGCTCCAATTCTCCACAGGAAAGTTTTGTGTCTGGGGTAGTACATGATGATTTCTTGCTTGATGGATGAGTAACCTGCAGGATGATGAAATAACTGGTGAAAAAGGCTTTAATTCAACTTGCTTTTAGAAAACTTTTTTTTTATGAGCAACATGCATTATTTAGCTAATTGCTACTTTAGTCCTTTTTATGGATACTCATTATGATAGTTTGAAAAGTACATTGGAAAGAAGTATATATCCTGTTGATCATTGTCATGTGCGTTCTAGCGTAGGAAAATGGAGACAAATACACCATTTTAGGTCAGAAACTACTCTGAGAATCTGCAGCTGCTGAAGTTCTGAGAAAATGATGATCTGTACTCACCGAGTCAATGAGAGCTGACTCATGCTTATGTAGCAAATAGCTGCTGCACATAAAGGTACAATCAGCCCTATAATAGAAAAGTGAATTACATATGCCCACACCTTTAGTCACATCAGTAAAAAACTGCCATTGTATCTCAAATCCACTTTTACCAACGTTCTGCAGGTACTTGGAAAGAAACTGTGTTATAGTGGGGTTGAATTGGTCCAGACAGGGTAGGAAGAGGACTAGGACATCTTCTGCAGTAGATCTTGGGCCTTGGAACTCCGTCCCACAAGAGGTCCCAAAGCCCATCTGAATTTAGGAACAGGATACACATTTTTAACAGAATTATACTACTATATGTATTTTGCAGTACGTATGCATCCTAATGTCCAGCCCAGAGGAATAGGAAGATGTGGGTTTTTTTCTCTTGTGGAAGTCATTGCTTTATAATTTTGTTAGTCATTTATGCACCTGCTTCATCACTGAAAATGCAGGTTAGCATTTGGATGGTACAGGCTTTTCGTTTAGGTGTAAACACACACATATGCAAAAGCACGTGCAGACTCTGTGTCAGTTTCACACCAGCTCCCGCCATATTCCTGCAGCTCTTGTTTTGTTGGGTTTTTCAGCAGCTCTTGGTGCATTATTTGTGGCTCTGGGTGTAGCCAGGACCTCCCTCCAGCTGACCAACCTGCCAGGTACATCCAGAGCATTTGGTCAGATGTGCTTGGAGCACAGAAATTGCTCCAAGACATCCATGAGTTAACAGGCAGGAGCTGCTCTTCGTGACTGCTTCTTTGCAGCTGCATAGGCATATTCAGGGACTTTCAGAGGAAATGCTTGGGTTTTGGATTGGTTCCCTGAATTTTCCATCAGTTTCTAAGGAGTTAGAACTGTACCTACAAAAGGTAAAGCAATTTATCTCTTCAGAACCTTTGCTGAAGCACATAATAATCTCTGACATATTTTTGTTGAACTGTGGTTCTTATGGGCAAAGAGATTATAAATTCTTTTTAAAAGTAGAATCATGTAAAAATGGAGATTACATTGGAGATAGTATGTCCAAAATTCTGCATGCTTGACAGTGATAAATTAGACCATTTAACATACCGTAAGTTCAGTGAAGCAATATTTCAAGAGGATGGCTACAACTAGAAAGTTCTATAAATTAATGAAAGCACATAGAAACTGGAGTGCAAAACTCAATATAAATAGAATGTATTTTTAAAGAAAAGCAAGAGGATATAGGGGGGTTTATGTATTTAGCCCATGAATTCTCCCATGAGAAAAGTATATTCCTGAGTGAGCAGAAAAATTTTCAGATTATGGTCACTTCCATAATTTGTTTGAATTTATTCATCATAAAATATGTCCAGAGGAGATGCATGGCACCCATTGCTTCTACTGCTGGCGAGACGAGAAAGGAGGCTGCATTCTACATACTGAGGAATGCCACTTCTGAGACTAATACTGAGTCTAATGCCTTTTCACACAGTAGAAAAGAGAGCAGAAATTACTGGTAGTGTTTCCTCACATGCTTTCTGGTTTTGTTGTTAGAGAGCCTCTGGGAGAAGTCATGCTAGCTATAAAAAAATTGGTGACAGGGACTTAGCTCTTTGCATCACAAGCAGCAGAAGTTCTTGACATTTCTTGTCATCTGCACCAGACATGCCTTCACCAGGTATTAAAAATTAACCTAATCCTGCAGCTGAGTCTCCTGGGAGTTTGTATGCCTTTGGGAGTTCTGCAGTGGCAGAGGAAAAAGAAAAAAATCAGGGAAAAACAACAAGAATAAAAAAGCAATCAGCCTTGACTCAGAAATAAGTTTCTCTTCCTCTAAGACTATTGGAAACTTCTCAGTTTGCTTTATAGAATCATAGGATTATTTAGGTTGGAAAAGACCTTGGAGTCCAAAAACATGTCCCTTAGTGCCACATCTACGTCTTTTAAATACCAGGATTGGAAGTAAAGTCTTTGCAATAGCAGCTCACAGTTCAGGCTGTTGCTCTCAATACTGTGCTTTAGCGTCATCAAAATTTTCTCAGGGAACAGGAAACTTCAGAATTCTGTTGCACCCTCAAGACTCAGTGGGTTGTGGCTCTTACTTTTTATACCCTTCCCCGGAACTCTTTGGACTGGCAGGGACTCCTTTCTAGTGTCTGGTCTGTATGATGATCATTACTCTGGCTTCTGGAGCTTTGTCTACAACATGCTGTGTTACAAGCAAATGCTTTTGGTATAAGCATTATGCAATTGTCAGTTCACAATGTATTTTATAATAAAAGCCTATTATTATAAACCCACTAGGTACAGAAGTTCCAGAAATAGTTTAATGACGTTTTTTGTGACCAGGGATTCTCTCACCCACTGTTGCCACAGCAGTGTCTGCAGTAGTCACGGTGTCCCTGCAGCAGCAGTGCTGAACAAAGGTACCACACAGACACAAAGACGCTGTGGATCTTCGCAGTGCAGTCATCTGTCACTGATGGCTTCTCTCCAAAGCAGCACATGCGGTGCCCAAACAGTGTCTTATCCCATTCCCACCATCACTTGCACAACTCAGCTGTGGTGTTACGTGTCCTGCCTCAGCTCTGATTCTTTATTCGTCAGCCCTTCTTCCTAGGCTCAACAGAGAGACACAGAGATAGCAGAAAATAGTACCAAAAAAGGCAGGGTGTAGTTGCATTTTTCTTTCCTCTTGGGAAGTTTGTCTGGAAGATTCAAAAGGAGACAGCAGAACCTACAGTGAACACATGTACACAAACTATGCTCTGCATCCTCGCCATCCCTATGAAATTCAGCTGTTCAAGTAAACATCTACCTGACTTCTGAGATCTGGAAACATACCACAGATCTGGAAACATATCACAGATCTGAAAGGTGTTAAGAGAGATGAGCTAAAACTCAGTACTAGCTATAATATACAAATAAAGGAAGTTGTCTCAGAACTCTGTGCTTTTCCCTATTTTCACCTTTTTTTTTTTTATGGCATAGGGCCTTTTTATTACCCGAGGGAGTAAGAAGACAACCAGCCTTGATCAGGATAAGAAGGCACATAGAGTTATATTCTCCTTTGAACCTGGGCCTCAGTAGAGCCTTTCTGTAAATGCTAGAAGAAAGTGAAGACATAAAGAAAATAGTTAAGATAAAAAATATGGTCAAATTCCTTGAGAAAATGAGATTAGAAGAATTTAACAGTGAAAATGATAGGAATTGAACAAAAAGAAAGGAGTTAACTTTTACTTTTTTCCCCTACATTTACAAATCGTTAAGCTCTGGCAAAAGCCCTCCAGGTATCAGGGCACTCTCTTCTTCACACATAGCCTGTAGGAATTGTTCCCTGTGTTGTACTATGGAACAATTCAACAATAACAGCACTCGAGTTAGTTTGCCTGTGCTTACAAAGCTCCTCCTGTTTTGGGATTAGGAACTGACAGTCTAGAATTGGCTCTACATCCTTCACACATCAGGTTCCGTTTCAAGTCTTGGCTTGTCTTTTAATTTTATTCCTTAAGGCTGAGAGGCTCTTTGGGTTTTTAGCTTTTTTCCAAAATTTTCAAAATTGTTACTAGCAATATTGTGCTGGTTTGACTGTAAACCAGCAGGGGAAATTAACCCCACACAAATACCTTGAGAGAGATTTTAGGTCACAGTTGCAATTTTAATAGAAAGGTTATAATAAATGCAGTAATACAGAAAACACGGGCTTAAACTGGCAGAGCCACGGTACAACCTGGCAGTTGCAGTGCTGTTGAAGGTCTGGAATTCTGGGAAGTTCAACTCCTCTGCTGGGTACCTCGTAGTCCTCTGGGTGTCCAATGGTGTAGAAAGGTCTGGTTGTCTGGGTGTCCAGTGGTCTGGATGTCCAGTGGTGGAGAAAGGTCTGGTCCTCTAGAAGTCCAGTGGTAAAGGTCTGGTTGTCTGGGTGTCCAGTGGTCTGGGTGTCCAGTGGTGGTCTCTCTCAGTCCCCAAGCCTTCTTTTATGTGGTGGTTCTTAGCTGGTACCTCCCCTGGGGCAGGAATTTCCACAATGGCAGGAGATGTTTCTGAAGTTCTATTTGTGGGGGCTTATCCAGTTCAGTAGTGGGCCATTGGCAGAGATAATCCACTCAGGAATAGTGGTGCTTGCTGCTTCCCGGGGAAGTGATTACAGTTGAGATAACAAGCACTACCCCACCTCACATGATCTGCCTCTCCTCAGCCATAGCCTCAGGGACCAGGTGTGTAACCAGCTACTGTGAAAGACCCATCTTATCGGTGGATGGTGGTAGAAAATATACTTTTGGTTAACCCAGGACAAATATCTCATCATGTTTCAGCCTTGAGTTTTCAGGGTATGAAGTGCACATAGGCAAGTATTAATTGTCACATATCCTTATGGAAGTTTTTTGCTTCTATGTAAATAAAGCGTCTCAATTTTATACAACTAGTCTAAAAACTATTAATTTCAAGTTAAAAGCATTATTTTTGTTTTATATATATTTCTGTCTTCCTGTCATGGTTTAACCCCAGCCAGCAACCAAGCCCCACTCAGCCGCTCATTCACTCACTCCCCCACCAGGTGGGGTCGGGGAGAGAATTGGAAGGGTAAAAGCTGGAAAACTCATGGGTTAAGATAAAGAYAGTTTACTAGGAAAAGCAAAAGCCATGCACACAAGYAAAGCAAAACACGGAATTAATTCACCGTGTCCCATGGGCAGGCAGGAGCTCAGCCATCTCCAGCAGAGCAGGGCCCCAGCACACGTAATGGTGACTTGGGAAGACAAACACCATCACTGCAAACATGTCSCACTTCCTCCTTCTTGCCCCCGCTTTATATCCTGAGCATGATGTCACATGGTCTGGAATATCCCTTRAGCCAGTTTGGGTCACTGTCCTAGCTGTGTCTCTTCCCAACCTCCCAGGCACCCCCAGCCTCCTTGCCAGGGTGGCTATASAGAAAGCAGAAAAGGCCTTGGCTCTGTGAAAGCCCTGCTCAGCAATAATAAAAGCATCTCTATATTATCAACCCTGTGTTTGGCACAGATCCAAAGCACAGCCCCGTATTGGCCACTGCAAAAATAATTAACTCTACCCCAGCCCAAGCCACCACACTTGCCCACCTGTGGCATAGTTTCTCTCCTATCTTAATTTTCYTATAAGTTATTGATTGAATCTCATCCACGGTTCATAAGAGCAGAACGGTTCAGAAGGTAGTTCGTAAGCCAGATGYGGACTCCAGTTGGTATCATAAATASCATAGTCTTTTCTAGCTTCAGTACACTCACAGATCCTAAGAGCTTTGTCCTTCTTGCCTGCCTTTTTATGTAACACTTACTAAGTGAGGGAGGCTGGCGCCCAATTGCTCTGTCCCTCAGTCAGTGGCCACAGGTCAACATTTAGAGGTTGAACCCATTCAGTGTTTGGAAATTTTTCCTCTCTTTTTATCATCTTCCTTGTTCTTCYAAATATCATGTGATAGGACAGTTCGGGTTTATCTGAATGAAGGCACAAAACAACACAAGAACAGTCTTTAAAAGAATGGGAGACCTCTGCCTTGTGTACTGTGGAGTTTTCTCTTGTATTTCCATTGTTGCATCTTTAATAAAGTGGCAGTTTTAATTAAAACTTTTTTTTTTTGAGTAGTTCAGCTGTTCATAATGGCTTTCTCCAAAGTATTTTGGTTGTTGTCAGAGAAGGCAGTTGAGCAGCCTCTCAAACTCAGCTTTAATGTGGATTATGTTTTCCATCGCAATTATGTTTTCCATCGCAATTACGTTTTCTATTCTAAGTGGCCAATCCTTTCAGAAATAGATCTCGAAGACTGTCCCCCTCCTTTGAATTTCATTAAAATTAACTGGTAGGCTTAAAGGTATTTAAAAAGGCTTGCTGGACAATGAACATGGTTGCTTAGACTTCGTTTCTTTTGTCAGGCATGTGAGAGTAAAGAATTCATTCCTGCAGTGCTCAGTAGAATCTACTCTAAATTTGGAAAACATGCATTTTCAATTTTTAATGGAAATTTTGAGTAGTATGAGGTTTTGTGGTCATCCTTTTTCCTGGGACAGAAGCATGGCAGCAAATGGAAGCTGATGGAGCTGGTTTTACACTGGATGGGAGTAAACCAGTTCCACTACATCACCTCACTACTCCATGGAATTTGATAATAGTGAAAGACTCAGGTCCATGGATTTGTGGTTCTCCTGCTTTTGAGACTTGGTAGAAAAGAAAGGGAACTTCCATTTACCTTTAGTCTTTTGTCAAGAACACCAAAACAGCAAAGAACAGGAAGAAGTTATCTTACTACCACTGTCAGTATGCTGAAAGCCTGCAGCCTTCTATGCTCTGCGTCTCCCAAATCCAGAGACTTGCACAGCCTTCCCAAAGGAGATGTTGAAGRAGTGCTCCAAGGTGCATGGGGACTCTAAAGCAAAAGGAAGAGTAGAAGTTTTGTCAATGCCTGCTTTAGTTCAATATTGCAGACTAGCATCAGCTGATGCCTAACAAATGCAAACAGAATGTTATATTTCTGTCATTACTGAACTCAATTTGGCTGTCATACTGTTTTCATCTAGATAAAAGGAAGTGCTCTGAGAGTGTCCATCATTATAAGAATGATGATCGCATTACTATAATACATTTCAGCTCAAAGCACTTCACAAACCACAGAGATTTACAAGCATAGATATATAAGCCTCTATAGGAAAGAGAAAAAATAATGTTCATATTAAAGCACACTGCACAGAAGTGGGAAAAATACACAATACACAGAAATTTCTTGCAATAAAAAAAAATAGAAGGGATGCATTATGGTCTTCATGCCATTTAATATCCTGCATTCAATTTGCTACCATGTAAATAAAAAAAAATCAAATTCCAAAAATGCATCTTCCAGATTTACCTTCATTTACAGCAAAATTTATCACCTCATTGACTTCTTGTGTAATTTAGGTTTAACAGTTGTTTTTTTCAGCAGTCTAGAATTAACTATTCTTGTTTTCAACTTATATGAGATTCTCGGTTGCTGAACTGGTAAAGGACATCTGGTCCTGTGTACTTAAAGTATATAAAATGCTTATCATAGTTATTTATGACACTTTGATCTCTCAGACTCAAAGGCCCATGAAATGTCCAATTGCAGTTTTGACACTTCTGTAACAGCGAAAAAAAACCACGGGAGTGTTCTAAACTTGAGTTTTCACTGCTCATACTTTGCCAGTCATGCTTGATGTACTTAAGAAATGAAGTCGTAAACTCATGTATTGATTTTAAGGATTTGTGCAGAGAAATACAAATCTAAATTTTGCTGGGAAAGACTATTTGGAACACTTGGAAATCAGAGCACCTCATGCCGAATATAATTGCAAACAGCCATAGGTGACATAATTATTTTTTATTTTTGATGCTTACCTTACATTATTGGATTTCGCTTGACCTGATGTAATGTCTTGTTACATACATGATGGGACAGATACAATTAAAACCAGTTGCATTCTGCAGTTTGAACAACTGATAAAAGGAGCATGGCTTGTTTGTGAAAGATAGAAATTGTTTATCATTAAAAAACTTTAAATTATGTTTGCTTTCATTATTTATTTTATGAAACTCAAGAATTAAAACAATCTGCAGCACTAAAAATTATTTTTAAAGGCTGCCTCAATAAGTACATTATTTTCTAATTTAATAATAGGTATCTTGATTTGCAATCTAAATGACCTTCATTGACTTGAAGGAATTTTGATTGAACACCTTATGAAATTGTTGCCATTAGAAATTTTACACATCATTTAAATCTATGTGAAGGAATACAGCATCGTTGGAATGTTGCAATGGAATCTGGCCAACTAGATTTTGTCTGTCTCATCTCGTACTCTATGTCTCAACCTTTTCAGCTTGGTGACCTCTATTCAAAGTAAAGAATTTTCACTCTTCTTAGTTTAGTATTAAAATAAGAACAAAAAAGGAAGAAATATTAACAATGTGTAAATTATTAAACCTGTGTAAATTATTAGTGTGTCTGTGTTTTGAAAAGCTAATGCATAATATTCAGCCTTGAAGGATAGAAGATTTATGGAATAAGCTTTTCAATTCTTTATATTGGATTTCAATATCTAGCACCTTGCAGTTTCTCCTAATTACCTTTTTGTAATCCATGGGGACTCCAGGAAACCTCCAGAGTTCACGAATTGCAATTGTCCAGTGTTTGTAAAAATAATAAACCACATAGATGGAAAGAATTAAATGTTCAGATGGCTGAGTTACATCTTTGCAGCAGGGTCTGCATAAAGGGATGCAGAAACTGCCAGACACCTAGGCCAGTATCCAAAAAGAAGTCAATAAATTGTTCCCAAGAATTGCGTCTTAGTAAGAATAACTCAGTGGAAAGTAGAACTTTCTGTTTTATGAGCACATTGTGAAGACATTGTCCTTTTTTATTGAAACTCAAAAATCTTTAACCCAAGAATTTACCCAATGACTGGCAGAAAGTGTGAAACAGTGGAGTTTACAGAAATCCAGTTCAAGACCTATTAGGATTGACTGGATTCTGAAAGCAGAACACAGACCTCAGCTTTGGTTCGATCCTCCCAAAGAGGTTACCACCTTGTGTGACTGAGGCACATACTGTCCAGGCAATGAACTGACAAAGAATAATGAGGTATAAAATATGAATAATTACTTGGGACAAAGCATGAGAAGGCATACTGCTGAGAATTTAAATAAAATAATAAAATCTTAGTACAATGTAGCCACAGTTGTGTGATTAATAACAGTGGAGAGCCAAGAAAGATGCAAAAGAGTGGAAATGGTGATGGAAAAAGAAGGAGAGGGTCTTGTCAGTAGATTTTCTTCCAGTTGTTCCTAAGAAGCTGGACTGCTCTTGCCTCTGCAGATTGGAAAATTATTCAAGATCCAGAGGTGTTTCACCATGTATCATGCACTACAGCTGCTTGTGCCACTGGTCCCCATTGGGTTTCAGTTTCTTTCCATACTTAGGCCATTTGAAATACAGGGGCTCTGATTCTGAGACCACAAACAGGTTTGCACATATAACTGCAAAATTTTTGGTGGGGGTTTTGGGAAGTCTCAGACAAGAAAAAAAAATATCTTCAAGTCCATGTTTCCRTCTTCTTTCCCTTTTCTGTCAAGTTGGTGTGGTCTCTGTAGGTATTGTGGGAAAGGAGCACAGAACCACAGAGACAAATGCGTTTTCTCTGTGCAGTGGCATTGTACATGGAGAATCCTTTAAATACAGATGGAAATTGTTACTTCTCCCTTCTAAGCACGTTTACATCAGCTGTACAGATTGTAAAATATGCAGATCATTCATAAGCACTTCAGCAAATTTCCAGCAGCAAATTTGAACTTTTATTCAAGAGTGGATAATCAGAACAGATAAATACTTCCTTACCTCGCTGCAGCCCAGGACAAAGATAGCCATCATTACACAAAATGAGGACAAATAGAAAGAACTTTGCCTTTTTATGTGGCTGCTCATATTACTAAGAGGCAAAAAATCTTTAAGAGAAAGTTATTTTTTTCCTAGATTAGGGTCAATAAATACAACCAAAAAAGCCAGTTTTCAAGTCATAAATCTCTGAAGCTTAGCATAAAACCTCAGAATAGGCAATTTATACTGTGGGCTTCAACCATAATTTTCTTTCTTTATGTGCAAATCAGTCTAAGAAGTTTAATACATAGTTCATGTATGTGAGTAAATTTATTTATTTTCATGGCATGGAATGATATTGTCTAAATAGAAAAGGATGTGAAAGCATAGCTACTCTGTAGGATCATAAGATAGGATTCATTATCTTCAAATGTATTCTGTGTGTGTTGTCGATGGATGATTTAATATAATGCAGCTCCATTGCCAGTATTCTTTATGCCACACAAGCTTTAAAAGGCATTATCTGGCTAAAAGACAGAGATGGCCTTATTTAGAGCTCTACTTATTATCTGATCTCTGAAAGTGAAGGGAGAAAAAGTCCACAGACTTTAAAGATTTTTTATGTTAAAGGGAGATATTTAAACCCATTAATTTAAAGCTGAGAAATCTTCCAATGGTCATGGGATRTTGAGATGATATATAAAGGGAACAGCTTTGTAATATAAATTCCTACCTACTAGTATTATTTTGCCAGCAACATTTTCAGCCTACTTTATATAAATTCCTGTCTTCCTTACCTCGCAGTAGACTGTGCTTCAGGAATACCAGCAAGTCAAAGGTAAGTATCTAGATAAAGGTAATGTTATATATCCTAAGTAAAACCACTTTTTAAAAAAAACAGTCCAAGTAACTGTTCAGTGGATGTTAACAGCAGCACCAAAGGATCAGTGATTCAGTCTTTATCCATTCATAGGGCTGCAAGACCAGAAGTCATTCTGCAGACCTTGGGAGCTCAAACCTCCCAGCACGCACTGAGCACTGGTGGAGAGGATATGAACAGATATTGTACAAAACACCTTGTATTTGATAGAAAGGGCATCCTGTTTCTCACAGTGTTCACAGCTTCCCATTACCCWAGTGATACACTGATAGTCTTATCTACATTTGGTAGAACTCAGCTGCTTCAGTTGTTTCGGAAAAACGTTGATGGTTCAAGTCAGTTGGCACACAGCAAGAAACTCTTTGGAGGTTCCAGGTAGGGAAAAGCAGAGTTGCAGGGGGATGTTGTTTACTGAAGGCTAGGTGAGATGCAATTTTTTTTTAAAGATTCTTGTGGAAGAATTCTACAAGTAGRCAAATAGTCAGGTCAGCCACATCTTATAATAACACTTGACATGATTACATAAATTTTCATGCTTCCCTGAAATTGTTGCTAACTTCTCGTATTTGTTTGGTTGTCCTGTATGAAGCATCTTGTATGAGTAACCTTCATGGCTATTTCACACATGGTAAGAATGAGGACTGTTCATTTAAAGGGTTAAAATTTTTGTTACAGTGTCATAGTTTTGGTGTATTTCACACAAAATTTGKCTAGAGTGGTGTTATTTCAGGTTTTTTATTGAAGAAGTTTTTTGCCCACAAAACAATGTGGTATCCTGTAACAGGTCTACTTCTTGCTCGGTGCCAATTCATTGTATCCAGAAGCTGATGTCTGAGCTGAAAATACAGAAGTCAACATTATTTAAGGCTGTTTTGATCTCCATGACATTGTTGGCTGTAACTTCTTATCCCAGTAGTATTGTCATTGAGGGTACAGGAATGACCTGCTGGAGAATTTCCAAATAGGCTTGTGCTTGTGATTCATTATTCATTAAAGGAGACAATCTATACAAGGTTTTTAGGGTAGTCTAGTATGATGTGCTGCTTTCTTCTTCATCCCTTGTTCTCTTTTCTGCTGATTAGAAACAGAGACTGAGTTTTCTGGGATAGAAGGACAGGTTGATTAAAACAAAAGGCAAGAATATGASTTAAAGAAACGAAAGGCCTTGTTTTACAGTGAGAAGTAAGTGATGTGTAGAATGAGCTTAAGTGACAGAACTCAAGCCAAGAGCCATGTTCCCAGCATGCAGATTCTTACTTGCTGGTACTTGCTCCACCTCAGCAGCAAGGCAGAGGTGGTCCTGGAATGGCTTTTCTCACTGCCCTTGGATGAAGGGTGGAGTCCCAGAAGGTGATACTTGATTCCCCAGGTGAAAAAAACCCAACTGGCTCTGAATTGATGAGGGCAAAGGACATAAGACATGTCTGTTGGACAAATCTCCTGATAAAATAAACTGGATTATTTATGATCATGATGAATATTCTGTTGTGAAAAGAATGAGTAGTGGAAAAAATCTTAATAAACAAATGATTAAAGGCAAATGAAATGATAAAGAGATGAAGATACACTTTCGACAATTACTAAAGTTATTCTGATGTCTCTGTTTTGTACTTGAAGGTCCCTATAACAGACATTTTAGAAAAGAGCTRAAGAAGGACATTCCTTCTCTGATACTAAGCATCTCTCAGACAAACAAATGTAATAAGTGATGTGAGTCAGCACTTCATTCACTGGCCAGAATTTAAGAATGTGAGGTACTCAGTTTATTTTTGATTAGTCATATACCTCAATTGAGGGTGGCAAATGCATAATTTTAATATAAATATTTAAGGCTTTTGCTCTGTARGTAGTGAATGGTGCTACTGAATGTCAAATTTTTAATAATATAGATCTCATTTTCTAGAGTGTAGGGCATCTGTGATTTTTTACAAATGTTTCTCCCATGCAAAGACTGGAAGTTMAACAAGTTACTTATGCATGTGCATAGTTTTATTTGTGGATACTCATTGATTTTAGCTTAAACTTTTAATCTTTAAAGCTTTAATTTGTTTAATTGCATTACTGAATTAAGGCCAAAGTTATTTWAAAAATGTCTTGAATTGAGTTCTTTGGGATGCTATAACATTCAATTAAAATTTGTAAATCACTTACTATAGCATCAGCCATTACCCATTAATTTGTACTTTATTTACTGACAAGCACAGGATAAAAGTCTCTGTACCAGAAGTGGAACATGCTTCACTTTGCAATAATTCCACTGTGTACCACCCAAGGAGGAAATGAAGGTTTGAGGCATTTTCCTGTAGCAGTGTTTCCCACTGTCACTAGAACATGGGCTTGTCCCAAAACCAGAATGCTGAAAGAGGAGGTACAGGCKAAGAAAGAGGGAGAAAGCATTCACAGACTGATAGGGAGGGAAAAGACAGGGGTAGAAGTGGGACGTGACATGATTTTCCTGTTTTGTTTTTTTGGTGTGTGTTGTTTTTGATTTTGTTTGGTTTTTTGAGTTGTGGGGTTTTTTTCTGTTTTTTTTTTTTTTTTGGCAAAAAGCTCCCTTGACATAGTTTTATCTATAATTGTAAATAAGCTGCCTATAGGACTGAAGTAACTCTCTAGGGTCAAGCCTATAACTAGTCAGAGCTTATTTAAGTCAGGGGAGCTAAAACAGAGCCTTGGCACATAGAGGTTTAGTTAGTCAGAAATGTCTCCTCTGATGGAAAGCAAAAAAATAAAACAACTKGAAAGATACTGTGCCCTTTGAGGGTCAGTATAATCCTGTCAGTATTTAAAATGGATTTCAGTATTGGTAATGTGACTGAAGTTGGTTCTGAACCAGATTCCTGGTTCAGTGCACAAAACTTAAGAGTCTATGTCACTTTGAAGATAAAATAATCTCTCTCAGGACATGCTGTCAAAAGCCTGATGAGATGAAGTGCTGCAGTTTTGACTGGTTCTTTAGTTGTGCTTTGACTTCACAGTCCTTTGGGTTATTCTTTATTAATCTAAAGAAATCACACCTTCTGGCTATTTCAAACTGTTTGAATTGCTAAAGAAACCTGGCTGCTCAATTTCTAATTCCAAAGGAGTCCTCTAGATCATATGAATGACCTCGGGCAATATTGCTAGTACCTGAAAACAATTCTCCAGATTTAGTTACTAGCAGTGTAGTCAGTATTACACAGGCTTATTTTGAGAATTTCTTTGAATGCAGAATACTCGCAATAGCAGTACTTGACTTTTTGTGGCTTGAACTGCAGTTCTGGGCTTCTTCCACAGTTCTGGACTTAATATTCCGTTCTCCATGCTCTTGATCCTATACTAGCAATGCACTGAAATTAATGACTGTTCCAAATTAGCTATAGTCGCTAGGTTTCTTTGGAGTTGAAGTATCATTGCATAGTCTCCACCTTCCCACATGGAAGTGGAGTAATACAGTAATACTGAGTAGAAAAATCCTTCTAACAGAGAACAAGGGAAACAGGTGGCTTTTTTATTAGTTTCTTACTCTATGTGTGRCACAGAGGCCTTAACTCAGTTGCTATCCCCAAATACCAAACARTAATGGTCATTGCTAATGATTTATGGGGTCTGGGGAATCATCATGAGATTATTAAGGCAGTTTTATATTTACTTTATATCACTGTGTTGACAGTAAGCTGCCGGAGCCAAGCATGAAGACTCGTTCTAGTGAATAATCAGTTGAGCTTTTTCATTTGTATTATTTCACTCATGTGCTTATTGAATGTTGAAGTTACTTAATGCTTTAGAAGACAGTGTATTTTGTCTAGATCTGTTCATCCCAGAAGGCAGAGCTTTTAATTTCCTTCTTTTTATGCTACTCAATACAGAGTAAAAGCAGAATTCAAGAGGCTGACAGAATATATTCTCTTGAGAGTAGTTGTTTCTCAGGTTGGAGACATTTGGATCAAGTTCCTTTATTTTAAAGTTCTTTTCTGTTTTGTTTTGTTTTTTTTTTCCCCTCTAACATTTAAATTATACTGAGTAATTGTACTCTGATAATAACTTCACTGAAAAGAGATGTTATTTCTTCTGACTTTATTAGCAGTGATTCCTGATGTAAAACATTGTGGAGGATGAGAGATCTCCAACACAGTAGATTATTCATTAGCTGTTCCAGTAGATAAGTTTGACAGAAGACCATTCCAATCTAGTGATTATATGTTTTGAGTAAAAGGAATTTAACATTTTTGATAAAATCCTAGTTGATCTGAATATTTTTTATYCTTTTATAAAAGATTTCTTTGGAACATCTTCTTTAAAGGTAATATTTGCAAGATCTGGAAAGAGCCTTCCATTCCCTCCATCCCTGCTGTGTAGCTTTATTTCCCTAAAGCCATTGTCCCAGCCTTGGATCCTCCAGGTCCTTGGTGTCACTTTGATGGACTCTCATCCACTGTGTTGTCCTTTTGATTTCTTAATACCTGCMAAATCTCATAGCTCAAACCTTTCCTGCTTCACTAGTGCCTCTTCCCCCATTGTCCTGCTGGTCCTGACGGCTCAAGTCCTCCTGATGAAGCCTCTTAAGTTTAGAGCAATCACCAGAATGCAGAGAAATGGTGGAGCTTTTCAGGCTCTTAGAAATCTGGAGCAAATCGCTCAAATCAAACTGCAAACGCAAATTTTTTTCACATTGTAGAGCCAGACCTGACCTGCACAAGTAAATCCTTAGTTATTATGGATGTTTGTGGCAGTGCAGACCTTGATGCGTGGAGCCATCATGGCACACGGTGCTTCCCCTGGGTTTGGTAGTCTGCACTGGATCACACAGTCCCACAGCTGTTATTGGTACCCAAGCTGACTTAAAGTTCATGTGTACATCTCTGTGGGAAAGGTAGGGGAATAGATGTATCCTAAGCCTGGCAAGAGTTTTCTCTAAGGATCATCAGAAAATGGTGGGAAAATGCTGTCTAAGGGAAATATCTGTTTTCTGTGACAAAGAGTCAATATTTTTCACTGAAAAATCTAATGAGAATGAAACCTTGTGTTCTGGGAAAAGATCTGCAGGACAAAAAGAGATTCTAATAAACTTTCTGAGTTTTATTAAAACATTAATTTGCTTCTCTTGCTTCTCTTTCCACTAATTTCTTTCCTATTCTTCCTCATGCCAACTGTGCCACTTATGACCCTCACATTCCCTGATCATATTCTTTCAGTTCGTTACCTCCTCTGACTGCACCAAACACTTCTTATCTCACTGTATTTTTACATGTTATCTCCTGCCACAAAATAAACTCTCCTATTTGTGAAAGATTTACACAATCTCCTATTTTCTCAGTTGTTTCTGAATCATCACTTTTTGCTTAAGCTCTTCAGACTTACACCTTTGGCAATAAACCCTATGTATTCCTTTATTTATTAGATTCTTCTTGTCCCGTGGGTAATCCTGTTCTTTGCCTTTCCTTTGCATTGTAAATTCCTTTTGTATTGGTTCTCCAAGCATTTATCTGTTGCTCTGACTCTGTGACTGGTTTTCTGTTAATGATATTTGAGCTGATTTATTTAAATCTATGGCAGTGAACAACTATATGACCTTCAGACATGCTTTGAAATTGGGGAGTAAACATTCTGGATGATCAACAGTTTTCACTGGAATCGTCAGAAGATTACATTATTTTTTGTGTAAGGGAAGARTATGATTGTGATATTGAACTGCAATTTCATGAATCTTGAACATGAATCTTGATCCAAAAAAAGTTAATTCCACTTTAATGTCACATTTATGACCAACCCTCTCCTAAATCAAAGGCTGTCGGTATTGTTCCCGAGAGGAAATACTGTTTATGTACATTCATTTTTTTCTGAGTATGAAAGGCCACAAATATTTCCAGAATGCTAATGACATTTAACACTGTTTAGTTGTTGTGTTGCGTCATACGCTGTGCTGTTATTTTTTGTCTTCTTCCATTCTTCACTTTTTCTTTCTTCAGAGCAATAGAAAATAAAATTAAAAAATTTTAAAGCTCGACTGTTCATCTTGTCAGAGGTGAACCAGAGCCTAGATGGAAGAGAACAGTCTCCTGACTGAATAATATTCTGTAACTGAGGTGTTGGGAGTAATTCTTTAAAATTGTGCTAAAACAAACATGAGACTCCCTCTAAATTTTTTTTATAGTAACAGTGTTTCATGAGGCATAGAGCATGAGGTACAGAAGGAAAAAAGAGTAATGTGTAAGGAAAACATGTCTGGAGCTTGTTTCATTTGTTTGATGGCACTTTAGTACCTTRGAGACATGGTTTTGAGAGCTCCCCTTTCTTTTCCACTATGTAAGATTTACTGTAAGTCCACTATAGATTAAAATGTTTTCATTTAGTAATAGCAGAATGTTATACCTTCTGTTTTAATTGCACACTCTTGATTTTCCAGAAGTTGTTAGGAAATGAAAAAATTATATCACCAGATCTCAGAAGTTATGATGATAAATACTAAAATAATATTTTGTGCCAAATTTTCTATTTCCATTATTTTAAAGGAGTTACACCACAAGCAAAAAAATTGTCCTGTTATTACTCCTGCTGTTTCGGCTGTCACAGAAATGACCAGTGGGTGAAGTAATGCCACCTAACTTGAAACAGTGGTAGCCTTTTTAATGCAGAGTGATTCTATGGAATTTCTTGATAAGATTGATGACTCTCCAAATTTTTGGACTTGCAGGCAGTTGACAACCCTCTTAATTTCTTCAACTGTACTCTTAGCCATGCACAGGAAATACAGTTACACAGAATTGAGGGCTCTTGGTGGTTGGTAGAACACAGTTCAGGAACTGCAGGGCAGAATGTGCCCTCTTAGGAGCCTGCCACCATCGTGCGAATCAAAGTGCTCTTTACTTCAGGCAGGAGTCTGGAACCACAAATCCTGCATTAAGTGTATGGAAAACTACCTCCATCTGTGGAACAAGACTTTATTCATTACACAGAATATATTGACCAGTGATTTCTTGTAGGCAAATAAGTTATTTCATAGAAAGTTGGTGCATTACGAAAGTTGGCAAAATACGCTTCTGATACTAGTTGATAATATCATTAAGGATAATTTTGTTCCTAGTCAGATCTTAGAAATGGAACTTGAAAATTGGAGTMATTAAATAAAACTTACGTCTTTATTTCTGTAGTGTTTGAAATTCAGTTGGTGATCCATGTGCCTGGCCATAAGGGCCTAATGGTATTAGAGATGCTCTGGGATATCCACAACAGTTTCTCAGGGCTGGCAGATGCCACCAAGACCTACATGAGTCTTTTTAGTCTAATAGCTGGAGGTAGGGAAACTGTCCAGGAAGATTACAAGAGTTACAGACTCCTCAGCTAACTAAGAGGAGTCTACCTATCTCTCCACTGACTGTTTTGTTTAGATCCCGTGATTGTAAAAGGACTGTAAACACATAAAACTTGATTCAGTTGACCACAGATAGGTAGCTAGAGCCATTGAGTTGTCTTGGGAAGTCTGAGACAGCTGGGGTACCTGTGTGGGCTCACAGAGGTGACCCACACCTTCCAGAGTGGGAGCTGAAGGTTGGGTGGACTTACTGTAACACCTGTATGTGATACCAGRCACACAAATGTGAACCAGGGCCTTAGTTCATGTGTAGATATCTAAATTTAGATGCGTTAATCTGTAAGCTGAATGCAATCTGCACTGTGCATCTCACTGAAACAGAGAACTGTTTTTTAAATACCATTTATTTTATGTTGCATTTTCCCTTAAAAGGTATTTGAATAACTGTGACTAATGTTAGCTGTACTGCTAGATATATTTCCTCTGAAAGTAACTATGACTAAGAATATTTATACCTGCTCTTCATCCAGGAGGAGTGTCTGCAATTCAGTGGGTGAAAGGGCATCTCTATCACAGGTGAGAAAGTTAGGAGAAACTTCCTTGCTTGCAAACAGCAACAGGCTGAGGAGCTGAATGCCCCACCTCCATAGAATAATTTATTTTTCCTCTTATGATTTACAAAACTTTATCAAACATATCCTGTGAGTGTTAGGCTGCAGGGTTTTTTCCCCAGAATTATGCAGACTATCCCTATATATTTTTGTAAAAAATGCCAAATTTTTCATTTGACCATTTGAATTTCTCTGGTTTAAATAGTATTTGAGAACACAAGAATACTATAAACCTTAACCACTTCACTGAGAAAGTTTCAATATTCTATTGAGTGTTTACATGAAGCTGCGGATGCAAATGAGAGAATGGAGTCCCTGTTTGATGTGTGCAAACTCTCTTTATGCTCAGCTTAATAACCACCAGTGTGGTTCTTCAGAGGACAGTAAAACGCTTTGATTTTGTATTTGTACATCAGAGCTACCATTGGAAACTTAGATCCAAAAGGAGGGGCTTTTTCTCTGACCTTGCTGTAGTTTCTAATATACAAAAAAAAAGGAATGGTTTGTAAATCTATTCTTCTAGACATGCCGGTCCACAAAGTCTTCTCTGAGTCATTTTTCACCATTACTAGCTGTCTCTTAGTTTGTATTTCTGGTTTTCAGTGCTGAAATGAGTGGGGGTAATGACGTCCCTCACAAAGGCATGGGGAGTATTAAGTGGTTTGTGCCACTCTTGAGCAGCTATTGCAGCTCTTAATGGTTCCTTTGTAAATAGTAAACAGCATTGTTCTCAGTGACTTATTTAAGGATAAGTCACTTCATCCAGATTATTTTCATAACTATAAGAACTTCATACATTGGGAGCCATTTAGAGACCTTCGTTAAAGTCCTGCCTTCAGCTGAGTCAGATGGAGTTCTCTAAACAACTTAGATGCTGGGGTCTAATTGATTTCCCTGCAAGCCGGGTGCAGAGCTGATTTCTGTCTATACCAATCTATGGAAAAGAGCTGCAGCAAGACTGTAGTGGTGCTGATATAACTCAGTGTTGGGTAATGGAAAAGTATTGGGTAATGAAAAAATATCTGAAGRATACCTAGAGGACTCAAGGAGCACAGAAAGGTACAGGTGAGGAAATCCTCCTCCCTTGACATCTTGTGAAGACACACCCAGCATGAATAAAGATTTGGATTCATTTTGGCAGATGCAGTATGCCATGTGACAGTGCTCCTTTGACTCACAAGCAGCTGAAATAAAAATACRTGGCAGTTTTAATTGCTCAACTCTGCAAGTGATAATTTAAATATTGAGGTCTGCTGTAAGAGTTTTTAAGGCTGTGCTTCTCTTTTAGTGCTTTGGGTTTCAGCTGTGTGCAGTGTAGTAGACTAATTCTCTCTCAAGGTAAAAAAGAGATTATTGGACTTTGATACTCTTAAATATGGGCAACTCTCCAATAACKGTAATTGTGATGCTAATTTATGCAACACCACAACCCTGCTTTGAGGTTTTTAATCATTTTAATTGAAGGTTTTATTTCAACCTAAACTCGCAAATAAGGGTATTGTCAGAAAGTACAGCCATTTCTTTGACATCACTGTTACTACTGAGTTTTTCATTGATCATGTGGGAAAAAAATTGCTATTGATGGAGTTTTTCTTGTTTATGTTTATTTTAAACCCAAGGAAGTTGTAGTTTGGCTGTGTGAGATGTTCTCTATGTGTGCTGAGTGGCAACATGAGCACTTTCTGTGTCTGCAAGGGCAAACTGTTTTGTTAAGTGATCATACGTRGAGAGAGACTGCAGGTTCCAGGGACATGGTGTTCATCTGGTGAAAGACTGGGAGTTTGTGGTGACTTCTCCAATTTCTTCCAATGATCTTCCAATTTCTTAGCCCRAGTTTCTCTGTCTGCTTTCACACAGGCTAATACTTCTTCCTTGTTAGTCATTTCAGTTAATGTGCTATTTATGAAAATAAATCAGTAGCTTGCTCTAGAAATATGGTCCTCATCTCTCTCTCATTTCAGGCCAGTGGCCTGCTAGTCCTTGATGGCCATGCTAGTTTTTGCTTTTGCCCAACACATCTTTCATTTGTTTGGGTGGACACCCACTCATCTGTCTGTGCTGTTCTTTCACATCCTCCTGACTCTCTTGGGTCAGACCTTGAGTCAGGTTATCTTACTCACTGCTGATCCTTTGACCCTATCCTGTTGCACAGTCTGGTTGCCTGCTGACTCTGTTTGGTTATTTTCCATTCCTGCTCCATAGACAATGTCATTGGGAGATTTAAGAGAAGATACATTGTCCCAATGGATGCTTTAAATCTTAGGAAAAATAGTTAAGATGAGTCAAGAATGATATTTATGCTAACAAGGTGTAGAGCTAATGTGGCCCATTTGATCATGCTGTATGTATGACCTGTTGTACCTCAGAAGCCAACTGTATTTTTTATAACTTTTCCTCTCTTAATCCTAGTTTAAAAATTAGACTTCCAAATATTGTATGATCTTATATCTCTTTTTACTGCAATCTCCGGCTAGTCTTATTCCCAGGAATAGAAACTGGAAAGAATATTTTAAATATTTTTCATATTTAATCTCTCTACACATCTGTGTTTTCTGGAGAGCTCAGGTGAATCTTTTCAGTGTTGCCTCGACACACTTTCAAAAAAGATGCTTGGCWTTGTGCACTGAGATGAAGAAGAATCTCTCCAACTTTTCCATAGCCTGCTCTAGCTGTCTTGCTGATAGATATTAGTAATAACAGGAAGACTTTTAATGTAAAAATTTAAACAGCCCAACTCGAGCATGCTCATAATTATTTTGATTTTTCTGCCTTTATACCTGAGTATGTGGTAGTGTTTGAAACCCAAATTCAGACAAACTTGCAACTGTTGTTTGTACTTGCATCATTTCTTGTCCTCAGATCTGGAGAGTTTTTTTGCAGAAATTCCTACTGCATGTTACATCAATTCCCAAACTGTATAAAATTTTCTGTTATATCATATCTGACTTCTTTTTATTTTCATGCTTAAAAGTTTAATACTTATATTTTCCTGTCCTGTCAAAACACTGTTGTCATGAAATCCCATGATATCCTCTGTACCTGGTGACTACAGTATATTGCAAATATATTTGCTATTTGCCTATTTCTTATTTATGAAACATATGCCCAGTGTTTGTCCAATACTCTGGAACACTTCACGGGAGGCAACATACGGCACCTGTTCTTAGTTAAGGAAAATGTTGCTGAATCACAGACCGATTAAGGATTCCTTTGCTTCACACCCAAAATTCCACTGCCTGAGGGAAGAAAAGAAATAAACGGAATAACTTTGACGGAAACCACCATTCTGCTGACAGATGTCTGCCTAGCTGCCATGTTGTCCTCATTCAAATACTTCCTCAGAATTCCCCAACATGCTGCTGCATATTCACGGAGTTCAGTAGCTGCCAGCCCCTCTTAGCTGCTTATGAAGCTAATCATAACTTTCTCCTGCTGTACTCCTTTCACGAGTATTTGTGTTTTCCATTAATTGTTTCCTATCATATAGTTAATATGACTGTAAAATCATTGTTTTAATCTTTTTTCCTATATGATACCATAGTACTTGGTATGTATAGGTGCATACATARTTCAAGTAAATAACTTTTAATAAATTTCCAGCTTGCTGCAGGAGGATCTAATCTGTGGAGAGCTGTTGGTTTTATTCACAGGAAATATTTACGTATCCATCCCCTCAGGCTGTGCGGGAGATACGCTTTAGATAAGAGAGCAGCCTCTGTGCAAATAAACGTGAGATTTTTCTCCACCTTGAGATGACACACAGATCATTGTCTGCCTGAAGAATTCCCATGGACTTGTGGAAGTGGGACTTGCTCTCTCTCTGCTTTTATTTAGGATCTTCTGCTAGTTTTATGGCCTCATTATCCCTTCTGTATCAGTCAGAAATAAAACAATCTGCCCTTTGATTTTCGGTTAGCAGTCATTTGGAATTATTTTTATAAGTGTCTATGATTTTCCTAAGATTCTTCAGAGGAATGTAAACTATTCTTAATATTGGTGTTTCCACCACTAAATTGGTAGAGGAATGGAGCTTTATTTAGAAAAAGGATTTTTTCCATGCAAAAAAAAAAATTGCTTCCCAGGTAATTGTCTGTGTGACTAGCATGGTGTTATACATGAGGAACATTGAGCTCAATGCAAGTTAATATAAGAAATGTAGTCTAAACTCATGGAAGTTTGTGTTCCTTTCTCTACTGGGTTAACCATCATTGTTGAGAATGTGCTTAGGGATTTTTAGAGGGTCTTTTGTTGTTATTGTGCATTCTTTTTTACATTTTGAGCTAAATATTTTTTAGCTTGCAGTTTCTTTCTTATCTAAATCCTTTCCTAGCAATATTTTCCTTACCACAAGCCTAAATAACCTGCTGTCAGTCTGATCCCACAATACCYGTTGACTTCATCTGAATTTTCCATATAGAGCAATTTTAAGATAAGATGTTAAATATTAAGTCCACAATAATATTTTTCATTATTGGCTTGAATTGTTGTTGAATTAGATGCAATGAGCAAACCTGAGCAGGCAGCAGGGAAAAAACTGTTCAAATAGTCAAAGAATATGATGTACAAAGATGAAGGACAGAGAGTCTGCATTAACCAAGCCTGATAGGAAGAGATCCTAATACTAAATGAGTGGCCAATTAAAGCAGTTTGTTCTCACATAAGCACTAAATGCCATAGTGTACCATTGATCCACACCTTAAACACTCATTGATTTTTACAAGGTGTTTCATCCGTGAAAGGGTGGTAAAAGATAAAGATTTTAATGAAAATTCAGTTGAAGAGGATAAATGAAGGTATAGTCATACCATTTCTAATCACTTAAGATCTGCTCTTTGGGAACAAGTACATTATATGGGCACATGCTGTGTCCAGGCCTGGGCTGCCCAGTACACAAAGGACATGGACTGGCTGCAGAAAGTCCAGGAAAGGGCCACTGAAACACAGAAGAACTTGAAGAATCTCCTATAGAAGGAGAGTCTGAGGGAGCTGGGAGGAGAGACAGGTCAGGTGAGTCTTAGCAAGGCATGAAGGAAGGGTGTAGAGAAGACAGAGCCAGGCTCTTCCCAGTAGTGCCCAGTGACAGGACAAGAGGCAAAGGAATTCCATTTACTGTTAGTGGACAAAACCAGGACAGGTTGCCCAGGGAGGTTGTGGAGTATCCATCCCTGGAGATRACACAAAACTGACCTGGACACAGCCCTAAGCAACCAGCTCTGACTTTTCTGAGCAGGGGGCTTGATGTGATGGTCTCCAGAGATGTGCAATTCTGTCACACTGGGCAGTTTTACTGTCAGGAAAAATTTTCTAGGAGCTCAGATTTTCTCCAGCTTCTGCAAAGCAAGATTAGTTGTATAGATTTTTTTTAAAGGTATGTATATACTGCTAGGAGGAACACCTTTTTCGTGGTCACATACATGGATTTTTTTGCAAAGAAAAATGTTATTGTTCTTCCCTAGACTAAGTGGGTCTGAAGGACCATAAAATATTTGCAAAGAATAAAGTATTTCTCAAGGGGTGGAAAACAGCAAGAGTTCATTGTGAAAAAGAGAGATATTCTTGAAAGATTATGTAACATTAGTTCAGGTTAACATCTGCAGAATGATAGTCTGTATTATTCTGTCTGKATGCTCAAAATTTGTCCGTTAAATAAATATATTTTTTTTATATTTCTTTTACAAATGAGGAAATTGAGCAGCAGAGAATAGAAAGAAATGGTGCAGCAACACAGTGGCATACACAGAAATAGAAACCTATCTATGAGGTGTAATTTCTAGACTCTGACATAGGATTCTGTTGCATTAATTGAAAATTACATTATGTTATACAATAAGTTTTGTAATAAGGAAATTCTGATAATTATATTAAATCCACCGGAAGTTAAAATTAATAACTTGCAGATTAAGTGACATTGTAGASAAGAACAAGTTTGTTCCTGTTCAGTGAAACAGCTGGTTTTTGAGGGGCCCACAAAGGTGAAATCACAGCTGCAACTTACATTTAACAAAACTCAAGATCCCGAGTCCCACAAGTGCTTTCAAAAATTGTACCTTCTATGTTTAACAACACRCATTTCTGTAAACTAGCAGAAGAGTATCTGGAAAATAGTGTGAAGAAGAGTAGCTGGAAAAGAGTGTGAAGAAGATGTTTGCATAAATATGAAGTTGGGCACAGCTGTTCTAAGAAAGCATGAAGCTAAAATAGCATAGGAAATGGAAGCAAGGAATTCTTTCATGTTTAAAATATGAGCCTACATAAGAAGAGATTAATGAGAATAGTTGTGAAAATGAATTCATTTAAATATGAGCTATTTCCTTTTTTGGACCTGTTAAGTTATGGTTTCATGAATATTTGTCAAAGTTAATGTTGTGAAGCTGAGCTGTTGCTTTTTCTTGGAGAATAATTCTTGTTGTCTTCCTTTGTGTTACATATTCTCTTTAGGAAAATGAAGAGAATGCAATGATTAATATATATGCTGCTAAATTCTCATGCATAGTTTGATTCAGCTATGGAACAAGAACATTTTGCTTCTTGTGAAAAAGTAATGAACTGTATAAATATAGGAATCAAAGCTTAAAGTTGGCTGAAAATGATGAAGGGCTCTTCTCTTTGGAAACTTAATCTTTGTTCAGTTTCTTGACATTCAGATAACAAGAGCCATCAGGTTTTTCTAGACTTGCTCATGCAGTGTCACATCCATTATGGTGCTTATGGTCTTATGGGAAGAACAGTGCTTTGTCCAGTTGTGAGATGATGCACTTGGAAATAATACCGCTGCTACTGCARATTTTAAAACAAACGAACAACCAACCCCCCTCATGGTTTAATACAGTGAAACAATAAAGCAAAACCTTTGATAAAGATAGTTTGCATATGTATAAAAAAATTATGATTAGTTTCTAAATTCTAATTGCACAAAAATCCTCGGATACTGCTTAATCTTGATTTTTAAGAAGCCAATATAATCATGCATTAATTAAACTTGCAAGTGTCTTTTCTGAGGTTTGTTTTCTTCTTGGCAGGATATTATTTTAAATGAAAATTGTGCTTTTGGGCAAACTCATAGCAGATTTCCAGAAAAGGATGATTTGCCTTTCCATAAAGAGTTTTCAAACACGGAACAAACYTTGTATTCAGCTTTAGATTGTTCTCAACTTTCTTTGTTGTTTGTCCTTAATTTTCTTTGTCATTTGTTACAGTAGAACACAAACCACTGAAAATACAGTTAATAAAAAAAATCMGTAAGACTGAGGACTTGAGAAACAGATAAATATCTTTACACAAGATGCTCATAACTTGTAACCGCTTTGGCCATATTTGATTTGTACATTGTAAAGAATTTTGATGAGAAAATAGATTGCGATGGCATCATTTATTGTGAAGTATAAATTTATTTGATTAAAGGATTTATAAAAACATGATGTAACAAAACTTTTTAAATTAAGTAATAAGGTGCCATGTAAAGCAGTATMAAACTTAGTGAATACGTACCAGTATTCTAGTTGAAAGTAAGTATTTGGGTACATGATAAACATATCTCTGAATATTTGAGATACACCCATGCTAGTCTGGTGAAATTGTGCAAATTGTAGGAATTGTAATACTTAAAACTATATGTAGAAAGGCAAGAAATTGTTAAGATATGTTAGTCCAGTATTGAAAACAGTGCATAGCTCTGTTTGATTTTGTTCATATATTACCTCTTATAAACACAATAAGGAAAAATTTTTAGATGCTCACATGCCCAAAAGTGTCTGTAATTGTTTCAGCATAACTTCGGTGGGGTCAGTGAAGGCATTGTGCCTGTACAAGGGAAGGYAGCACTGGCCTAAGCATTGCTGAATGGTCAGTCACAATTATGATTATTTGCACTAATACCCTTTGACAGTCAAACACAAGGAACTGCATTCTTTTCAGAGTGGTAGGGCTTCAAAACCATCTCTTCTGTGTAATCTTAGCCTGCTTACATAGGACATACACCTCAATATGTCATAAACATCTCAATGCGTGCTTATAGCGTGGGACTTCAAATACAGGTAGGTTTCTGTCTATGGAGATGTTTTTGAACGTTAAAACTAATGCTTCTGCAGTTTGTAGTCTTATAAAGGAGAAATTCTCCTCCATGTATTGAAGTTCTGCCCTGAGTACTCAAAAATTTGCCTACACATACATCTCTAGTGCCATGCCAGCTGTAGTTTAGTCTGTGGTATGGAATATCTGGGAGAGRAGGATGGTAGAACATAGGACAATAGAACTCCTGCACTCTTGGCAGCACAGGAAGGATATCCAAAAACATCTCAACTCTTGCTGGAAACCTTTTAGGCAGTTAAACTCAGGGCCCAGGTTATATGTAGATACCTAAATCTAGATTCTTACTCTGGATCTGAATCTCTTCCTCATGTCTTTACTCACTTAGCATAAAGGAGCTGAGTAAAAGGACACTATACTGCCTTCTAACCATATTCCCTACTTTATTCCCTACTTGAAATGTGTGCATATATATATATACGTATTTAACTGTAAATGAATAATCACATATGGTGCATTGGTCTTGGTATACATATGAGATCTCTCATCCTTGGAGGTTTTCAAAAGCCATATAGACATAGTCCTSTGAATTCTGCTGTGGTGTCCCTGCTTGAACAGAGGAGTCGGACAAGGTGACTTCCAGAGGTCCCTTCCAACCTCAACCCTTCTGTGACTCTGTGTGATACCTGCTTATAAGCAAATTATGAGCTAATAGGAATATGCCAGTAGATGGTGCTCATGAATATATAGCTTTGTTCTGACATAATAGCAATTTTTTAGGTATTGAATGTTACCAGGACTCCAGCATATTGTTTATGTGGCTCTTTTAACAGCTTCATAATTTAAATTCAGTACATACATAATTGTTTGCAAGGTAAGAGCCTAAATGATGTGGTAAGGTTGTAGATGAAACTGATCCCATACTGAGCCCCTCAGTTGCCTTCATGCTAGCATGAATCTTCCAAAACCAAATTATTTCTACTTTGTTTGAATTCCCCACTATAGAATGACATTGTTCCTTGGCTCTGGAACTATACAAAATCATAGAATTTTGAGCACRTCAGGGAATTCTGAACATGAACTGCTGGCCTCAGTGCTTTATCACAGCTAAATTAGGATAATAACATCTTCTGTTTGCTCAGGCTGCAGGAACTGACCTGAGAGCTGTATTGGACTTGACTCTGTTGAACAGATGTTATAATGAGATGATAAAAAATCTAATTTGTTCCACAGAGAAAAGGAACAGAAAAGTGKTTTATTTACATGAAGGGCATAACCACATTAAAACAGTTCGATGAACACATTATCTAGTTCAGAAAGTTGTTGCTGAATAGAGTTAGGACTTACAAAAGACACATCTACAAGCTGGTACGTCAGCGGCTGCTTTAGACATAATGACCTACTGAAAATGCTGCAGTGGGAACTGGGTGCCTCAGCTCCAGGAAACTGAATGGGTAAAACTGGAAGCTCAGAGGCAACCTGAAAACCTGAGTCTTGAGTGAGAAGTCACCACAAGTTAACTGTTAGTGTGTAAGAATGGTATCTGAATTCCTAGCCCATGGCAGGAGCTAATAATTGGATCCAGCAGTGGGATGCCTCTATCCATGGGGAGAGCAGTTTGGAGTCTAGCCACTTCCAGATTTTTTTTATGGAACAAGTGAACAGACCCTATTGCTGTCATTGTAAGGAAATAGCAGTATCGTGATAGTACCTGACTTGCATAGGCTACAGGAAGTGGGTGAACACCTCCCAGGACGCAGGAGGGAGCTGCTTTCTGCAGCCTCCACTCAGTCTTGTGTCTCCCAGGTGAGAACTTCAACCACCCCATGCCAGGCTGATGCAGGTGGGCACTCTGCCAGCCCAGCAAACATAGGGACGTGACTGAACTGAGGGGGCAAAACAGAGTCTGACCCTGCTGCTTCGTGCCCTGGCACCCACTGGTGAGCTGTGCAGACMCAGGCAGTTCACATTAGTCTCTGGTCAAAATGTAGAAATTTCCAGAGACCAGGCACCATGGGTCAAGACTCTCTGTTCTAGGTGATTTCCCCCTGTACCCAAATAGAGCCTGTTTCTCCATGCCTTGGCTTCCTGTGTCCCCAGAGTGCTTGGTTTCCTGCCCAAACAGTGCCACTGTTTCAACACCACKAGAACATTCCTCCACTTGGGCTGTCCTGTAGCCTGCTCGTTCATTCATTATTGGCAACGTGGCTTTTGTTCACCTCAGGCTARGGAGGGAGTTCAGTCCAAAGTCATCTTTATCCCAGAGGAGGGTTCTTGAGCAGATCAGAGGCTAAGAGGGTTTTTTCTCAGCTGATGAAATAATTTCCCTGAACGTTTCCAGACATGTGACCTGTAACGGAGCTGGTGATGTTCTGTGATTTGGGCAATTTCTCATATTGGCTGAATCCAACACTGAAGATCTTTCTTGCTTAGGTCTTACAGAGAACCTGAGCATGCCCATGCAGCTCAGGTCCTGGTGCAGTGCAGGGGGAAGATCATCTGCCTGGTCAAACAGGCAGCTCTTGGCATGGGCAGGGTACAGCCTATCAGCGACTTGGAGAAGTCCTTTCTGGATCTGACTCGTACGTGAATAAAATGCTAAAATTATTTAGTAGCTTCTGTGAGTAAATTCATGCTTTTAAATGATAGGAAAATGGGGGTTTATAAATTTTACACAGAAAAGTATACACTACCCTTATTTTAGTGCAGCATAAGGTAAAACCTGAATGTTTTAAGTTAATGAATTCACATATTGTTTACATTTTGTTTGTAACATTTTGTTGGTCCTTAAATACAAAACCATCATTATAAATATTTTAGATGTTTTCAACTTGTAAGTTCTTTTGCCACAGCTGGTGGTCTATTTTGCCAATTTGGATTAAAGGAACGTCACCAGTTGGAAATCTAATCCATTTTACAAACAGAGTTAAAAGGAGAATAAATTACGACACCTGCTAATAACCCTCCATCCAGTTTACCTGTTTCTTTTTATGTTTTTTTTTYCCCTACTTTTCCCTCAGTGTGCCAGGATTTGATCATTCACTCACTGCTGTGAGAGGCAGCATTGCCACCAACTTTGGGTGCAGGCTTCAAAGCTCTGGAGGTGTCTGCAAGGCTCAGTGTGCTGTGGAGAGCTGCAGAGCTGCAGCTGTGTTGCATGATGGACTGCCTGGAGCTGCTGTGGGGCCACCCCCCACGTCAGCATTCTCGTATCAGCACTGCAGAGGCTGCTCTCAGTAGAGATTTTGGAATTATCTTTAAATCAGCCAGCTCTGTCTGCACGTGGCAGAGCAAAGCTCGGGGCAGGCTGGTTTGATGTGCATGGGCCCTTGGAGAGACAGTGAGCAACTGAAGGAACCGACTGCAGAGGGAACCAACAACTGTGCCCAAAGGACCAGAATATGCACAAAGCCATAAATTAAGGGGAGAGGAGGAACAGAAATCCTCATGAATAAACTGATAGCTTGTTTTGTGTGCTTATAAAATTCATTTTATRCACAGACTCTCGAGTGCATCATCTTCCATGAGGTACCTAGAAAACTTGTGAATGTGAGAGCACTACCAGCAGATGGAAAGCTACTGTGCTGGGCTTACACAGAGTTCCCTGTCAGTCTGACTCGTCCACCCACCTGGTCCATGCTGTCAGCGAGGTCAGACTTCACAGGCGCTTTGCTTTCTCTGCCTTATGTGGATTCCAGTTCCCATACCAGCATAGGGGATGCCTCCCAGCAGACCTGCAGGGACACTGGAACGCCCTTCCCCGTTCTGCTCCCTTCTCAGCTGGGTCTGCCTTGGGATGCCTGAAGTAGATGAGACTGTCAGGACTGGCAAAATATCCAGACAACTGGGCAGAACCTAGGGAGCTGATAAAATCATCTAATTACTTTATCAGTAGTATGTTAGATTTCCCACGAGTTACCTATCAGAGTGTGTCCTCATCTGCCCCTCTCTCTTCACACACATGTACACATAACCTCTTGCTAGCCAGACCTCCCTCCCACTTACCGTTTTGGAGGCAGGACAGTGGCTGAACTGCATGACACTCATTCACAACTCCCAAGATCACCAGCCACTGCCACAGTGCATCAGTTCAACCATTCATCTCCTACAACATCTTGCAACAATCACTTCCAAATGCTTCTTGAAAATGTGTTACTATCCCTCAGTATGCAAGTTATACAACTACAAGCCTTGAAGGAGAAATTTCTTTTTAACCTCAGGCATCATAGCATCTAAGTTTTCCTGCTGACATTTTTTTCTCTAGGCCAGAAGGATGTTTTTGTTTGTCACAAGCATACCTTTTCCAGGGTCGTTAATATAAAGGTCTTGATAAAATGACTTTCATTTTTTTCCAGACCATCTCAGGCGAGAAATGTTTTCTGTCTCCTCTGACTTTAATCAGTAAAACCCTGTTCCTGTGATGCATWAAAAAAAAGCCACCTTCAGCACTAAAGTAGTCATTAATTTATGCAATGTTTGAATGATTTTCATCAGTTAGCAGATACAATTATTTGATTTTCCTGTATAATCATTTCATCTAAGGTATCTCTCTTGCAAAAAAAGCCTGACAGATCTGATGTGAACGCTATTTTTTTATGACAGTAAATTACTTTGTATTCAGATTTTTTACATTTTGATACTTGATTACCTTAAGAGATAATTCAAAATAATTATACTTTATTTTCATTTTGAAGTTTCATTCTTTTAAATGAGTCACTGATAAAACCTGTTAATTCCCTAATGCAATTCAGGATCCAGTGTGCTATTTTAAATAACCAGCTACTTCATAAGGAGCGCAAGTGCCCAATTCCATATTCATCAGTTCAGTCTGCCAACCATAATTTTGTTTTCTCTCCTATGTATTCAACAGAGGAATTTCTGAAGATGTACAGGATCCAGTCTGCCTCATTTAAATACTCATTGCTCTCCTTTGACTGCATGGGGTTTTTCAGCACTTTGAGAGACTTATTCAGATTTAGTGCCAAGCACCTTCACTAAAAGTAGAAGGAAACAGTACAAATGTTAGAGAAACGGATTTGGCACCCAGTCTGCCCAACCCTTTTTGGCAGTGGGTAGTAGTATGCCAGTAACCACCTTATGCATTTTGATAAGGATGCATTTCAAACCATGGGGATCCATGGGCTTATAAGGAACCAGTGACAAGGAACGACGACAAGATAGGTAATTGCCAGTCATSTTAAAATCACTGTGCAAAGCCCTGCACTTTTGTATGAATTAAGATTATAGTCATTGCTGCCTGGAAGTTTTGTTTTTACATTGTATTATTGTTGTATGAAAACCTCACGCTGGTCCAAGAAGCAATGCTTAGATCTCCCCCTTTTCAGTGATGCCATGTACCCGAAGTAACAGGCTAAAGCCAGGCTTCACGGTGCTTTCCCTTAGGACAGAAGCACTCACCTCTGGCTGCTTGGATTAGCTGCCCTGTGGCATGCTCAGGATATTCCAGGGGTGGATGCTTAGGGAATGTCTGTCAGCTTACAGTGCTGTACCAATTTGCAAGTACAGAAAAGCTAATATCATCAAACCACCACATACTTGGTTGACTAAATTTAAGCAGGCAAGGAATTTTCAGACTAACTGGGCAAGTACCTAATGAATTTTTCTGGAAAGCAGACAGTGGACCAACATGTAGAAGTTTGAGTGGGCTGTATAGGCCACCTCCCTGCTCAGATAGAAACTTCCTTGTGGTTTGCCCTTTAATAGAAATAGATTTGTGCAAATGGCATTGCAAGGTTTAAGCTGGCCTTCTGAACCTGACATCTAGGAAGGTCAGGAGATTGTCTGAAAGCTATCATTGACGTAGTTTGCACCTTACCTACCTTCATTAACACCTTAATTAGTGTGTAAAGCCCACACCCTAGTTGACCTTTCTGTTATCATACTTCTGGGCAGGAGGCTAATCGGGATGCCAGCTCCCGTTCAGAGGTTCCTGTTCCTTTCTCAAGTATACACATCTCTCAGTCAGTATACCCAAAGATAGAGGTGGTGTTAGTGGTTGTGGCTAAACGGGTAATTCCTTTGTCAGCTTTATTATTGTCTGGTCCTTCTGACCCTCCATCTCTCCTAGAGTCCTGTGTTGAAGCTGAGGAAGGTAAAGCACTACTGAATCTTACCAGGTAAAGAGGGAGCATCCTGGGGCAGATGGGGGAAGAGTCGGATGTGTCTGTGAAAGAGTAGAGGCTGCAGAGTGCGTTTTGTGGGGTTGGTGGTGGTGGAGTTAATTTGTGAGCAGTGGAGCTCTACAAAGAACTTAGGGCTGGAGGATGTGGAATCAATTACCTGGGTGGAGGGAGCAAAGAGATGCATAACTTGTGCCAAGAGGCACGATGTTTTGGTAAGGTGTGTAAGTTCATGCAAATTGAAATATGTCATTTTTTGGTTTATTCTACTGCCAGATGGAGAGGGTCCAGTGGAGGCTACAAAGATGTTTAGGGGACTGGAGCAGCTCTCATACGAGGAAAGGCTGAGGGAGCTGGGCCTGTTTAGTCTGGACAAGATAGAACTGTGGGGGGATCTGATCAATGCATACAAATATCTGAAGAGTGGCTGTTAAGAGGATGGAGCCAGATTCTTTGCAGTGCTACCCAGTGACRGGACAAGGGTCATTGGGCAAAAACTGAAACACAGGAAGTTCCATCTGAATATGACGAAAAACATCTTTACTGTGAGGGAGACAGAGTGGTGGAACAGGCTGCCCAGAGAGGTTGTGGAACCTCATTCTCTGGAGATACTCAAACCCACAGTCCGGTGGAACTTGCCCTAGGTGGACAAGGTGATCTCCAACCACAACCACTCTGTGATTCCATGGGATTGCTGGTACTTAGTGCAGTGCAATTATGTTCTTGTTGCTCCTGGGGTAGCATCAAATGCTGAAGTAGTTGCCCATATATATTTGATGAAAGGCATGGAAAAAATTTGCCAAGAGCATCTCAGCATTGCTGTTCAGACAAGTATTAATTGGAGTGGGTAAGGTAATAAAAGTTGCCTTYGCTCATGAGTATAAATATTGAAACAAAAACCCAAACAAACCAGAAACATCTTGAAGCTTAGCCCAAAAGGGAATATCCTCTTCTATTTTACTGTCCTTGTTGAAGAGAAAGAGTTGTTCTTTTTTCCATGGCAGTGAAGAGATTTGTATATTGCATATGTCTCCAAAACAACATTAAGAAGAAATTAAATCTCGAATAGTTCATAAATAAATTATTCCTAGTCAGATTATGAAGACATCTCAGTGTAATTATTTTAAGGACATGCTTGCAACTATGTAAAAACTTCGGCTTTTAAAAAAGCATACAAAATTAATACTGAGGCATAAGTGCTGTAATAATTACTSTTTTTTAAATTTAATATAGGCAGAAACTTTCTTCCCTAAAAGAAAAAGTAATGGGAAATTTTGATCTGTAGATGTGTGTACTAATAGTACAGCTTCAACTGAAGCTGATCCCTGTGTAGTCAGGCAGTATGTCACGTTCTCTGCTCAATATCTCATTCTGGAAATTATGTTTATAGAGATTAGTCACAGAAGTAAGTAAAGGACTGATTTTGTTGAAGGATACTAACTGATTTGTAGGTTACTTGTATTTTAGTTAGATCTCATTCAGAAATGGCACACTTAGGCAAAAGTCTGCTCTGAGTATTTCTGCTTCTATTCCGCTCATTCCTACATGCTATGAGCTGCTTTTTAATTATTTACCTGGGATCATAGTGCACATCCTATCGACTTGAAACTCTTTGGACTCTTCTTCACCAGATAACTCTGCAGGAGTGGTCCTGATCCCCCTCAAAATTCCCTTGATGCATCACAGCCAGGGAAATACCTCTCTCTGTGTTAAGTTGCAGGACAGGAAAGAGAAACAGGCAGATTTCTGCCACTCTTCTGATAAGTAAATTGGATTCTTAATCATACAGAGTGTGCACATCTTGGAGGTGCTCTTGGTGGCAGAAGAACAGTCAGAGAGGACTTTGGTGTCTGGTCTGTGGTGGGGAAGCAGTAGAAGGTTTAAGTACCTTTTGGTACTATACTCATTTGGAAGGGCTACTGTCAGCTTGGAGACAAATGTGATTATGAATCCATAATGTTCAAACCTTGCATGTAATTCGGGTTCCTAAGAAAAGATTAGGTGGGTGTCATGAGTTTAAGTTCCTGTCCGTGTGTTTGGCCTGGAAGAACTGGAATTCAATGAAAAGCATTTCAAACAACTAAGCATGGTGTCTTCTTACACCTTTTTTTTTTTTTTTACTGAGCCTGCTGCTACTCATTTTTGTAATAGAATTGTCAATGTGTAAAGATTTGATTGGTGGAAAGACTTTCAATCATTAATTTTGTGTTGAAGAGTGGGCTAGAAAACTACAGGTTGTTAAAACTCAAGTTGCATTTGAGCCACTTTGGGAGCTGAAATGTAGTCTGTGTTATATAACGCCAATCATGAAAAGCCCATGAATTCTTAAGTATGTACTTTGATACTGCCTGACAGATTGATTTACTGTACACAGACTCCTTCTCAGGCATACACCCATCTCTTCATACTAGACCTCTGAAGAGAATGCCAGGGCAATCAGGCTCCTGGACTGATTCTAGGTTGTAGTAATTCCCTTTTTGTTGAGAACTAGTGTCAGTGGCTCATATTTTTTTCTTTTTTTTTTTCCCCTCACCTTTTCCCCTTTTTCATTCTTTAAAGTATTGTACTTTTAATTAGATGCAGTTTTTGCTTACAGGTGGGAAGGACAGTTGTGTTACATAACAGACTTGGTGAAATCCATCTCCTTTTCATGGCATTTTTGTGTAACGTGTGCTAACAAATTTCTTGTACTTAAGGAATGGAGAAATTTTTTCTTTCTTGATTTTCCTTAAATGTTCTTACTTGTCTTAGTTCAGGTGGACTAAAAGTTTTTCAGAGGAGGAACCAGTTCTTAGCGTGTAAGTCAGTCTTGTACTGAAAGTCTCCTGATCTTCCTGAGGCCTAAGGACATTGCTATAGAACAACAACAACAAGAAAATATCTTAATTGTATTGGTCTTCCTGGAAAACCTGTTCAGTAAAGTACCTGTTCACTCTAAAATCTGTTATTGTGTAACATCTCATAAAGAATGAAGTGTATTCTTGGGCACATCTCATAAATTATTGCTGTCCTTGTTGAATGTATAATATTCCTTGGCTGAGAAACTTAAGGCAAGAAATACTGTTTATTTTCTCCTCACAATATATCAGCACTTCAAGAGCAGCATAAACTTCAACATCCCTAAACATCATGTGGCAAATTCTAATGTTTAAAAGTTGGAGATTTTAGTGTTTCTCAAGCCACAGTTGCATCTCTTTCTACTGCTTTGCTGCTTCTCCATCCTTTGATGTGCAGTGTTTTTTAAGGTTTTAATATTGGAAATAGGGTTCCAAATCAATGATGTAAGCCACTGAAACAGATACGTAAAAATTATTAAAATCACCAAAATTTTGTAAGCACATTATTTTTTACTTTGACTCTTGATTGTTAAATAATTTTCAATAGAAAGCAAAACATATATTGAGAAGGATGCAAATATTGACTGCTTCCCAGTCTTCTTGCTTGAACCTATCTCCTTCCTGCAGCTGTCTCTGCAGCCCTTGAATCAAATAAACGTATAAGTCATCTTTTTATGAGAACTATCCTCTCTCAGGAACTAAATCACTCCCAGGAATTGCTGCTGTATATAACATGAAGCGGTGTATACAACTGACATACAGAAATTGAATGTTTGATCACTGAGCATTCAGCTGGGATATTTCTATTGTGAATAGTTTATAAGCCAGGAAGTGCCAATTTAAAATTTTCAAGGAAGTGCAAGACTTCCTTATGTCTCAGTGCTTATGTATGCATGTGTAACATAGTCTAGTTGTTGACTCTGAAATATTGATTTAAAATGAAGCTATTCTATTCTAGAAACATATTTTTCCCTAGAGACACAAGTAAATTGGAATAATCTCATGAACTTTGTTTCATTGTGTATTTTAGGGATAGCTGCAGATGCTTGTKAATCTGAATATTTTGATTTCCAGGTCAAACTCTCTATTTTTAATTCGTTTTTACTTTTATATAGAACATGCTGGTAAAGGGTTACAATTTTTAATTAAATTTCTCATATCTCACTGTAATTCATCTTGGTGTGTTTCAGGGTTTTTTTGTATTCACTAACTATGCATATCATATATTACTGTAATTATGAAAAAGTAAATAATGGTGTTCTTTAGCAGCAATATAACATCTTATTATTCTGTTTTAAGTTGTGCCAAATGACAAACAACACTATTGTGTAGTGCTCAGAACACTACAGCAAATAAAACTTTAAGGATAAATAAAAAGCTTCTGTAGAATATGTCAAACTGAATTTACTCCAGTCCTTTAGGAATAGCAAACTTGTTCATGATCATTTAAATAAAGGACTGGAAAAGAGAAATGCAAACAATATATGAAATAGGCATGGAATTTGTGCTACAGAAGTAATTAGGTTATTCTGCTCACAAATCAGTTCAAATAAATTCTTTAAACTGTTTTCTCCAAAACAAAAGGTTTATAAAAATGTTAAGAAAATAGTCTGCATTTATGCAACAGAAAATGGCTGCTAGAGACTTTGCAATCTTTGCAGATCTTTGTATGAAGCAATGATCCAATAACTAGGAAAGACTGAGTCTTCTGCACAAACATTGCTTCATATCTAACAAATAATTCAGCTTTTAAAAAAGTCTCCTAAATATATTTATCTCTTTCAGTACCATTAGACTGGAACACATCTTTTGTTGTTTATAAAGTACTATGTACTTCTGCAGCACTAAGACTTTTATTAGTAATTAGGTCAATAAAATTCACATTTATAATCCCTTAATTATCTATGTAAGTGACAGATTAACCCTCAGAAGAAACCAGATAGACTCATCAGACCTGTAATGCACACTCAAAGGAAATCTCTAAAATTGATCAGCAGTAGACCTTAATATAGAAAGCATGCACAGATCATGTTATCAAATAAATCTCCCTTATCTTTGTTCCAAATAATCTAGACAAGATTTATACTTTCCATATGCTATCTTTAGACTTAAATTGTCATGTTTCTTGGTTGGACTTGGACTTGCTTTCATGTATGGAGCTGCCCTATCCCATATAAAATGCTTCAGCTGTTCTCCATAGATATATTTTAATAATAGAAATTATACTTAGCTCTCCAGAATAACTTTTATSCATTCTAGTCCAAAAAAAAAAACTTGCTCTCTTTGAGTGGGTTATTGAAAACCTTTCTCGTGTGAGTTGCTTAAAAGCTTACTGAGAAGCCAGTTGGTTCTCTTGTATATCCCAGGACTTTTCTTTATAGCTGAGGAAATGTTCTCTSTGTAATGTGGCTAAGCATTGTCTGCCTCAGTGCTGTCATCACTGCTCTAGGATGTGCTGTACCCCATGTCAGTCTCTCTCATTAATATTTCTCTTGCAAAGCTGTCCTTTCAAATCAAGTGTTCTTCCACTTTTAATGCAGTTTCCACTGTTAYTGAAAGCAATTACCTTGCCAGACAAGGTGAGAATAGCAAAACAGCTTTTCTTCTTCTCCTTAAGGTAGCCACAGATTTCCCTCTGAGGTCATGAGAGTCACAAGTGTATTTCATTTTCTGCAGCAGAAACGTGGGACCCTGTTCCCTTGTCAGCACTTTGATGAGATCGGCTRTGATACTGCTGCTGTTGGGATTAGCATGCTGTGTCCACTGAGAGACAATTAGGTTGTTGCTGGGTGTGCTTCTTATTTTCTGAGCACACTTTGTATTGCTTGGGGTTTTTTTCCCCTGAAATATGCATGTATAATAATGATTTTCCTCCTGAGGCATTACTATTCTGTTYTTGGGTCTTAATATTTGGGTCTGGCAAAGRATTGCCACCAAACTTCTGCTTTATCATCTTTGGCAATGGGTAGAGAGAGCATTATCTGCTGTTGCTTTTATTATCTCTCTCTGTACTTATATTCTATCTTAATTTACTTTCCATGTTGCGTTTGTGTATTTGACAGAAGATCTGCTTTTATTTGAGAGCTCTCAAGAATGTGTTCACTGAACTTAAATTATTTGGTTTACTTGGGGGTGAATATTATAGAGTGGCATCTAATTCTTCTGTGAAAACACTGTAGTCCTGCAGCTTTAATTTGGATGTAAATATTTCACAGGTTGAGATGGTAAAGAGTGCATAAATTTATGTGCATAAAGCAGCATAATAAAATATATTATTGCCACACACTTTGTGCATGAATTTAAGGACTTGTGGAATTTTCACTAATGTCAGTTTATTTATGTTTTTCCCTTTCTATCCACTGGATTTTTTTTCCCTTCCCTTTATAAATTTGGCTTTATTTGCCATTAGAAAATTAAAATATTATAGTATAGTAGGGATTTTGTCTTTCATTTCATCCTGGAACTTAACACTGTTAAGCACTTAACACTGCAAGGAGATGACATACTAGCTTTTACTTTGTGCTTTTGGCATGAGTATAATAAATCCTGATTAAAACGCTTATCTGAATATGTTAATATTTTAGGCTGAAATGGAATGGAGGGAAACCTCTTCAAGATGATGAAGATAACATCCCTCAGGCTGTGAGGGTGGGTAGTTGTCTGAGTWGGGCAAAGACCAGCACTTGAGGCTGGAAGAACAAACTGGGAGCAGACTCGGGAGCACAGACTATGGCTTTAGAGTCACTGTGATAAGAGCACCTATGGACCATAAAGTCATTGTAGCTTTTACTGTCATGAAGCATCATTTGGAAGTACAGGGTGCCCATGTCCTCTTCCCATTCCATGTACTTACCATGTAAGTACTTTAATGAATGAACCTGCTTTGAAACCATCACACTTGCCCAATTCAGAGTGAAATAACAAGACAGCTTGGGCACTCTGTCACAGTTGATGTACGTATCTGTGTCTGTTAAGTGGACACAATGAATTTTTGACTCTTGTTCATTAACATGGTGTTTAAATGAGGTCCTAACGTGTTAAAAGGGTGTTATTGAGATGATGTGTGCATGCTGCAACAGTTTAATTCCTGCTGCTCTACTTTGTTGTCACAATTGGATAAAATGTCAGGTAAGTTTTCTAATTTTAAACACGGTACTGTTTTGGTAATTAGAGGGAAAGAAATGCTCTTGAAATGGAATAGAGAGGGGGAAATGAAGCTCATTATGACTGAAACTTTCCAATAAATTACTGTTCTGGCAGACTGGTGTGTAGACAAGTGTCCTCTTACAGAGAAGCCTTTCTGTGAGGGCCTTGAAGATGGTGAAGGGCCAAATGAGGCGCGGCTGAGGTCACTTGGTCTGTTCAGCCTGGAGAAGAGGAGACCGAGGGGAGACCTCATCGCATCTTCGACTTCCTCATGAGGGAAGAGGAGGGGCAGCCACTGAGCTCTTCTCTCTGATGCCCAGTGACAGGACCCGAGGGAATRGCCTGAAGTTATGTAAGGGAACGTTTAGGTTGGATATTAGAAAAATGGTTCTTCATCCAGCAGGGTGGCACTGGAACAGGCTCCCCAGGAAAGTGGTCACAGCACCAGCCTGACACAGTTCAAGTAGGGTTTTGACAATGCTGTCAGGCATATGGGGTGACTTGGGAATGGTGCTGTGCAGGGCCAGGAGTTGGACCTGATGATGCTTGTGGGTCCCTTCRAACTCATCAGATTCTGTGATCTGGGGGAAGGTTTCTTTATGCCTTTTCAAAGTAAATAAAGTTATTTTGAGAGGATTGAGGCTTCAAAATTCATTGAATGTATTCCTGCCTCGCTGTGTGACTCGACTACACCTTGAGACTTGCTAAAGTCTGTTTTCAAGTCACTTACCCTTGCTTGCAATATTTGCAGGGAGACTGTTGTGTTCTAGTTGTCATTTCTATCCTCTGGCAAGTCAAAACACAGTGCCAGCAATCTGCTTTGCAACCTGTCAGCTCTCCAAGGTTGTCTGTGCTCATGCTGGTTGAACAGATTTTTTGAGCCAATGTTTTTGGGTGCTGAAGTTTTTTTTCCCCCTCTTTTTATTTTGGAGTTGTATTCCCTTTCACTTGTACTGTTGCTTTTTTAGCTACCCAATGGTAGTGCACAAAGCTGGGATCTGTGAGTTGRAATTTGTTATTCTGAAATTCTGGAAAGCTTGGGAACATACTACAGATTTGTAGTCAGACTGCATTTCATGGAGGATTGGCATGTGTATGTTTTCCATCTTACAAGTATCGTAGTATTTTTTTATTAAGAGAATTTTCATGATCAGAAGTGTGATWCTTTGGGAGACTGTGGAGAAGAAAGTCTGTTTCACCAAGACAAATGTTTCCAATGCACTTGGAAAGGATTCTTCTCCAAGTTGCCTTTGGACCAAGTCCCAAACTGACATGGTGGTAAAGCTGGGGCTGTCACCAAGCCTTCAGAAAGCTTAAAATGCATTTGTTATGATGGACGTAAACAGGAGAATATGGAAACACATTAATTGAAATGTACTCTTTTTTGATGAGCATTTGGTTTGCTTTGTTCTTTTAAAATTTATCTTCATAATATTCCAGAAACCTGATGTTTAGCATCATGTCCTTATGGCGTTAGTCAGTCATGACACAGACCTTCTCAAAGGCTTGTGGCACACAATGCACCTGTGACATTTGTTACTTCAAAAAAAATTAGCACTAAATAAACTCTGAATTTTGTTGGCTCTCCTATAGGGTATTGAGCACTACGTGTGCATACAAACCCAACTTGGATCACATTATTTCCTCTTCTTGAAAATGGCACAATACTCAGTCCTAAATGTTGCTGTGAATCACTGGTGCTCTGCAGTGGAGTACACAGGTACAGCACAAGGCAGTAGAGTGTACTGCCAGACTGACGTGTAGTCTGGCAGGAACTCCTTGGCTCAGTGTTAATTTACTTTGAGTCCTAAATCGAGCTGGAAAACTTTTGTGCTGTATTTCTGGGCAGTTTTCTTAATTTGAAATCTCTCTCTAAATGGATCCCTATTGAAATTTGCGAACTAAGGAAAGAAAGAGGAACCCTCTTCTAGTCCTGTGTTGGTAAAGATTTCTGGAGTTGACTCACTCAGCGCCCAAAATTTTGATGTAACCAGGAAGCCTTGTGCTTACCAGGTATTCCATGTCTGAGGTGCTGGGAAGTACTGAGATACCTATGATCTTGGTGTCTTCACAACTGCTGTCCTGAACTGTGCTCTCTGGCACAAATTTTGCAAGACTGTTCCTTGTCTGTTGAGATCTGATTCAGTTAAGAGTAGTCTACAGTTGTTCTGTAGTTCTTCTGTCAAAGACAACAAGCCTTTTTCTTAGGAAGATAATAGTCTTGTAATATTTTTTTTTGTTTTGCAGAAGTGTTCTGGAACAGTATTAACTAGAATTCAGTTTTAATTTGTAAATATATTTATGGTTATATTTTTATGGTGAATATCTTCATGGCTACATAAATAATGTGTAAAGATATTTATATGGAGATGTGACAGTTACAGAAACATAACTACAAAGATCTTATTCTCCAGGCTTCTTTCACTGCTATTCACAAGAGAGGTATCTCAGTTTTCCAGTAGGACTGATCATGAGTCCTGAGCAACTCATGTGACAGGCTTTGTTCAACACAGGCTCTTAGAAATCTCTGAAGACTAGATAGACACTACCAGTTTGTTTTAAAAGAGATCTGAAGGAACAGGTGATCCTCTTACCTCTCCTTCCCACAGAGTAATTCAAGGATTGGAACACTTTTTCAGTACTCGTGCTTCAAGTGGAGGAGATTCAAATACCTACTTGATTGTTTTTAAAGTAGAGAGTAGGTTAGGAATGAAGAAAGGTGGAGGGACACTTCTACTATATCTTGTTTGAAAGGATTAATTCATGGGAATTAATTCATAGACATGGGATCAGAAAAAGAGCAATTAAGATAGCAATAGGCTGTTCACCTGTGACTGGGGAGTCTTAGACTCCAGTTGTATTTCCTGCTTGAGATTTTTAGCTGCTGATGTGTCAAACAGTCCTTGAGGAGTCTGCAAACCTAACCTTGCCATTTTCACCCAAGTGTCCTCTGCAGATGGCCATAGACTTCTTGCTGCCTTCTTGTGCCAGCATTTCACAAAGTATGGCTGCTCTGCAAGAGCACTTGAAACTGAGGTAGTTGCTGAGCCAGACTTCTCTATACCACAACATTTTGTCAATGCCTGTAAATAAGGAAATTGTCACATTTGACATTAGCTGTGGTATAGTGCTCTGAGGAACTGTTGGATAAAACTGAGACAACTAGCTACAACTCAAAACAAAATGATGACTCCTGGATTTTCTTGGATGAAGACCGTTGAGTGTCTGGTGCTGATCTATGAGTATAGAAAAGAATGCCTAAGTCTTTCTGATTAATATTAAAAGTGCACCTCTATCCTCTCCCTGTTTGTACCAAGTGAAATAGATACCTCCCTGTTCAACCCGTTTTGTCTGTCTTTCTCCACCTCAGCCCCTTGAGATGCTAGTGCAAGAAGTTAAGACAGAACTGATAGCTAACCTTTTAGAAGCGCCTGATTCTCTCCACCAATGAGTAGGTGAACTCAGGGGGACCAGCTTTGATTTAGATACCTGAATTTTAACTTCCTAGAGTTGAAAAATATTAATCTCATTGTTTGCTGCTAAAAGGAAGCCAAGTTTCTTAAATGTCTCAGAGTAAGTGAATGGCCCTTTCCTTTTTACTTATCATCACAATTCATAGTATTTTTACCCTTTTCAAGGTCTTATGTGAACCTTACATTATGCTAGTTTAAGTAAAATTAATTGTACTATTAACTTTTGCTTCTCCAGGGCACAGTTGCCCAGAATTGTCAACTGTTGTTTAATTGTACTGTTAAATACCATGATTGTGAATACACTTTAGGTCGCATAATTTTTTGTAGGTGCATTTGTGGGTTTTTCTCYTTTTTTAAACCTTCCTGTTTATTATTACCTTATCTGAATAGCTATTGTACATCTTACTCTAAGTAGTTTAACTAGGGAATAAGGATAAGGAGTTGGCCAAACAGTCCATTTCTGATGGATGACCCTGCTAGTAGTGACAAGTGGTTTTCTTAGAGTGGTTTGATCAATAAAATTACCCTGGATTTAAGATCTCATTGTCTTTGTCTCCTTACAAAGTAGTAGTTCCTGTTCTTGTGGGCTTGACCAAGCATTTGATTTCTCAGGTGAAACTTTCCGCTTTGCCCAATTCAGACTGTCACTAAAAGGCTTTGTGGTTTTAAAAATTATTTTAATTTTATTTCTTATTTCAGATCACACAGAGGATTTACTTCAAATGACAACTTGTATGGAAGTTTTCTGAGGGAAATCTAGCCTACAAAAAAACTCCAGACTGTTAAAGGGAGGAAAGGTGGTTTCATAGACAGATGAATGTTAAGGTTATCTAACAGCATAGGTCTGTAAGTAGAGGTAATCAAATGTATCGAGTGATGTCCCTCAGGTGTTGGTACTGGCACTGGTGCTGTTTAATATTTTTGTTGGCACTTGCAGCCCAGAAAACCAACTGYGTCCTGGGCTGTGTCACAAGCAGTGCGGCCAGAAGGTTGAGGGAGGGGTTTCTCCCCTTCTACTCCACTCTTGTGAAACTCCTCCTGGAGTTCTGCATCCAGTTCTGGGGTCACCAACATAAGAAGGATGTGACCCTGTTGGAGTGAGTCCAGAAGAGTCTGTGAAGATGCTCAGAGAGCTGGAGCACCTCTCCTGTAGACACAGGCTGAGAGAATTGGGGYTATTCAGCCTGGAGATGAGAMGGYTCTGGGAAGACCTTGCAGCAGCCATACAGTACCTAAAGGAGACCTASAARAGAGCYGGAGRGGAACTTTTTRCAAGGGYATGTACCCMCAGGACATGTGGTAATGGCTGTGAACTGAAAGAGAGTAGCTTTAGATAAAATATGAAGAAGAAATTCTTTACRGTGAGGGTGGTGAGATGCTGGAACAGGTTGCCCAGAGAAGTTGTGGATGCCTCTGGAAGTTTTCAAGGCCAGCTTGSATATGGCTTGGAGCAACATGGTGTAGTGGAAGATATCCCTGCCTCTGGCAGAGGGATTGGAACTAGATGATCTTTTAGGTCGCTTCCAGCCCAACCCATTCTGTGATTCTCTTACATAACAAAACAGTTAATGCCAGAAAGTATACTTGTTTGTCACAGTAATCTCATAGCTCTTTACCGAAGAAAAATATGCCAAGAATTCCTTTAAATGAATTAACTGGTTGCACTAACTGGCAGAATGCTACTTTATCTTAGTTTTTCTAGTCAGATATCAGAACTTTATAGAATAAGGCCTAATTTGTCATAAATGCTAGTCATAAACATATATTAACAATTCACGAAGAGTTATTTTGTGGGAGTTAGAGGAGTAGAGGAGTTAATATTTATTGCTACAATGTACTAGGAATGGAGCCAGATATCCTCTGATGCAGGCTGTGCTCAGTAGCAGTGAATATAAGATTAGCAGCACATGGAGTGAAAGACTGGCAAAGACAGGATTCTAATTCATAAACAGAGRCATTGGGTTTGTGCATTAAAGTTGTTATTGTGCAACACTGTTCAAAAGGCAGCACTGGAGACTTGACTTTCCCCCTACTTAACTAATTGCTCCCTCCTAGCTGCCGCTGTTACKGTTATAAACCTCAGCATAAATGCCTCCAGGTTTCACTATAATTGATCATAACAAATCTTTTGCCATAAAAGCCCAACTGAAGCTTTTCAGTTCAGTTTACTAACAGTTATTCTCACTGGTCTCTCTCCTAAGATTGACATATCTTTAACTTAATGTTAGTCTGAAGAGACCTGAGCTTATCCAGATTATTTATGTAAATCTTGCATGTCTTTTTTTTTTCCAAAAACATTTTTAAGATCTATTGCTTTTAGCTGGGCAGTACTAGAGATCARATAAATATATTCCATAAGGTTGAAATAAACTACTTTTTATTTTTTAAGGAAAAAAGAGATTTCAACCCAGAGGAGCCTTTGGATGTAATGACCAAGATCAAATTTATGCTCTCAATAGAAAAAAAAATTCAGCCAAATACCCTATGGGCTTGTRTAGCTAGTTATAGGAACTGCATATATGGGAAATGGAGTGATTTGGATTTTGGCTGTTCCTCCTATAAGAAGGAGCAGCTTCAGTGAGGGGTAAGGCTAAGGGAGGATACCTGTTGTTTGCAAAGTTATAGTCTTGCTTTTCATCTGTGCAAGCACTTTCCTCACTAAAAATATTCTGAAAGTAATAGAAAAGGATAAATCATTTGGATTATCTAATTAGGAAACAAAACCAAGAAAATAATTAATCTTTACATAGTGGRCCCATTTTTCACACAGTGGGTCTGCAATATTGTTGAAATGTCAAATCCTTCTGTTGGCATGGTTGAGCTTTTGGTCCAGGGGTTGTGCTACTCAGCAGTGCTTATACTGGAGAGATGGACTTCATATAAGGACTCGTCCTTTATTGTAAGCATTCTTTTTATTAATGGGGCCACTAAGCAGCAATGACTTTTTCATTTCTACACCAACAAGTCTTGATGCTTTAAAGGGTTCAGCTCCTCTTCTAGAGCCTGTTTCCTCTTGAAATGACGACCTTCAGTGGAATTCATTAGTAAGTAGCAATAGGTTTTACAACAAGGACAACTTAGAGAAATATGGGTTTATACAGCCATGGAGGGCTCACAGCCTACGTGTGTTGCCCATAGGAGAGCTCAGAGGACTTGCAGAAAATCCATTTGTGCTCTCACTGTCGGACTTGTATAAAACACTTGAACTTAAGTATGAAAGGCTGAAGTTTTACCTCAGTGTGGTTGTCTTGCCTGTCTCATCAAATATCTGTGACTTCTTTCATTTCTTCTTCTTTAGTTTTTCTTAGATACTGTACATAATGTGATAGTAATGTGCAGCAACAGGTGAAAAAGAAGATAAAATCCCAGGCCTTTCTTAAAGTCAGCTATGTAATTTGCAGGGTAATAGATGGTGTGGTGGGTCTGGTGAGGTGTGCATTTGGCATTAAAATATATCTTAATTTTACTTCTTCAGGGTAAAACAATTCAATATCTTTTGCAGTTCCTTGCATAGAAAATTTTCAAGTTCATGGCTGAGGATTGCAGAAGTTCTTTATACTGTGGGGTTGTGGCTGATTTTTGCATTAGTACTTGAAACTCTTAGTTTGTCAGTTTACGGTTTGGAAGGAACTGCCAAGCTTTCAGTGAACATCTTGTAATATTAGTTTTATTTGCTGACATTAAAAGTCTTGGTTCATTTTCTTTCTGAACATCTAGGTTTTTCTTTGTGTAGTGGAGGGATTTGAAGTTTATAGCCTGGATATGCTCTTTTACTACGCCTGTAAAAATCCACCCACATTTGGCAAAGTTAYGAACATTTGAAAAATTGCATTTCACACATTCTTGGTCAAATTTTATTAGATTTTTTAGCAGCTGCATTTCCAAAAGATTACGTATGTGTTGGATGTTTGCCTCCCTAAAGACGRGACTTTCCTTGAAATTGCTGCTCTGAGTTGAACAGGCCAAACCAGTACAACCAGAGGAACTGAGATCAAGGAATTTGCTTGTCATGTTTTCTAGTGAGCATGCTGTTACGATCAGTTAGCACATCAATATGAATTAAACGTTGAGGATTAAACTTCAGAAGGGATGGGAATTGGGCAGGTGGGTGGGAGTGATTATTAAAGTGGTAAATAAAAAAAAAGTTGTATTTGTCTGCATGCCTAAACAAGAGTGGGGGCAGGACTGAGGTAAGATGAGGAKCATAGAAAGGAGCTCTGGCTGAACAAGGAGCACGGTCTGAACTGGTGGCCTTGAGGGATTTGCTGAATTTTATGAAGAGACTATGCTGCAGCTGGAGAAAAATGTGACAGGGAAGCGGGGCTGGATGGGATGGCCTTGATAGGGTAAAAGAGAGAGACAGCCTGGATGTGCTGGATGAAATCTCCTTTGTGCCTTCAATCTGAGTTCTACCAGGAGATAAAGTACTTCAGGTGWGCAGGACATATCCTTGAGAACAAACCACGTGACAACAAGGATCAATGCAATGCAAACCTTGTTATAAAATTAATGCCTTCAGTGCATTAAATTGCTAATGTAGATGCATCCAGTGTCCCCCTACAATACTTGCATGTGCTGAAGTAGAGCTTCACAATCATTCRGTTAYGTTGTCTACCCTTTGCAGCCCAGATTTTTGTGATAACCCTCTCTCCCATGTTTTTGGCTAGACCGTCTTTCCTTTTGTTTTGCATTGTCAAAAATCCTTGAGTTGATCCTGAAATTGTTTTTCTATAACTTCTGACTAAATTTACCACCTGCAATCAGAGAGGAGCCAGCAGATTGTCCTTGGTGTCAGTAGAGAGGCTTTATGCAGCAGAATTAATGAGTTTCCAAGGTTTAGAAAAGAATTTGTTTCTCTATTGATTTAATTCTCTTAGGAGGTCGTGCATTATGTCTACTGTAAGTGGAGACATGCCTGCCTTTGTTCTTTTGCCTGAAGTCCAGGGTATGGGAGCCTTCAGTATCTTCAGTTTTATTTGGAACACTGCTGCAGTTACTTAGGGCTTTCCTAGCCTGTTGATATCCTCTATAAGACAAGAGTTACTTTCACATAAATTTAGGATTCCTTCTGTAGTCACCCAGCAAGAAAAAATTCTCGTCTCCTTTTTTTCTTTTTCACTCTCTGTAAGTGTACAGGTTTTATAGGCCTTTTATTTTTTTCCCATCTTGCAAATAGTCTTTGCATAAAGAAAAAAAAGTTGTCYGGCAAAAGTGAAAATCAGGTGGTGTGTCAGCAGAATCTGAACTTGCTGAAATAAATTCTGCACCCTGACCCACTGAGCTGAAGCTGATTCATACAGCTCAGCMTGATTGTTTCAACTAAAAGCATAGGGAAGGAAAGTGAGCATTTAACAAATATCTCCTTTGTGATTCACTGGTTAGCTTAGGAAAGAAAACCGTTTTGTGACTTTGGGAAGCACACTTTTTCCTTTATGGATCAGCGTCATTGTATTTTTGGCCCATGTGCAGTTGAGTAGGTCCCCAGTCATAGGAAGCTGCTCTAATTCAAGAAAGTAKTTCTGTGCAGGTTCATCTACACCTTGCATAGGAGTTCGTGGTCTGAAGCAAGACTGTCTGTTTTTCTGACTGATCATCTTCCTTCTGAATGTCAATTGAATGATACCATTCTGAAAGGTAGAATAGCCAAAGAATAGCAAAGCCCGATTTCTGCATTAAATGATGACTTTTTGACTCTGACAGAAATTCTCTAAAATAAATAGTGTGATACTGGAGCACATTAACAAGAATTTTTATATTTATGGGGTACCCTCTTTTCYAATAGCATTCTTTTGTTTCCTTCAAAGGAAATGAGAAAGAAAAAGCCATAAACTGCTGAATTTACAAAGATGTTTTGATTTACTTTATCCTGGCCAAGACRAGTAAATCAAGTGAAGATTCAAAACTATACAACTTTCTATAGTTGCTTACTTTTTTCCTAATTATAATGTGTTCTTTATTTTTCGTAAGAAAAGTGGTTTATAACCATGCAGCGAAATTCTTTAGAGATGCATATAGTGTAAAACCAGTTAATGCCCAACAGAAAGGAGACCCAGGGTAGAATTACTAGGCTTCTCCCGGGGCACATGGTGAAAGTTTGACCTCGTGTTTAAAAAGAGTAATTTAGACCCAATTCAAATTGCATTGAATTGAGTGGAAAGTTGCTGTACTTTTAATGGAAAAAGAGTTGGGGCCTTTATTAGTAACTTTAATATAGTAGTGTCTCAAGAGGTTGCATTCTACTGCATTTTATGTTTGAATATGACTGCCTTGCTGCAAATGAGATGGTTATTGCGATTTCAGCAGCAGCAGACAATTTCTTGAACAGATTACCATTACAAGTAATGGCACAGAGGGAGAAAAGTTTATTGCCTGCTTGAATTTTTTTGTGGATGAMGAGCTAGGAACACGAAGATTTAAAGAGGAGTTGCATTCCTTAGTTTTAGTGCACACTGCTGCGTTACAGAAAAAGGGGAGATAAGGGACAAATATATGTGCGTATGGAAAACGTGTCATGAAATAGCTGATTCACTGGCAGTTGGACCTGAGGTGCTACAGAAGCTCCCAAGAAAACACTTACAAAACCTTGACCAAGCATTGTCTGGAGGCAATGGAGCAAAACTTCTTTGCATCTTAGTAGGAGAAATGTGGACCTGTCTCCTTGCTCTGCTTGTGAATGAAGCATGTAAATGGCACTGAGCGGTGCTGCTCAGAGGGAGTAGCTCCAAAGCTGGGGACGAGGCGGTGGGGCCGATGCTGGGCTGTGGCAGGGCTATTTTATGCTCGTGGCCCCGTCTAAGCTCTGTGCAGGACATCCAATGGGACAGCAAATATGTTGCCTACAAACTTTTCCAGGATTTATGTTCTTATTCTGCCCTTTCATCCATCCTGGGAAAGAGGACCTTGGTAGACTCTGCCCAGCTTTCCTCCTGCCATGCTGGAATAAATTTGGAATAGTTCCCAGCTCCACATGTGTATTTCACATTCTCCAGTATATGTGTGTGTAGGCTCTAACTCTCACCTGAATGGCTTTTATCTTTCAAATTTAGAACTGGCTTGTTGGGAGTCAGATTAAATGTATCTGGATGTTGTTGTATTGCCAATTCTAAGTAATGCCTTTCTGAAGCTTACTTGGGTTTTGGCTCCCTGGATTATTTATATTTTCTTTAAAAGGCAGTATTTTTCATTTCTGTAAATCAGTAAACACATTTAGAAGTTAGGTAAATCATATCCAGATGGTATTCTGACAATTTCATTGTCATATACACAGAAATGAAAGTACAGCATTAATTAGAAAATCAGAACATTTATTTATTTTTACAAAAGAAATCTAAAATCTACTTAAAATTTACTTTTTATGTCACTTCCCCCATATTTTAGAATATAAAGGCATAGCATTGTGAATTGCTAAAATAATGAAAATTAATATGTGCATATTTTTTCTGATTTCAGTGCTGATGTGAGATGGCCCTGAAGTGAGATAGGAGAACACAAATTTCTTTAGCTTGTCTAAGTGTCACCTTCTCAACATTTAGAAAAACAGGTAATTTCACAAAGACATTAGTTTTAAATATGGTCCCATAATTCTATTGGAAACCTATGTTAATGTCACCGTACAGCCAGGTTTCTTGAAGAATGTGGTTCATGTATATTGAATTTCCTTCAAAGAAGTTGATCTGCCTTCCTTTACACAAAGAAAATTTCTGAAAGCAGGATAGTCTCTAAGTAAGGAGATGGAAATGGGCTGTGTTACAGTGCTAATAACTTTCGTCTTATAATATTTCTGAAATGTTTTTTATTGTGACCATGCCCAGTTCTATTTCTACTCTTCTGTCTTTATCAAGGTCTTACAATGTTGAAGCGGAATCAGCTCTGTCCAGATCTTGATTGATGCCGCATGAGGATCTTGTTTGATACGCCACAAAGAACTTGGATGTTGGGCATGGAAGGACAAGAGATGCAGATTGCAGAATTGCTGGGTTAGGATGAGTCCAAAGCAGCGGAGATCTGCCAGCGCACTGGTCACAGGAGGAGGCAGCTGCTGCTTTTTAGCATGGAGCATTTACTGGTGCATCCATTGGCAGGGTGTAGAGAACAGTGCTTGGCCCTGTCACCAAATGTTTTGTGTCCCTAATTTTCGTAGCAGTTTGCATGGGCTTAAATACTTRCGTATATAAATTTACTAATTAGTCATGTGAGCGTTGTTTGACTCCAAATTTTACTTTGAAGATGTTTAATTTCTGATTTCATTTACTCATTCTAACAATGTGCACTAGCTAAAACTGCCCTTCATGCTTTTGCAGAGCACGAGTTTCTTTACAGAGCAATGCCAATGAACCTCCTTATCATCAGCTATTCTAGTGCTTCATTTCCAAACAGTTTATTATTTGAAGCCAAAATGTACATTACTCTAGCTTCCAGATAATCACAGACTAGAGTCTAGACTGAATTTCTGCCATTGTTTCCCTTGCAAGGGTTTGTATCCAATGTTTCCGAATGGAGAACTGATGTTCACATGCAGTGATTTTTCTGCAGTATATAATATAAAAGGAGCTAAAATAGTTTAGCATTGATGTTTTCATTAAGTAAAAAAATACGAAAACTCTCTGTAGGAAGCAACATTAAATTAGTACAATTACATATCACTCTAATCACAACAAATAGCATTATTATTAGTTGTATTTCTACTAACTGCTACGGGCATGAATTAATTAAAAAAAAAGCAGAGACATGCACATGCCCACTTTTCTTTTTCTTTAAATGAGTGAGTGATGGCGAGTCAGTAAAAGCAGAAGGTTTGTAAGAAAGAGACTCAGGGCTAAAAAAACTCTAGGTAAAAATCCCTCAAGTATCTGGAGACCTGTTTTCTTCCAGGCCTTGGTGGTGTAGAAAGAACACTATTTTGGGGGGGGGGGGGKTCAAGTTGTTTTGGTTTTTGGTTTTGGTTGGGTTTTTTTTTTTAATATAGTAACTGAATCAATATTTTACTATAATACCCCTGCTGCTTCTGTGACAAAACAAGGCCACAGGAGACTGGGGGAAGCTGATCAGCCTTCTCTTTCATCATGTTATTAGCTGCTTCTGTCCAGGTTGGCACTTGTTTTGGTTATGTATGCCAAATATTCAGGATTGTTTGTTTGTCCACACAGCAACACTGCGTGGCTTTGTCGCACTTTGGTCAGTCACCTTTAATGCCCCTCCTTTGATTATCTTTTCTGACACCATTTTGTTTCTTGCCCAATGGTTGCTAATTTATTTCAATTAAAAATAACCCTTTTCCAGTGCTGAAATGTTTCACTTGTTACTCTGTTCTATGTAGAATTAAAAAATTGTCATTCTTTTTGATATTTTTTGACTTGGGACTGTATTTCAAGGCTGCATATGACAGGTTTTTGTTTCGTATTGTTTCATTTACAGTAGCCTGAATTCAAAAAATAGGCATAAACAGAGTAAATTACCCAGCATATTTAAAGTTCAGAATACCTACATAGTAAAGGTGTACATCTCTTGTAAGATGGTATCCAGAAGCTTGTGTGAATTGAGAAATTAGAATTTTTGCTTGGAAAGAAATTCACTTAAATTCTCATCCCATTAGAAATATGATTAGAGCTAGCTGTTCTTAAAAAAAATAGTGCTTTAAATAGTTTTATACTTATGAAAACGATTTGCATCCTTAGTTGCTCAAAAATAGTTATTATTCTTTTGCAGTTCATTTTATATTTGGATTGTTTTTTTCATTTATTACACAAAAAATAAAACATTATTTAAGAGAAAAATGTAAGTTGTTGAACAGGCACTCTTTAGTGAAGATGAAAGTTTAGTGTGTGCTGCAGAATCTAGTACAGCTCATAGCTGTAAAGGTACCGGTATTAAATTGTTTAGATATTCCTGTAACCCTTTCTCATTATTACATTAGTACTCAAGTGTGGATTTTTTTCCAAATTCAGCATGCTTTTGCCTTTAGGTTCATATATACAAGGGTGATCAATAGTATTTTCATGAATCCCATTGAACCTTGAGAATACACACCCTTCAGTCTTTGCGGAATTAGGGCAAATAATAATAAAGTTCACAAATGTCAGCTTTGTTGTTCATACTACTCAAAGTCATTTATTCAAGTGCTGATAGTGGGCAGAAATAAACACTGATTAGGCTAATGGGAAACTGCAAACGAAAATCTGAGGGATTTGGATATATTTAGGTTACAGTAATYGTATCTTCTGCCTTTCTTTCCATCAAGAGAAAAATTATGACTTTTCTTAGTGATGTGTTCAAACACCTTGTTGAAGCGTTTTTTTTCTTCTCATATTTTTTTCTTGAAACAATGTGATGGAGGATTCTATGATTGTGTGATTCAGTATTTATGGGATATAGGTTTCATTTTGACCCTTCTCAAGATTCCAAATACACAGAGATTTATGGTATGTACTACTGAGTAAATGCTTTCTTGCATTCCCTTTCAAAAACATTAAATCGAGGAAAGGGACTTGATTTGATGCATAACTCAATCATTTGACTCTTTCTTACTCATTTTGAGCTATGAATCTTAAATAAACACATAGGCATCTTTCCATCATTGAGCCAGATGGGAGTAGCTTTCTCACTTAACAGAACCCAATTTGACTTGAGCCTATCTTTCTCTTATTTATTTTAATGCGTTCCATTTCGTGTCTCCAAATGTTTTCATTTTTACCCAACTCTGTGGGTCAGTTCCAAAATTCACATGCTACAACCATTCCTCTCCCCACCTCTACCAGAATGAGCAATCATATTTTATTCCTTATTCTCCCAAGTGGGCTACTTGTGCCAAACTTGTGTTTGTTTTGTTTGCCTGCCAAACTCCACCAAATGTCTTGTTTTAAAGACGATGGGCCAGTCTCCACATGGATTCAGATGGTTCTGCAGATTTTTTGAGGGTTTATTTGGTGGTGGTTTTTTTCCCCCCCCCTCTTTTGTTTTGGGCCTATTTTTTTAATTTTTACTTGCAGATTTTTTAGTCTGCATTGCAGCTAAAATGGTCTTCAGCTGAGGAGTGAATTTGTTCTGTTCTTCCAGAATGATAAATATTAAAATACACTTTAAAGCAATCRGGAATTCAGAGCACTGCATGGCAAGGTCTTTCACTCATTTATGAAAGAACTATCACCTGTCCAGGAATTTGTAGTTTAAACAGAGTATTTACAGCTAGTACACTTTAACAGCTCTTCACTTTGTTTACACGACCTGTTAAGGGCAAACTTATGTTCACTCATATTCTTCTACAATCAGTGTAATCCTGAAAACTGCCATGAAAGTTCGATTTCRGTAGTTCACTACTGACATTTTTATGAAACTCCTCTGGGATGTGAATTTTTATTTCACTACTGTRGGTAATGCCTATGTAAATCTGTCTGGGAAAATAAATGAAATTACATGCAARGCTGAAATTATTATTTTATTTTTTTCCCCTGAACTATTTATCAATTCTATTCCACTCCAGAAAATGATAATGGTGTGGCTGTCCAGGCTGTCATCTGAATATTACAATGTGAGTGGGATATTTTTCATACTATTGAGAGCTCAGCCAAAAGAAACAGCATGTTTGAAATATTTTTGGTTTGCTTTTTTAACTTTATTTTTATTTTTAATGTGAATTCAAACCAYTATGTTCAGTGGTGCTGGAACGTAACTGCCTGTGTAGGAGGAATAGATCGATATGTCATATTCCCAGGGAGGCCATGCCCTCACAAGTCCCAGTGGGATCCATATGTAACTGGACGGTTACAGGGGTGGGGAAGGTTGTGGGGCCCCTCTTCTAAGATACTGCTGTCACTTGTACTGTTTTTAGGGAATGGGTCTGGGTGGGTTCTGAAGAATAACAGGGAATCCTAAGAATGTGTGCTGATGTCAGCAGTGGTTTTCCCTCACTAAAACTCCTGCTCTGTGGCTGGTTAGGCAGCCAGCTAGGTGAGAAGGAACTCAGAGCAGGGAATGTGTTATAATCTGTGTCTCCTTCCTCTGGCGGAGATGTCTGTGAAGGGCTGTGAGAGGTGTCGTGTCCAGTGTTGAGCCCAATTAATATCTAGTAGAGTATATTTTTCCACAATTAAGGCATTCCAATGAGTGCTTTCTTCTACTACTTCCTTTCATCTTAGATTTTTCCTACTTTCTCAGTGGTGATTCAAGGAGAAAACCATTACTGTTAATCCCAGACAATAAACACACAGAGGCAGGCAGAAAAATGAGTAATTTCCACTAGTTTTCCTATTCCTGTSCTGTGAAGGCTTACATCACAAACTAGTTATCAAAAAGGCAAGRAAGGGAGAAAACAAGACATACAAAATAAATTCCTTATCCAGTTTTGCAGCCTCATAACAGTGAAATGAAAAGAGAGATTTGGCATTTATGAATTGCTCATGGATTTAGCTCTTTCAGACTGCCTGTATTTTGGAGGCATTTATCCTGATTGAGTCCACTGTCATTCAAGTAAAATAATCTAGGAGAGAAAAACTTTGTGGATCTTTTGATCCCAAAGTAAAAGTAACTGGTACTTCTGTCTGTCTTGAAACTTGTGCAGTCATTTACAGCCATGACATGAGACCAGATCATTATAGCATTATTTAACTCTCACTTCCAAAAATGTATAAAACATTGGTAATTCAGTAGGTAGTGGAACACCTGACCCACTCTTTCTTCTCCAGGGACTAATGTTGTGTGTTAATGTTAGCAGTATTAGAAATGCTGATTTCTATATATTAAGTGCATTGAATCATTCAGGTTGGAAAAGATCGTTAAGATCATTGAGTCCCAATGGTCAATTTGAAGTTGTTGATTTGAAGTTTATGTATGGTGTGTTTCAAGGAATGGATGAAGACTGTGCTTTCCTGGGGTGATTTATTGGGTTGGTTGGTTCCCTTGCTCCCCCTTTTTTTTTTCTTATAAAAGAAGGAAAACATAATGAGATTAAAGGGATGTGCCACAAACATAAATCTTGAAAGGGTCAGTGAGATTTTTAGTTTCTTATCAGCAAACCTGAGGTAGCCAGAATTAGAAAATCTTGGCCAAGTATTTAAAAATTTAAAAAAAATTGGATAAGACTTCCTRATAGACGTTTTGGGCTCTTCACTTTTTTCATAGAATCATAGCATATGCTGAGTTGGAAGGGACCCATCAGGTTCATTGAGTCCAACTCCTGGCCCTGCACAGGTCACCCCAAGAATCACACTATGTACCTGAGAGCACTGTCCAAACACTTTCTGGGCTCTGACAGGTTTGGTGCTGTGACCACTTCCCTGAAGAGTTTGGGTGGTTTGTTTATTTTTAAAAAGTATCTATTAATCATTGCCTCTGAGGTGTCCTTTCCAGAGACTTAAATTTTGACTATGGCAGTCAGTTTTGTTTATCTCTAGGTAGCATTGTGTAGTGTCTGCTTTGTGGAAATTTTTACTCTATAGTGACTRTTCCTTGAGCATTTGCTCCAGGGAAAAAGCCAAAAAGCTACAAAATCTACAGCGTTTCTGGCGCAGGAATTTTAGAGTCCAGCATTTTAAGGCCATTTAAAGACGTCAACAGGGAGAATGGTGATGCATTTTGTTACYCCTAGTAGATCATGAAAGTCAAAGAGAGGAAAATACAAAGGCAGGGGGGATCCTACCTCTGTGTACAATAACTTTACTGGGAGACACTGTAAGATCGGTGGTGAGAAGACAAATCACCAAGTTTGAAGGTGCAAAATATGTCTTCACTGTCATTTTCTTCATAATGCAGGTAATGGGGGACTTGCAGATATTTTACCATCCTCAGTTACCAAAGAGTGTATTAGAATAGAAGCGCATCAGATTGATCCTTTAGTGCTTTTCTGAGCTTTGTGTGTGCTGATTGCCTGTGGCAATGTTTGCCTGCTTCCAGTGAGTTGTTTATAGAGACTTTAAACCAGGTGTAACATTAGACCAAGAGATCAAATAGCGTCTTTCCCTTCCTAAGGTGCACTGGAATGTGATAAAACTGTGGATTTGGAGCGCTCTTATAATAGCAAATGATGATAAATTAGTTTAAAGACAACCTTYGAACAGGACTAGGATTTCAGTGAACTACTGCAGAAACAGAAATAACTCATCTGGAATTTCATTTGGCTGCATGATGCACAATGGAGAAGTTACAAATGGTGTTATTTACCACAAGGCTATTTTTAAGTGGATCTACCGAGCCTGCAATGCAAAATTTATAGCTGGGTAGTTCTACTTAGTGACTGAAGCTTGCATGTGCTCTACAGGAGGCCATAACATATTGTGGATTTTTAATCTAGAAGAAAAATTATTTTAAGAATGAGGAAAGGGCAAGTGTGCCTTACATGTCCTCKCTTGCTATTTTTACTCTTACTAAGATGGACTTTGCCAGGATGAAAATATTTAGACTTGTCCACAGAATAAATTTTGAGCCAACCAGCAAATAAATCATCACTTGAGGAGAAGCCCTTTGTGTGTGTGTGTGTATTTGTTTTTCAAGAAAAAGCCAACGTGCTTGCACACAAAGATGTGACACGATATTCCTGCAGACAGCTTTCAGGACACAGAACAAACAAGCAGAGGTCACTGAATTACATGTCTGAGGCAGACTTTTGCAGACRTGCACAGTAGTGGGTCTGCATGCCAGCTCTCCCATCCTCACAGCAGAGGCTGCTGCGGAACCTGGGCTGTGGCTCTCAAGGCACATTGTCCTGCTGAAGTGTCTGGAACAGGGCCTTTTCTGGGCGTGTGATGTCATATAAAAAAGCCTTTTTTTGGCACACACAGTACTTCACACACATATGTGCACATATGTGCTGCATGGATGCAATTCTAGTGTACTTAGTTTAAAGATGTTTCATTTGACAAAAGAAATGCAAGGAACAKTAAGACATTAAATGCATAGCAGGAGAGAAGAGAGAGAAAACCCAAACTCAGTTCTATGGTAATGAGTACTTTCTGGGATGGTCCTGATTACCTGAAGCTAATGAATTTTATTTTAAACTCTGTAATTCTGAAAAGTGCAACTTTGTTGTGTAGTATCTGTCTGCTTTTTACCTTTTTCAAAATGAAAAGCAAATTCTTTAAATTTTTTTTAATTTCCTTTTTTTTTTTACTTCCTTGCTGACTAATAAATACATCATGGTAGAGGACATTGGAATCACTGGAAATTCTATGTGTTGATGGTGGGTGTAAGCTGACTACCCCAATAACAACGTGAAAATGTCAGATTTGTAGGAACATGTCATTTCCGTGCATCCTTATCTGTAAAGGCTGGATTTATTACTAGGCCTATTTCTGTACCTTCTATAACTGGGTTGGAATAGTTGTCACTGAAGCTTTAATAGACTCACACATCAGACAAGCAGAAAGGAGAGGAGAGTGGCAAAAGCTTTTTAATACTTCATCAAAATTTTATTTCTTTGCTTTTAATAAAATCTCGTTAAGGAAATATATTTATAGGACTTCTAGTATATTTATGAATTCTGAAATATAAGGGGAAAAGTCCCCCACGCTTGCACAGCTCTAAACCAAAACATTGCTCTTCAGACACTTTTTTAGTTCCTCTGTTTTGGGTAACATCTTACTGAATGAATAACAAACTGTGCTAACTCCCACAGTCTGTCACTCTGTACCGCAGCCTCTTCTGTGCCGTGCTGGAAAGAGCCTGTACTTTTGGCTTTTCCAGAATGCACTTTGCACTTTTGAGCGGCGTTGTTGAGCCTTGTCTGGCATTTGCGTTGGCTCTGTGGGGTCGCTTGCCCTGATCCGTGCTGTCGGAACACATCGGGGCGTGCCTATCCGAGTACCCACGGCCCTGTTATGTCAGGTCTGTCTGGATTGTTCTGCTTTGCCCTTGTCTCATCCTCCCTCTTGGCTGCCAGGAGCGCAGGAGGACAGTGTGTTGACAGAGGTCTCCATCTGACATTTCCAGGTGCCCTGTCAGGCAAAGAGAGCCTCTCTTTCCTCTGCTTCCCACGCCTGCCTCTTGCTGCCTGCCAGCACGGGCCCCAGTCTGGTGGAGATGTGCTCTGCTGCTTCCACTGGAACACACGTACAAGGTGGTGTGGGTGCACGTGGAGCCCGGGACATCTTTTATGTTGTTGTCCCAGTCCTTAACTCTCCGCAGCAGGAACATTCCGCAGGCTCGCCCTCCTCTCTGCTGTTTTTCTGATTAACTGAACGCTGCAGCGATGCTGCTGAGCTCTTCTCTTCTGATAAGTTAAGGTCTACCAGTATATAACCCTAAGTGGTCTTGAGGAAGTCAGCACATAAATGGAGAGTAAATTATAAATTTTCTTCTAAAAATACTTTTCATGGAAGATTTGAAAGTGCTCTCTTCTGAATGAGGGATTGCTTTATACTCGCCATGTCTAACAAAAAATGAGGAAGAATGAAGCAGTTCTGTGGGGTAACTAAATAGTCATGATGTTAGTTAACAGTTTGTATTTTGGTCACCAAAAAAATTGAAAATATGCAAGTTTGTGGTTTGCTTGGTTTTTTCTCCTGCTTGATGCTACACTTTTTAAAGTTAGTGAAATAGCTCATTATTTGACTGCCCAGGATTTCAGAAAAGGGTTTTCATTCAAGATGTTTACTTTCTTTGAAATTTTGATTGTAACAATTATATACTTGCTTATAATAAGTTCAAAAGGTCCAAACTGCTTTCGAGAAATGAAATCTGCACAAGAGCATTGTAATGAAATGAAGATGTCAGTCTAAGAGTGTTACAGGGTCTCTACAATTCTGATCTTGCCCTTTCTCAAGCAGGTTGGGTTGGGAATAGTTAATTATAAAATAAGGCAAGCTGGAGGAGCACAACTTCTTTCAGCAAGAATATGTGTGCTATTTTTTTTTTCATTTTTTTGAAATTATTTTTTAAGTGCTTCATAATGAAATATTCATGCCTCATTTTATTAGAACTGTAGTTCAGTCACATGCTTCTGGAGAGGAAGACTGCCAGGCATGACTGAGCTGTTGGATCTTCCTCAGTGTTGGTCCATTTCTGTTTTACAGATTTAATTGATTCCAGATTCTGTCTGCACACTGAATACAAATGTACTGTTTGGTTAAAATCCTGGAATCCAAATCAGACATAGGTCCCACTGACTCAATGGGAAATCATTCCCAAGAGTTGTAGAACTGAACTAGCTGAACCTGTTGTGCTTCAGGGAAGCAAAAGCAGTATTATTGGCTTTCGTATCAAAACTGCATAGAAAAATATTGCCAATCTCTCAGTTAAGCAGCAGCAGCTCTTCAAGTTTTCACTCCAGTTTTACTTCCTTTGCCATTGCCCAAAAATCCCCATGGGTGGAGTGGGGTAAAGCTCTGTGAAAACTGAAATTGAGCTCTTTTAGGTTTTTCTCCATATTTTCCAAATCCTTCACATAGACATTTTCCTTTATCGTTTAGTTTTGGTTTGCCTGGTCCCAAGGCAGCCAGGCTGGAGCCAGGGAGGTGTATCTGGCAAGCCAAGCAGTTTATATGGCTCGTGGGAAGGCACAGCAGTGTGTCCTGAGTGCTGCTCCAAGCTGTCCTGGCACGGATGGCAGCGAGCTTGGAACCTGTCACACCGTGGGAGTTTCTTCTGGCTGAGCTGGCAGGCACAGGTCAGTCAAATGTGTAATACTCTTGAATGCAGAGTCACCACTGAGATACCTCATGTCTCGATCTGGAAACTAAAAAGGACTTAGATGCAAGCTGAAAGGTCATATCCTGGCTTATTCCTTTCCACAAGTCTGCAGAAATGAAATCAGTGAATGAAAGGCAGTTGAATTCAATGGGAATGAGAACAATCAAATGAATATCTTTTCTGAAGTCAAATACAGTTACAGCTTCTCACTAGGTAAATTTCACCATAACTTGGCAAAAATATGACAAGAATTTAGAATATATCAGGGTTGTACTAACTCTACTCTGATAGCAAAATCACTAAAGCCTCCTTAAAATGCTTACGTAAATCTTTTAAAGTGTTCGTAACTACTTGCTTAAATAAGAGCACAAGCTTGTCATTTAGATAATAGCTGAAAGAAATCACTTTTAAATGTAGTACACAGCAAGGGCCTGAAATGTATTCCTCAGTCAGAGTAGCTCTGACTAAGGTACACTCTTATGCTGTGAGCAAAGGTATTGTAGTAAAAAAGTAATTTGAGAATCTTGATTTTGGTGCTGTGGTAGTCAGTAGGATGCACAATTGCTGTTGTTTTTTTTAATTTCTATGTGCTTTTGTAATTTTCCTGAAGAATTAATTCAGTGTCAGGACTAATGCTGCGTTTAATATGTGCTAGAAGAGGATGAGAAGAGCTGCTGCTGCTCTTGTTGCCCTCAGTTTCAGGGGGTTTCTGTAGTTATTAGTGTAAAGCAGGAAAGCTTCAGCCTGACTGTATAAATTCAATTGTGGCTGAGAGCAGGGAAGTTATTTGGGGTCAGGTAGTCACAGTAAAACCTTTGCTGAAAGAGCCAGGTCTAGGAGAATGATGCTGACAAAGTCACATGTCCTGGAGAGGAGGAAGCTGGAAGCAAAAGTAAGGGTCCAGCTCTAGGGTAACTTGCTCGTACAGAGCTTCCATGCCAAATTCAGTTTTTCAGAAGAGTGCACTTCACAGACTTACTGCCATGTGTTATATTGAACAGAAACAAGTAACCAGGTCCCCTAAGGTAAAAGGGAAATTAAGGGATTAACTGGTGATGGGACTTCTTCCCTCCTCTAATTAAAGAAATTACTTTTATTGTGGAATGGAATTCTGACTGCATCTAAGCGATTCTAGTGATTGGCTCCAACCTCCACCTGACTTGGACAATTGAATTTAAGCAAATTTCTGTGAAATTAAATTTTAAGAAGTCTCCAAATTCCTCTGAAATTTGGCACAGCTATGGCTTACTTTCCCCTTTCTGGAAGAGGGGAAAAGGCAAAAAGATTTCATTGTTATCAGGAATGTATGTTTTGGGAAATAAAGGGTGTAATCTTTGCTCTAAAAAAACCCAACTGCTTGAAATCAGTGAAATGGGAGGAGGAAAATAAAAGAAAAAGAATGTTGGGGGGAGTCCAAATCCACAAACCCTACAGACGTTTCACATCAGCAAATGCCTTTTGTTTTTGATGATGTTCTAAATTATTTATTGGGGGTAGACATGGCAGATTTTCCACATAAATGCAGATGACAGCTGCATGATAAAAAGTAAATGTGTAAATAGTGATGTTATTCAGAGAGGGTGATAAAGGTCTAGGATAGTGCCAGGTTACCAAAGAGAAATACTTTAAACATGTAGATAATTGATGGGTCTCACTTCTTAGCACTATATTTGTGCTACAGACAAAAGTAAGAATCCACTAACTCTCACACATATTTCATGGAGGTTGTGATCCACCAGGACTCGTGTGTGCTTAACAAACACAAGTGGTGTTTACCTAATAGGATTTTTCACATGCTTAAACTTAATGACACACTGTAATGTTAGAAACAGATGCACTATTTTCACTCAAATAGGTGAGTGAAAGGTAAATAACACCGGGGAGAAGCCAGCAATGTGTGTACCCCTAAAAAAAAACTCAGTGCAAGGACAAGTCTCAGGTACAACACATAGTCTAAACCGTGTAGTTGTATGAGCACATGTGCACATGTACATGTTGTTTGGCAAAGAAACAGGAAAACACACTCTCTAGTTTGACAGATATTAGATCATTCAAGCTATGAAGTTCCGGTCTGTTAGATAAAATTATCTGTAAAATGTGATCTCTCACTAGCTTTTTGTCGTTAAGGAAAACTGTTACGATAACATCAAAGATGAAATCAATCACATTTCATTTATAATCTACCTAATTTTGGCTTGTAGCTTAGTAGCTGTATTCTACTAATAGTATTTATGACTTAAAATATTAACTGACAGGTTATTGTAGAAAAATTAATTTTAAGAGTTTATAGGGGTTTTGAGATTTTTTCTTTTGAGGGGTAAAAAAAGAAAATTTGGTGACTTTTGAATTCTTCAGTGAGAGCTTACCAGAAGTTTCTGCTAAAATAATTTAGAAATGAGTAATAAAGTTACTTTATCATTATGGTAATTACTAAAAATCTAAAAATTGTATCTCTGTTACTTAGAAATAAAATAAGGAGAGGGTTGCCTGGGAACTTGAGAACTCATCTAGCTCCTCTCTTATCTGGAGGCTGGATCAGCTATACCTACGTACTTCCTGACAGATGTTTGTCTGGCTCTTTCTTAAAGGTTGGCAGTAATGGAAATTCCATAGTGTTTGTAGCCAGGCAGTCCGTTCTGGTGCCTTTCTTATACCAGAAGTGTTTTTTTTCCAGCTCTCTAACCTGAATCTGCATTGCTGTAGTTCAAGGTCATTTTGTAGATGAGGAGAAGAGATTCTTTTATTTGTAGCAGCAACTTCCATACATTTATTTAAAGAGTTGTTATTATCCTTCCAAGTTTTCTGTAACTTAAACATTATTCATTCTTCACTTAATATTTATCTCAGGATTATATTGAAATCTAGAATCTGTACTGTAGGGGATATACCTGCACTTAGTGTGACATTGATCTGGAGTACTTTAATTATAGCTCTTAATACCTGCTTATTCTAGCAGATACCTGTGATGCCACCAATGATTGTCATGCCAGAATGGGAAGAGCAGAAAGGGTGTAGAATATCAAGAGCTTTTAACCTTTTGGTTTGTGGTTGTGACTGTACTATTTCATTAACATGGCATTTCTGTACTACTCTGTACTACTACTCTAGATATTTTACTGTTGTTAGAAGTTTTTTTGTATAATATTGAAACAAAGTAGAGATTTTAATATCCAAATTTATATTAATTTTATTAATTATATTAATTTGGGCAATTTTGTTATAGAAACAATGTGAGATATGTAAAATCATTTTTTTTGTTTAAATGTAGAGTTATAACGAACCTTTTAGGAGCTTGAAAGGGATTCAATTAAAAGATGCAAACATTACAATTCATTTGTAATGGATTTCAAGTACTAGGCAGACTTTTCCAGATTTTACTGATCTTGATTTCATTTCTTTCAGTAATGTTGCAATTCTAAAAGCCAGAATATTTCATTTTCCCTTTTTTTTTTAATGCAGAGGAAATTGCAGCTTGAAGTTAGACGTGCTGAATTATTTTGAATGCATCAAATTTGCATTTGTGTTTGGCTGCTTGATTGGTTTTGTTTTCTTTTTGTTTTTATCTTGGAATAAAAGCAGAATGATCCTAAAAAAGGTATATTGTTGAAATGAGGGACCAGAGTATAAGGTGGAAGCAGAAAGATCTTCAACACTGCTGTTTTGCAGAGTATTCCAGAAAGGTTTTTAACAGTGGAGACTTGATCAGCTTGAAAATTCATTTATATAAAAAAACCAAATCAAAGCAAAGGAGTGATCAAACCCCCCCCATCTAGCTTGTTCCAAATGGGAAATATGTGTGCAAACACATTTTCTCTGTGCCAAATGCAGGGCTAGGGATAGCCATGATGGGAACAAAAGAGAGAGGGGAAGGGGGAAGGGGGAAGGGGGCTGCTGATGCCTCCCTCCCGTGTTCAGCCTGGACCTGCAGCCCGACTGCAGCGCATCGCTGTCAACCACAGCCACCCCTCCTGCCCGACAACACCTGGAACAGCAGCTGGGTGCAGACTGTACGTTAATACCTCTGATTGTTTTTTAGATTCCCTGCACATCACTTAGTGTTTAAAGCAGTCTTTTCTAGATGTGAGATGGATTTCTGTTAATTTAGTTCTAAGACCAGTACATCCACGAGAAAATTCAGTGTGTTCTGGCTTTGAGGTAGGTCAGAATGTTGGAGTGGGCTGACATACAAGTTCAGAGTTACTCATCAATAAGGGCTGATAACTTGTTACATACTGTCTCTGTGCTATTATTCTTAGTGTTTTAAAATAAAACATTTTTTTCTTTTTCTTCTTTCTCCTTTCCCCTGAAGGCATAGGCCGCTAATGAACAGAAAACATCTACTTTGACTTCTGGTCTATGCAAGCTTTTGAAAACCCCATGAGCTTCGCAGCTGTGGTGTTCAGCTGCCTTTTATCTAATTCACTGTCATTTTGTGGTATCTCAGTGACCATGACTGTTTGCAAGCATATTTTTCTCTTTTCTGTGGGGGTGGCAGATTCTTCTCGTGAAGACCTGAACGCAAGTCATTCTCACCCCAACAGGAACTTGGRGATCGTTAGTTTAGGGTGGGAGTGGGGCTGAACATTAACTCTGTACGGATACCGGATGTTGTGGATCATTGAGAAAGGAAACCCATTGATCTGAACCCTGTTAAGTGCCTGCTGGACGTGTTCTTGAGATGCAGGAAGCCAATTGATCTCTGAACTCAATAGGTCAGCAATCCATTATTGTAGGTCAGAGGGACAGCCTTCCTTTTAGATTTGTGATGCTTTTGCCTAATGCACTGAAATGTTGTTTCATGGTGAATTTTGAAATGATGATTCCACAGAATCACATCCTTTTAATCTCTTCTGTTTGTGGCCGTTATCTTGGGGTTCCTTGCCATTAATGTTGGCATATACATATATATAAAAATTTATGCAGTAACCCAAATTACAAGTTAATTTCAAGTAAAATGAAAGTATTTCCAAAAATTAATCATAAATTTGCTTAATTAATAATACATTTCTTTTGGAAAATACGAAATTAAAGGTGGAATTCATCTGACAAAATGTATTCTGCTAAAATAGATCCTAAAAGTGTTTGCATACTCCTAGAGAATATGAAAGGATCTTCTTGTGAACTAAATATATGTATCCACAATGAAGATTTTAGGGTTGGTTTGCTTTGGGGTATTTTGGAGGGAATAGAATGTTTTCTAGAACTTGCTGTAATTGTTTTCTTGTGTAAAAGTGTGTGGTTTTTTACATACATGTATGTATTTTCAATTGTAAATATATATATATATATATATATATATATATATATATATATATATATAATCTGATGCAACTGTGTTTGTATAATTAAGCTTAGACCTGAATAGCACAAAAAAGTATGAGCCTGTAGCTAAATATAAGGGTAAAACAATGCATTGACCCAAACACCAGCAGGGCTGCTGCTTTTGCTGTTTCTGTATTTTAAATGTATAAGCTAAATAAATAAGCTGATGTGGTTGTGGAACATTTTAAATTGAGTTACTTGGCAAAAATAATTTCTTCTTTGAAAACAAGAAGATTGCTAACAGAAATTCAAGTTGCCATTATGAAATTAATGCAATTTCAAGAAAGTAATTAAAAATGCAAGTTTCAGTTATTGAATTAATGCAATTTTAGTGAAGTAATTAAAGTTAAAGCAGAAAATTACTGTTTTGGCATTGTATCAAGCYATAGTTTTAGGTGGTATTATCCTAAACATGTGAATAACCAGCAGATACTTAAATGAAGCACATGCTGATAAATTAAGAGACTTTCACAAGTAGAGTTTTGTCATGGTGACTAATTAAAGAAATCCATAAACTACAGTCAGGAAAATATAAACATGGAAGTTAAACCAACAACAAAACCCCTTGGTATTGTAATGAATGTAGAATTTACTGGTGCCATCTACTGTTGGCAAAATAGAGATGACAGAAAGATGTTAAAAGAGTGGTGGAAACGAGCGTGAGAAAAGAGAGGTCAAATAATTCCACTCCTTAATATCGAACTGAAGAAAAATGTGATAGGAAGGTCAGACTAGTTTATCATGCTTCTGAGTTCTTACCAAGGAAAAAAAGAATTAGAAATAATTGAGACTGTATTTGAAAATTTCAGACTTTTTCAATCCCTCAAACTTCATGATTGTTCACAGAGGAAAGCCAGAGCCGGATATGTGCAATTCAGCTATTTTGGGATTGGAGTTTATCTTGATAACTTTATCCTGTTTTTCTTTAGCTTTTAAACCTAATGGGATCAGTTCTTCAGCTTGTACAAACAGGTGTTGTTTAATTAATGTTAGTGTTGAAATGCCATACTAAAACGTGACTGTGAGGAATGCTCTTCCCCCTTCCCCCCCAACACTTGGCAGGAACAAATTTCCTTCTTTGGCTTCTAAGAAAGCAGATAAATGTTGGAGTAGTTTGAAAAGTTTCAGCAAAAATAGCACAGAGATCAAAAGGATAACTGCAATAGAAATAATTCAAGTTTTTAAGAATAAAAACAACAGTAAAGGACAAGTCTCTCAGCATAAGAAAACATGTTAGGAATTTAAGAAATTCAACTGTGTGTGCTTTTCAAGTGAACTTCAAGCAGYTACAGAGGCAAGCACAAGATGGTTCAGTCTGCTTGTGTGCAAAGAGCTTCGAGGGCTCTCCTGCTGGAGATTTAATCTCTCTATGGTCTGGGCTGGGTGGCTTTTTTTCCTTTTATAACTACACCGTGGTTTCACTGAAGTCAACGTCAAAGGTCTTGATTACTTTAGCCAAGGTAGAGTTTCACCCACAAATGACCCTGAAATAGGAAACTTGTCCATCTCCTGGACAGAACCGTGCTCTGGAATGTAAGTTGTTGTTCCCTTCCAGCATACTTTTGTAACCTTTTAGATTACTTTCTTAATGTGACTTGGATTAAAAGTTCAAGGTCAAGTAGGTGACCACTCTGTCAGTAGCCAGATTGAAATATAAATTCAAAAGTCCGATATTGTTCCTTCATGCTGCTGGGAGCTTGTCTGTAAAGCTCAACAGGACTTCAAACATTACTGATGAAATAGAGATGCCATACAGAAACACACAGGTAATGCACCAGGTTTGTTTTAGGAAAACCTTAAAGACTTCATTTTATTTTGGGCAGAAAAGAAAGAAAAAAAACCAAAATGTAAACTTGAGCTCTCATAATTCATACATGCTTAAGTTCAGGACAGCTCCCCAACAAAGCAGAATCTCGAGTGTGAACTGTTTCCCAGGCTCCCTTGGAGATTCTGGGTGAGAATGAAGCAGCTCTGGTTGCTTATCTGGAAAGCTGTGTCTGGAGCTAAGGAACCGCTGGGTGTTTCCTGTTCACTGGCTCCCAGTCCCAAGGGAGGATTTGGAAAGCTCCAAACTGACTCAAGGCATATGTGGTGAACATGGTTAGAAATGGTACAGATGAGCTGGGGGTGCCAGTGTGCTTCACTACTTACAGAAGTTGAATGATAAAAACTTCCTATAGAAAGGGATTCAAGCCAGAGTTTCAGACTCCAGAGCTGTGGGGCACCTGGTGAGGGTGAAGAGTGTCATTCTCCTGTTTCTCCAGCTGTCTGCCAAAGTTGGCTGTGGTGCAGCCCAGGGAATGAGGTCAGGGCATTAGGGTCAGGACAGAGACATCTGTCCTGAAGTCCCCAGACTGCTTGTGCGATTCATGTTATGCAGCCACTTGGTTACCAGCACTTGCACTTCCCTGGAGCAAGGAGTAAAGCCCCGGCAGTGCTGCTGCCRTCGGGCCGTGTCCAGCTGGCCTTGTGTTGTGTCATTGCCCCGTGTCAAGGTGCTAGTTGGTGACACAGCGAGCTGTGCTTGCCTGCCAGCAGGAGCCTGGGTGTCTGTAGATGTTGGTACACTTGCAATAACACCTTCACAATCATCTTACTTTTAGCATGTACATTGTAGAGTTAATCCTCTCCTTCTGCCTGAAATGCSAGAGGGGTTTTGCCCACTTGCTTGTTGGCTACGATAGCACTACATGCTTCAGTGGACAGGATGGAGAGGATTTAGGCAGAAGGGTTCCTGCGCATAGKGAGAGAAGGAAATTGGAGGCTTGAGAACACTTCCAGACATGAAGTCCAAAATTGCTCTTTATTCATAGAARACAGTGAGATTCAGAGTTCCTGTGATTAACCATGAATGATTTTTGCAACATTCCTTCATTTCATCCAGAAAATGGATTGTGTGGAGTGAATCAAACTGGAGGGTAGGAAGAAAAGAGACTATCTTGTGTTTGAAGAAGTTCAGTGCTGSTATGAAGGACTGGATTCTCGCAATGCCTGTGCCACTGAAGTCCTATACTGTGTTAATCAACTTGTTAAAACCTGCATTTTCACAGAAAAGCTGGCATTGCAGTTATAGGCGTGCCGAGCACTCAAAATTGACAGAGAAGTTGAATGCTTTGGATATGTAAAGCCCAAGTAACATGAAGAGTTCTAGAAAAAAACAGATTGTATTGCTTGCTAACTGGGCACCAAATCACTAAATATGTGCTGTGTTTTCCTGTCTTACATTTCTTCATCTGAAAATTTCAGATAATATGATTCCCTTCCTAGAAGGAGTCTGRTGAGAATAACTAATATATCTGATGTTGTTTGATACCATATCAATGAACACTAGAAAAATTCCACAAGCAAATTAATCATTYTGTTTGCAGAGCATGTTTGAGTGGAGCATGGTAAACTAAAGCATATGGTCACACACTGAACACTTGAGAAAGCCAGATTTTAAGTATCTGTTCGTTCAATGAACTTTTCCATCCATCTTTAACATTAAAATAGGCAAAGGTCTTGCAGAAGACTTTGGATGTGGTCATACAGTTRAGAATGACATCATACTGCAGACATATGGAAGGCTATCCCTTAAGTATGRCATTCTGTAAGTTTTTTGAATATGTATTAAGATGTAGCTGAAATGTCTGTAAGCAGTTGGGGTTTTTTAGTGTATTCTGCCCTCTTGCTTTTACAGCCCTTACCCATTTAGTTTGTATATGATCTATGTTGTAGCTCCTTTGCAAACACTCTTCTGTTAAACTGATGATTCAAGACCGAATCAATACATTTCAATGTATRTAGATTTAGAAATTGTGCCTTAAAATGGCTAAAGGCAAACCTAGGGGAAAAAAATAAAAATTTTACACTAAATATGTTTTCTTCACCCAGATAATTGATGATCAGAGATATTTTAAGTCTGTGCCAGGAGTACAAATCACTGCATAGATGTCTCTCTACTGTGAAATCGCTCAGCCCCTCCAAGGTCTACACTACTTAAAATATTGAGTATTAAATATATTTTCACATGTGTGTAAAATCTGAATAACAGCTTTGTGCCTTCCTGCTACTTTTCAAGGTTTTCCCACAGATTGATTAACTTCCATCTAGGACTTTGATAATGCAGATAAAACAACTGGATTAATCTTTTTGCTGTGCATGCTTTAGTATATGTTGCAACAAAAGCTTTTCTGTGCTCTATGTGTATGGGGTTTTTTTTGAATGTTCTTAGCATTAGGTATTGTTCAGGTTTTGTTAGTGTTAGATTAATGCTGCAGCACTGCTGTAAAGCTGTGGTGGTGCAAAGGCACAGCACTGATCTGTGTGTGTGGGTAGGGACAGGCTTCCTCTTTGGCTGGTTTTTTGGTGGGTGTGTGTTTATTTGTATTGTGGGTTTTAGGTTTTTTTTTATTTGGTTGTGATTTTTTTTTCCCCTCGTTTTGGGGTGGGTTCAGTTTTGTTTTGTTTTATTTTATTTTGCTTTTGTGTGTGTGTTAGTGCTTTAGGATTAGTCAGTCTATTGTCTGCTGCAGAAGTACTTGTTTGTCCTTGGGGAGATGAGAGGAATTTTCAGAAGTGTATTGTACAGACTCTGAATAAGTGATTTGTGCCAGTATCTTCCCTTCAAAGTAGATGTCTCCCAGCCTTGATTGAAGTGAAAAGTGATTTCTAGTGTATGACTCAATGATTTGATAGCATCTCTAAACCTGTATGGGTCAGGGGGAGAAGTCTGTGTGAAGGTTAAAACCTGGCATGAATCCGGGTTACAGTCTCCAGCAAATACCCTTAAATGAGCAGGGTAACTGGAGGTGCATTACTCCAACAGCACTGCTGTGCCTCTGGGCAAAGTGCAGGTTTACCTTTCTTTTAAAAACATTTTGAATTGTTTAGTGGTTTAGGATTTAACCACTCTTTGTTGGTAATGAAAAGTCTCAAACATGCCATATTACCAGACTTTCCTTTCGAGATGTTTCCATACAAACTTCATAAGCCACATGGGTAGAATTGGCACCTTAAGTCATTTTTACCCTGATTGTGTTAAAGGTATTTTTCCAACAGGTACACTAACCACACTTATCACAGTGAATGTAAATTATAGCTTTACTATAATACTGGTAGAAGTCTATTTTAGATTCAGCTCGTCTAAATATCAATAATGTAAATTTACCTCCCTTCTCTTCCTGTCCTGAGAAGGTTTCTTAGCAGTTCTGGTGACTGCATCTGGCTACACATTTAAATACCAATAATTTGTCTGAAGTGTGAGAAATTCTGGAAACTGTCAATTTTAAATTATTATAGTAGATATACATATTTAAAATTCTGGAATTGAGATAGCAGCAGCCAAAGTCAGTGCATGTGTTTTTTTCAATGTAGCTTCCTCAAGTGATTTCTATTCTGGTATAACTTGAGCGAAATAATTTAAAATCAAAATATCTAGATTTGGTGTTTCATTTTAGTATATTCAATATATTTTTTTAAGGCTTTGCATTTGAGTTTCAGATCCCATCAGAAGAAAAACTTGATAACATTTCTGGGCTTCTGGTTCAGGGAGTCTTTTGTCATGGAATGCTTCCTTGCTTTTTGTTAAGCATTTTTCTTTCTCAGTCAATAGAAATTTGTTCTGGTGGGGTGGGGGMGGAAAAGATCAATTTAAGCTTTACAGTATTTTGTTGTTGTTTTTAGTTCAGAGCAAAGTGATTTTAGATAATGTGGTACCCAGACCTCTGGTGAATGAGCTGTTCCTTGCAGTGACCACTTCCYGGTGACTTGGCTGTCAGTGTATTTTCCAACAGCAAGGTGACACTGCCATGAGGAGATTTGTCAGATTTGGCAATAATTAGAATCACTGAAGGCTTAGCAGAAAGCTCGAGGTCAAACTGTTTCCTTGAACTGATTTCTTTTTTCCTCTTCTAGGGATGTGATCCTTGTAAAGAGGGGTTGAGACATTCCTGGGGTTAAATGGGGAAGAATAGATTTTTGCACTCTTCTAGGTAATTAGAGGCCTTTAGTCTCTGAAGTTCTCATTCTGCAGCTTTCATGAGCATTGATTTTTCACTGGAAAAAAATTGGGGAAGGGAGAGAGAGAAAGCAGAGGAGACTGCACTACACTTAATTTATGAGAACTTAAGGTAAAATCTCAAACATATGCAAAGAGAAAATGTGCTTAGTGGACTTGGTATTCTTTAAGTGTTTGTCTTCCTCAGAAGACCAGCCTGCCACTGGGTTGTTTTAGCAATGTCCGGTCAGCAGAGTCCCAGCCATGAAACAGCAGTGACCTTGCCAGTGCAGGGATATTTCTTTAGCAGTGTTTGAGCACTGTTCAGATCCTTCCCTCTCTGTGATCGTGCTCAGGTTAGTGATTTTATATTATTTTTTTCTTTTGGAAGCTTAATGTTGCATTTTTAAAAGGGAAAATGTAAATGAAGAAAGTAGATGGAAGAGATATATTTTGGACATCTCAATTTAAAAATATCCCTTTAAATGCAAATACAGAAATTAAGCATGTTAATCTTTTCTTAGACTCAAGATTTACTCACTCTTCACTGCCAGAGTGATAGCAGAGGTGTTCCCACCATAGCTGTCTGCATGATGTGTAAAAGGAGCAGGTGATACTGCAAGTAATTATGTTGATCTGGAAAATTATTTATTCAAATGTAATTAAACTACCTTTAGGATAAAGAACTGGGTAAGACTTATTATTCTATGATATTAACTACCCTCTTAAAAACCTGTTTCTGGAGTCATCTTGGTAAAGAATCTTGGCAGTTTCTCCCTTGCTCGTGAGTTCTCATGAACGGTCTGTTTAGTACATATTGCAAGATTAATTTTTTAAAAGTACTGATGAAAAATTGTCAGCCATTCAATTTTTTTTTTTCTAAGTAGAATACTGTAATAAAACCATAAAATACAGACAATGTGGTGGTTGCTTATTGGTGAGATGACCAAAGAAAAGGTCAAATAATCAATCAGAGCATCTTATGACATATAACTCTTAAATTTAGCTGTTGGTTTGGAGCATTCTCACTTATTGGCAAACAGAAGCATTTGGAAGCAGATCAGGTCACTGCCCCCCTGCTCTTTTTGACTGTTAGGAAGCTGTTGCCAATTCTTTTTCCAAAGAAAAGAGAAATCCGATGGGCTCAGTTTTATATGTGGACTTGTAGTTCTGGGCTCCCATGTTCAAACATGATGTTCTCCGTGTGTGGATTACTTACCCACTTTCAAAATAAAGTGTATAGAAAAACTGCAGCATTTATTGCGGGGGGTTCCTGGGGCCAGTGGTCAGGGAGCTGTGGCTGGGGAACAGGATCAAATCCACAGAGAGGAGCAGCAGTCAGACCCAGCCAAGACTGGATGGGCAAGGCTGTGGGGGCTGGGGTGGGTTGGGACAGGGGTGCCTGGCTTGATGGAATGGGATTTGCAAACTGATGTCTTAAGTTCTGCCAGTGATAACTGAAATGTAACATAATGGGTGGTATTAACTCTGACAAACCCAGAGCTATTAGCTGACACTTTCAAATTGTACACCACAAAAGCTTGAGATGAGTTTTAGGAACTTAGGCCAATTCTGTACAACATCATTTTACCTGTTATGGAAATTACTGACAGTAAACATTGCCCACTGGCTCACAAATGTGCACAATCTTGCAACTGTCTCTTTTCTCTGAAGCAATTACAGACTCATAATGTTGTACAGTATTGCCACAGAGAAGAGTAGGCTTTGGAGGAGACCTGAATGAGACACCTGGTGTAGATACACGGCTGTCTCCCTTCGGTGGCTCTGGCAGTGACTGTGCTGAATGTGGACCGGAGGTTTTCTTTCTGCTGCTCAAGTAACAGAGCGCACAGTTGGGTTCCAGCTGTGCAGAGTTGGATAGAAGAGCCTTATGTGCTCTTGCTCTCTCAGGAGAGCTAAGTCTATTCAATTTATGTTGCAAGTTAAAGAATGTGTTACAGTGCCTTTTCAGGTCCAAATGTTTATTTCAGAAGGTTTATTGCAAGCTTTTGGTAACTTCTGCCAGTTCCTTAAACTATGCATTTGTCTAAATAGCATCATTTTAGTCTGTATACGTCATTGATTTCCAAACAGAGAAACACTGACTAAAACAATGTGGGAAAACAAACCCCTTAATTAGCCATTTTTAATTCGTACCTGCTCCTGTTACGAGTCCCATAGTGTCTTCTAAAACCTAAGATATGGGATTATATGAAGTGTTCTGTACTGTCTTATGGAGCTCTGTGACTCATCTCAGAGTCTCAAAGAGCTTGCTTTAAGAAAACCCGTGGTTAGTGTCTTCCTTAATGTTGTGTGCTTGAGTAGAGTGGTGTCTTGTCCAGTGGTTATTGCACAGAACAGGACATCAGACACAGTYTGTGCTTCTTCCTGAGCAACAGGAAAACAAACCAACAGTGTCTGAAATCCTGGATAGGAAAAGAGTTGACTGGACTGCCAGGCAGAAACTAGCTGAAGAATTTGATCTGAAATGAAAATCTGTGCTCTGCATAACAGTGGCATCCCAGTGTGCTTGATGGGATCTGCTTTATGTCTCTCAGGTTGTCTAACAAAGAAAACAGTCCATGAGTTACATTATTGTGCAAAATATATAACAAGAGTAGTGAAAATAAATTTAATAGGTTTAAAAAAAGAGTAGTCTAATAGGTCTACCATAGTAACATTGGCAGTTGCTTTAAAAAGATACAAAGTGACCTTTCCAGTTCTAAGTGCATTCCAAATATACTTTGTCATTTGTTTGAGTTGCAAAGAGGATAACTTTGTTATTCTGTTATTGAAATACTTCTCACCACTAGAGAGATCTTCATCTATGCTCAGTGTTCTCCAAATTATTCTAAATATAACACTACAATGTCTCCTCTTTATTTATTCCTTTATCTCATCTCAGTGCACTGGAAATCATGGCCCCAAACTGTGTGATGGTAAAGTTTGGCTGTTGATTTATTGCTCATTGCCTCCTTGCTGGCATGCTGAACTCATGGGCATGATTCCTTTTTGAATCCCACTGGGAATGGAGTTCAAGAACTGCATCATTTGCCTAAAATATCCTAATTACAGAGGGGTCATCGATCAGAGGTTTGGCTGCGTGCAGTCCCTCCCGTTGGTAGCTCTAACAGGGTCTGTCCTGCTGGCTGTGAATTGCTTTTGGTCTTGTACGTGTTCAGAGATACCTCAGTTAATTTCCCTGTCCTGAAAGGAAACCATATCAGTTTGTAAAAATCCAAGATCCTTTCCAACCCAAACTATTCTAGGATTCTGTGAAGAGCTTAGATGAGGGTATGGGGAGAAGTAATATGCACCTGCCTGCTCTGCCCAGCCTGCTTTTCGTTCAAGGGCCTTTTGCCCGTTCATAATCCCTGTCAGCCCTCAGGACAGGAATGTTTTGTCTCACTGAGAGCACGGTGTGCTTTATTGCTTTGAGCAGACCCGTGTAAAAGCTGCATAATGTGGCCAGCACGGGGGCTATGGGCAGTACTTTTTCCAGAGGAGTATGGTATCATGAGCAGAATGACAGTCTTTGGTTCTGGTATTAAGATGAGCATTTCCAGAACGGCAGGAGAGGGATCTTAGACTGTGCACACAACTCTCTTCTGGTTTTTAATCACTGTGGTTTTTCAGCCTCATTGTTGTAACACATGGCAGTTCTTGGGAAAGAGAGAAGTTATTTGTTCTAAGCTTGGGAAATGTAATTTGTTATTCTAATTTTCTTTTTTATGAGTTGGTAGATAAAATTGCATCACTCTTCTTACGTATTTTTGTTTTGGCTCTGGAAATGTGATGTGTACAAGGTGTCTTTAAAAATTTAACATATTGATATAATTGTGCTGGGTCCTGTCTTTCACTTTAGAGAGGAAAGGACCACCAAGGAATACAATGACAAAGCATTTGTGGTGCTCCAAAAACCCTGATATAAGTGTTCTGTGCATTGGCTCCACGTATTAGCTGGTGGAAGACTTCGGTTTTGGGCTTGTTTTTTTTTAAGTTGCTTTTTATAGTGCATCTTTGCTAAGAGCACTCTTATCAAAGGATGTTGTGAATATTAATTTATAAGGRTAAAAAGGGATATGAGCTGTGGGTCAAGAATTCCCTCAGCTACAAACTGTTTTGAAAAACAGGGTATGCTAGACAGGTACAGTGTTACACTTCTTTCACATGGTAATTTCTATACCCAGTTTTGGTGCCTGTTGGAGTCGGGATCTCAGGGAAAGTGGATCTTTGTAAGAATGTCTGTACTGAGCCAGAGCCCCTTTTATCTTATGTTCTTATGATATGCAGGATGGAGGTATACGATAGGCAAAATGATATCCTCAATTCTGAATATGTTAACAACGTTTTCTATAAAATCATCTCACAATGAAGCAGATATTCTGTCCTATGATATTTGAGTTCATTAAAGATGAATACTATAGCTTTTGTGGAAGATTAGAGAGTATTCAAGTAATATAAAAGCAGGAGACCTTTTGGCCTCAGAGTCATTGGAGAGGTAATTACTGTAATTGTACTGCACTGTTTCTTTTCATCACAGCTTGATACATATACTGTGTATTTTTGCTTAATATTTGTATAAAACCTGTAATCTTAAATAACACATGCTGTTCTTTGGTGCATGAAGGTCTACAGTGTGTTTAGAAGGAAGAATTTGACGTAGTTCGTGGCTGGAGAGATGCAGTGTGAGCAGTGACAGCAGAGAGAAAGATGGATCAGAACTACCAACCACTACCATTTGGGAAGTGTTGATGAAAGCTCTCTGTGCTTTATAAACACCCGATGGATCAGCTTCAAAAGTTCTAACACTTTGGCTAATAATTTGAATTAGCCATCCAAGTCTAGCTCTTGCTTTTTACTGAGTCTTTCTCTCTGGATGCTGACAGCACTGGTTTCAAATGGAGGAGAGAGAGCCAGAAGGAAAAGGAAAGATGCCTACTTCAGTAGCTTTTCATAGCAGACAGAGTTACTTTGGCCAGGAGAGAAAGGACACAATATTGTAGCTATTGGCCCAAGTGTGAAAGGTGCAGGTGTGAGAAGTTCTCTGCTTCCTACCCCTTAAGAGATTCACTCTGCCAGTGGGCAGTGAAGAGTCACCTGTGTCCTGACAGCTGTCCTGGTAGTCATTCATCTGGCTGAAGAACTCAGCTTTCTGTACTGAAGCTTGAGCATGCAGTCATGGAGCTTAGTGCTGCCTCCCTTTTCCGTGCCAGCCTTCTTGAGACATCTGTCCTGGTATCTCAGTCTTTTGGGGGCAGGGCTGATGAGAGGGTTTGGGTCTTGATTTTGGACCATTTCCTGACCTTCAAGTGCATCAAGAGTTGTTCAAAGGAAAGTGAATTCCTAGAAATGTCTGAGTTCAGTTTTGCTCATCTTTCCAGGAGAGAATAATAGGGACAGATTTCCCAAAGTATATAAAGAGGTGGTCTAAAAGATGATCTCTTAGCACCATTTTTTCTTACATTTTGCAATCCAGTAGGGAGGGCTAATCTTTTGGCCTTCAGTTCCCCATCTGCCCTCCCAATGAATGATGGAGACTAAAGAGGAAAGAACAAGGCACAGATCTAAGCTGATTTCCCAAGAGATCTTTGGATTTGGTTGGTTGGTTGGTTGGTTGGTTGGTTGGTTTTTTTGCTTCTACAGGGAGAAAAGCCACCTATCTGAACTGGGAGATGAAGTGGAAAGATTTGTGTATAAGTAGTTATTCCTCCAGGTGGAATTTCAAGGAGTGTGAATGTGTTCTTAAGAGGACTGTGAGTATAGGTGCCCCAGAAAAGCGATAGCCACTTCTGTGTTTAATGTTGCTTGGGAAGCTGGAACTTAAGGAAGAAGAATTTCTTGCCACGTATGGGAATCCAGAACGGTATCTGGCTGTTTCCACAAAGTACCAGTACCACTGTGAGTTTCTGTGCCCTTATGTCTGTATCAGTAGCACAGCTGCCACTGCTGCAGATTCGTGTTTTATTCCTGCTTATTTCTTCCCATGACTAAAGGGAAAAAACCTGATACAGGGGAAGAAATGCCCTTTTGCTAAAAACACATTTACTAGCCTATTGTCCTGTCTGCTCCAACTCCCAGAGACAAAATCTTCCCTATCTTTTGTGAGGCTACAAAATTTATCATTCCTAGTAACTCTCTGATATATATAACAGTCTGAAAAGGGTTTCTTCCTTGTTTTTACCTTGGAGATGTTTGTCCTTTTTCTTGTTAACCCTTCCCAGGCTGCAAATCAAAGATGTAACCAGCTTCCATGTCTGTCCGTTAAAAAAAGCTTCAAAACCAAACCTTTGTCATTTAATACCAGGGAAGATAAAAGCCTGAAAGATCATGTAGCACTGTGCCCTTGCTTTCACAAGTGATCTAACACTGGTGCTCAATGTATGATTTCTGCTCTTTTTAAATAACAAAACAAAATCACTTTAATAGGAGAGAGATACAGCTGTGTCAGCATGTTGTGCACAGTTCTCTGCATCCTCTCTTCCAAAGGTCTATCTGTGAAAGTGATACATAGGCACTAAAATTAGATGCCTTGGAAAATCCCAGCTCTCAGTGCCAAAGCAGAAAATTGTGCAGAACCCTTGAGACTAACCGGAATCCATCACAGTTTTTTGTGAGCCTTTTCTTTTCTTTTTTTTTTTTCCTTTCTGTCAGAATCCACAGCAAGGAGTAAGTGTTGAGTGGCAAGTCTGAGGCAGTCCCCAAAGCAAAACAAGAGGGAGTATCACTTTGCAAGTGGTTTCTGGAATAGCTCCAGACCTTAGAACAAGCTGTATGGCTCGTAACCCACCCTTCCTGGAGCTGGTCCTTGCAAGTAGCCGGGAACTTTAAGTCTATGAAAAGACAGCCAACTATAGCTTTAGACAAAAGCGGGGAAATAGGCGTTGTCCAGAGGGTGGAAACTTGCAGAGCTTGCTGCAAAGTTGTCAGTGGAGTAGAAACCATGAAACGTGGATGGTGGATCATGTTGTAGGATCTTTGATCGTCTTTGAGTAAAGCCATGAGAAGCAATTTATAGACTCCATCTATAAACACCTCCAAAGCAGGTGCTGTTGTTAGGTCCCCAGGAAGTCCTGCAGTACAGAGGTGATTTTATTAATTTAGGGCATTAGCTTTTCTTTGCCCAGTATAAGTATAAAATATGTTTCCTTTCGTCTTAAAAATATTTCTAAATATTGAAAAGTCTCCCGGGTTACAGAAATATTAAAATCAGTGTTTAGCAACATAGAAGATGGAAATGTGTTCTGTTGATCATCATTTCCTCCAGAGACAGCAGAAAACCTACATGCTTTTTTAAGCAATATCATGATATGTGATAAAAAATGGACCTGGTGCAGTAAGTGCTATACTAGGAAGCCTTCTTGGAATACTCAGCCTCATTTAGTAGGAACCGAATCTTGGAATGATGTTAGCTGATCTTGGAAGGATAGTCATTAAAGACATGTCTGTGTCGGGAACAAAAGTATAGCTGTTAGGGAAATCATCTGGGAACCATGATTTCATTTGCAAGTGTGCTTCAGTGACTTGGTGTTCATGTTAATCCTCTCCGGTAATTTCTCCATACTGCATTATGTCACCCTATTGGCAGAAGTCAAGAGCCTAAATTTCATTCGTTTATAAGGGATTCACCTGTTTAGCTGGTGAATGATCCTTAACCATGTGTTATCAGGAATAGTGAAGTGAAATAGTTTTGGGACTGGATATCTAATAGAGAAGGTGTAATATCCCCTGAATCTCAAAAGACCATTGTCATCTCTCACGAATAACTGCTTTGTTCCTGCTATGGGATAGCCAGTGTGCCTGGCAGACTTTGCGGGAAAAAATCGGAAGATATATAATAGTACCTTGCAGCTGAAAAAAATCAGCATCTTTTGTAGGCTAGGTAGCAGTACCAAGGAGAAAACTCGCCCCAAGGTTTACAGGGTCAAAACACGGAGAAAAACCTGTCCCTAGAATAATACTCTTGTCCATTTTATGTCTTTTTTTTTCCCTTCTTTTTCTTTTTTTTCTTTTTTTTTTTTCACTTGATGCCGATTATAAAACACCTTGCAGTTGTCTCCAAGCGTCAGAACTCGTGTGGACAGGTGATAAATGGTGTCTCTCAGACTGGAAAGGTTGCTGCTGTATATCTTCACAGAGCTCTTCAGAGCCAGATAGAGTACGGGAAGGAAGCAGCAGAAGCAATATTCATGCTTTTTTGCCAAGAAGGCTTGGCAGTGCTGATTAGCATAAGAGCAGGATTTTAAACCTATTGCTTTCTTCTTAGAATGTTTCAAGTTACCAAATTCAGCTCTCAGTTCACAGCAACTCAAAAGAGATACCTGCATGAAGTGGTGGGCGCTTTCCTGAACTTTACAGCAAAGCTAACAAACCTGGCTAGTTCTTCTGTCGAAGTCAAAGCATTTCTGTGAATTCATTGTCTCTAGTATCTGAGTACTTGCATGTCTTGGTTCTATTGCTGCCTTAGATTCATTTTTTCTTACATTCATTAAAATGATCACTTTAAGTAGGTCTATGTTTAGCCTATTAAAGGAAGAGAATCTGCCTAAAAGGTTAATGCTTCCCACTGGAAACCATTCTGGCAGTGTTACCTATATGCATGTATAGATGAAGCATACATTCTCTTTGGTCCTGTACTAAAACATTGATTATTTTGGTCATCTGTTGAGTTGGAAGCCTTCTTGGATGAGACCCAGAATGATACTTGTACTTTGGAAAAGTGCCCCTAATAGCCATAACCACAACTTTCCTCAGTAAATGTGATAAATATTTATTTTTCATTTCAAGCATAAACATTAAGAACATTAGAACTGTTACAAAATGAAGGTGAGGAAATTATATGTCCTCTAATGAGATCTGCTTGTTAAAATGCCATGGTGTACTGAAAACATGAATACGGGCATTTGCCAAGTAATTTATAATGGTCACTTGGTGGCAGATTTGAGCAGGTGTCTTTTTCAGTGGCCAGAATTAAATAAAAACATGTAGTTCTTAATTCTGAGCCGTCCATATTTAAAGAGTAATTGTGTTTTGTACACTGGATTTGATGTTGCAGCAAAAATCCTCTTTTGATAATTCTCATAGAGTCATTAGCGTAAAGAATAGGCAAATTTCCCTCTCACTCTCCTTTTCCCTTTCCTTTTCCTTCTCTGACTCATCAAGATGTATTTCTTTGGTCATCACAGAGAATATTTTCCAGGTTTATAAATGTAATTTTCTATCAGAAGTTTTCATTATATTAAATTGGAGACCTGGCATGCCTGTGATCTGTGATAAGAGACACTAAGGAAAAATACCAGGTAGGCATAACTCCTCTGTAATTGAGGAAAGCAGAGTGAAATAATGGTTATAAAAGTTGTACCAGCAGATTAATTTCCAGGAGTGCTTATTATTAGCAGAAGAATGTGACAATTACTGTTATGATGGAAAGCTGCCATCCATTTTAATGGATCTGCACGCTTTATTAAAGAGCATAGAAAGAAAAGCAAGTAGTTCAGAGTTGAGGTAGGGTAGATGTTTTAGTCTGTTATTTTGTGAAGTTTTGACTACTGACAAAGACTTCCAAGCAGAAAGTATGTAGTACTGTGGATTTGCCAACACTATTTGCACGAGAAAAAAACCCATGTTTTTTCCTCAGGGGAATGAAAGACTTTCGGAGGTTTTCTGATCATTTGGCCCTTTTTTTTTTTGGTGCTAAAATGTCAGTGAGCATTAGTGGCTCAATTCCATTCATCTCTCCTGGGGAAATGAGACTTTTGCAGTCATATGATCTCTGAACGCAGGTCGAGGGATGAAGGTGATAATTTCAAAACCAGTTGTCCAACTTAAGCCTGGTTTGATAGAAAGGTGAAATTCCTGGGATTATGATACCGAAGGCTTTGGAAAAGGAAGAGTCAAATATAGTTCAGTTTGAGCATAGGAATATTAGATGTTGGAGAATTCATGTGGGAAGGAGCTGGTGTAAAGGGCCCCTGTTGGATTGGTGCATTTCCCAATGCTTCTCTTATTCTGATGCTTGTAAATAAAAGGTTGTCAAATGAAGATCAGAACAACCTCACAACTTCTGTTTTGTTCCTGTGTCTGATCTAGTTCTAGGAGGATTCCCACCTGCACAGGGAGCCAGTAATAGAGCTGCAAGCAGCATCATGTTCTGCTTAGTTTCTTTCAGAACATCACTTTGTTTCTAACAGTGCTTCTGATGTTTGTAAATATCACTCCCATTGTTTGTAGATTTTTTGAGGAAAAAAATAAAAGCTTATTTTTCAAAATGCTTATTTGACTTAAGGCTTATGTGATAAAGTCAAGCCAAGAAACACCTTTTACCTTTATATTGTCCCCAAAAGTTCTTAAAAATGTGTGTTCAATATCTTGGGAGTCTTGTTCCAGCCTGACAGTAGGTTCATTCCATGATAGGCACTCCCTCATCTTCCGTTCTTCTCAGTTTCTGCAGCAGTGAAGACAGGCAAATTCCAGGAAAATCCCACCTCAGGAACATTCCTGGATTTCACAGCTTTGACATAGTCTATGAATGCTGGCCCTTGAGTTGACCTTCTTCGTCACAAAAAGAAAGATGATCTTTTTACCAGTATTTGTCTCAGTTCAAAAGTCTTTTGCTAGAGGTTTACAGATGTATGAAGCCACGTCTTTTTCTTCTTCCAGCTACTCCCATATTCACATCTGTACCTCCCTTAATTGCATTGGATGCAGAAATCCCTCTTAATAGAATGAGCACCATATTTTTCAGTGTCACTGCAGTCCCATCCATCAAGAACCTTATCCGTCATCTAATTGTATTAACCTTGAGTGATTTCACTGGTTCAGCAGAACACAGAAAGAAAAAAGCCTTTACCAGTTCTGTCTCTATACTTTAAATGTAGAAACTGTTCAAATACATAGGCAAATAAGCACAGAGCCAGCCTATCATACGGGAAATCAGTCATTAGACTGTTACCCCATTACAGTGGGTAACAAAAAAAATACATTCTTCTGGGACTATTTTGACCTCATTCTAGAACATATTTTCAGAATGCATCTCAGTATTTGTACTAATCATATTAAAGATACTAAACAAAGAAACTTTTGCAGCATCTATTTCCTTGATAAAATCCAAGGCTGGTCAAGTCCGTGCAGAAAGCAGCAGTCTCCCAGCTTCTTTTTCACTTCGAGCTCCAGCATCATCTAAGAAATTTAGAAGAAAAGTCGTGAAAGTTCCTGGACATAAGATGAATCAATGACTTTTCCTTGAATGAAAGACAGAAATGTGTTCTTTGGGGCACAGATTTGGAGGATAAAATCAAAATTTCATAAGGATTTTTTGGGGGCAGGGACTGGTGGCAGTGGTGCTTTATTTCTTATGATCCCAGAAATATGTTGCCTTATGACATAGGTCATCTTAGTCTGCTTTGGAAACTAAATAAGCAGTGARAAGAATTCTGTTCCTTTGTGAAAACATGTCCTATTATCAGATTTTGCTGAACACTTTGTATTTTTTAAAAAGTCTGTTTTAAAAACCCAGACAAACCATTAGCAGKACTTACACAGCCTTAGAAGCTCTATTTAAAGACTTTAGTTCTTAATTTGACCCAGCTTTGATGTAATTATGTCTGGAAAGATGTTACATACTAAGTCCCTAGCTTCATTGAGCATGAGCAACAGCTTTCACTGTTCCAATTACAGCAAACAGGTCTAATTCAGTGTCAGTCTGAAAATCCATCAGGAGTGGTGCAAGATGTGGTTATCACACAAAACCGTGGCATACAGAAAGGAGCAAATGAAAAATTCCCTTCACGTACATATAGGTCACTGCTCAGGACCCTTTAATCCTGGGGTTATAGCTGGAAAATGTTTTGCTGTCTGCCATGCTATAATTTCTGGTGCTTGTTAAGTACAATGGACAAGGATAATGGTAAAAACACAAACCTAAGTGCTTTTAAGTAATCTGTGACAGCAGTTGTCTGTGTTTATTCTAGACATTATAAACTCTTATGATAAGGCTTTTTGCAACATAGCCCTCTATCTTCTACCTTTGTGTTTGCTGGAGAAGGTGAGCTTTAAACAAAATGTCTTTCACTCCTTATTTGCAGCTAGTGTTAAGAAAGTAGAAACTGTTATTTGCCTTTTGAATAAAGACATTGAAATGAGTAAATAATTGAATTAAAAATGGAGAATTATCAAGGCATAAAATTTGTTTAGTAATTTGTCTTCATGCTGCCACTGCGTATGTATTTCTTTTCTGCATGATAGTTGATTAATCTGTTTTGACAGCAACTTAATTTTACTAGCTAAGATATAGGGCTGAGCATCTATTGGTAAGTATTTCTTGTGAGGCACTTGCCTGGGGCTAGTTTCTTATTTAAGTGAAGAGCCCTCTAAAGCACATCAGCTAAGCAAATGCACCTGGGTGTGTTTGAAATATTATGCACATTTCTGTTACTAATCAGAGAACAGCAGAGAAATGAGACTGAAAATCAGTGTGTGAAAACCAGTGTTAATATGGGATTCTTCTTCTCCTCTGTCTTCTTTTGAAGAGGAACTAATTATTATTTGCTCCTTCCTACTTTTATTTTATGTTTTTTTTCTTTTAGGATGCTATTATTTTAGCTATCCCCATGTGCATTAAAATTAAAATATTTTGTATACTGTTGATGTTCTAGCCTGCTGCTGTTGAAGGCATTTGTAATGTGTTTTTGGTGATCAAACAAAGCCAGAAATGTTTTGATCCCATTCTGGGGGGAAAAAAACCCAAAACCAAGCCAACCAAACCAACAAAAAAACCCCAAACAAAACTCAAAAAGGGGACAATGTTTTTTTCTTGTCTACTGTATTAAATTCTCAGGTAGCTGCAATGATTGTGAGACAAGAAAAGACCTGGTGGGTTAAGGAATGATGTTGAACAGCTGAGTAGGGGGAAAAATGTATGATGCCCCCAAATTCTCTCTTTATGAAGGAGTAATGACCAAAATGTTTAGAGAAAGAAACAGCCCTTTGAAGAGGCATGGGTTGTATTTGGGTCTAGATAAAAATAAAAAATGTGCGTGGTGGAAAGATGGAATGGGTGAGGGGAAATGTCTTCTGATCATAACTTACCTGCTAGAAGTAAAAAGATAACAATGTTTTTTAAAAAAAAGTCATTGGTAGCTGACCTCTAAGCCTATTTTTGACCTTTTTTTAATCTTTATTTTTTTAACAGATAACAGTTAAAGAGCCATGTTATTTCCTACTAAAATATTTTATTTCATTTCAATTTGCTTTCTGGTGTCTTAAAACGACTATTCCTAGTCCTGACCTTGTGGCATTTAAATAAAATGGAACAAAATGTGTAGATTATCTAAACAGAAGCCACAAGAAAGGACAGCCATAAGGAGAAGCATGTTTGTGTAAAATTGTCTGAGCTATGATAATGTTTTGCATTGCATAAACAAATGCAAACATTGCATGGAATGAAAAATGCTAAAGGGACCACAAAGACTGGAGAATAACTGAAAAAAAAGTAAAGGACACAGGAGGTAGAAACCAGCAGAAAATCGAAAAGGTGGATTCTAGCGGGGCATGTGTGACACCAGTGATGCAAAAATATGGAATGGAGCAGTATGTGCAGGAGAGGACAAGAAAAGTGAAAGTGACAGATTAAGGGAACAAGAGAAAAAGTGGAATAAAAGAGCAACAGAAAGATGAAGAAAAAAACGATATAAGATTTTAAATAAGATGAAATTGATGTTTAAGAGGCTAAATGGGGAGTTAAAGCAATAAGGAAATATAATCCAGAGTTGGGGTAAACTGCTGACTTTAGCAGTTGATTCTTAATAAACTTCAAACGTTGTATGTAAATTTTCTCAAATAGAGTATTAATCTGGTGGCACTAATATCATTTAACCTTGTAAAAATTGCTGCTTTCAGGGAACACTTACCACAATAGTAATTTCCTGGACAAGACCAGCAATTTTGAGTTTTAATAAATAAAAAGCTACAAGCAATTAATGAAACTGCTCTGTTAAGTACTTGCTGGTAAAAATCCCTCTTAAAATGCTGTTTCTAGGATTACGCCCCCTGTAGTTTTTTAAATATCCCAGAACTGGTAGAGTTCCCACAACTCCCCTCAAGCAATTATTTCACAATTTAAGAAAGCTGTGAAGATAACTTCTGAGCTCAGCTTCGGTCTTTGTCTGTTACTCAGTTAATTGCACAGACATGGCCTAATGAGAAACAACTCGTTCAGTATTAGCTTTTGTCCCTTGCAAAACTGTTGCCAAGTCCCTTCACGAGCTCTGTAGCTGAATTGCAGATGTATTTGAAACTACTTTCTTAGCTATTTCTTTCATTTCCCAGGTCATCTTGTAGCTCTCCTGTGGTTTTTTTCTGGACTCTGCAGTTTTTCCTTCTTTCCCCTTCACTGTGCAAAATTGAGAGTCTTGATTTTATGTCGGTGCCACGGGGTGTTAAAATTACTGTTGAATCTTTAGCTGCATTGTCTCTAACATATTTAATATAAAGGTCAGAATTAAGCATGAGTAATTAAACCGTGATCAGATCTGAGGGGTTTTGTGGGTTTTTTTGGTTAATGAGGTGTTGGTTAGTTTTTTCTCTTTTTTCTGCTTTTTCTCTGGTGCATTTCTGGTGCAATGGAAGCATGCCCCGAGCTGAAGGTAGTTTGTTATGCTGAACTTTTACCATTTCATTACAGGCATGTTCAGCATGTGTATCCAAGAGAGATAGATGCTTTCATGGAAAAGCAGTTGGCTGGTAGTTGAAGATACTCACCACAAGTAAACAGGAATTTTTGGATGGCAAACCTCATTTGTGGACAGCTATTAAATATTCCAATGAGACAACAGTGCAGTAGCAGCAAACCTGAGTTACTGCAGGCCTACAATTAATTTGTTCACTGGGGTTTTTGAATTTTGTCAAGAGTCCTGCTCTGGATAGAGCATGGTTTTCCATGGGGATTTTGAATTTGGTTTGTGTGGCCATGCTAGTCTCTAGTTCCAGTTCCAGATCTTCAGTATTCTGATGCCTTATGGGGACTACCTAAAAGAGAGCGGCTTGACAAGGATCAAAAGGTTAAAAGCGGTGGTGTTTATTGAAGGCCTTCAGGTACGTCCAGGGCAGTCAGAGCTCGCTCAGGGGGTTTACACCCTAAGGTGGGCCCCCTAAGATCAGCTCCCCAAGATGGACCCCCCCAGATGGATGACTGGTCACGAGTTCTCCATACTTTTATAAGTTTGGTCTATTAGCATACTGGGGCTAGCTCTTCCAGTTAGAGCTCTAGGTAGTGAAGTAATTCACCCCAAGTTTGCTCCCCCCTTTACCAATGGCTGTTTACAGATCTTGGGCATGAGGCAGGAAGGTGTCCTTGGGGTCCAGGCCTGAAAATGGATTGTTTTGTCTAAAGGCAGTAGTTAACACTTTTAGATGGGCTTTAGAGTTATGAACTAAAAATTGCAAGGTTACAAGTATATGAGAAATAGAAAAGCTAAAATCCTAAGGCATCAATTCCAGTTGCAGAAACCCTTCTTGTTCTTTCAGTGCAAGTTCTGCTCCAGTCTTGCTGTGTTCTTAACAGAGACTTAATTACCATGTCTGTTGAACAAGGAGGTCATTCCTACCTAAGTAACCTGATTTTGGTTGTACTAAGTCCAGACCTAAGATATATCGCCCATCCTTAGCATGCCTGCCACATGTATTTATGAAGGCCTTGGAGACAGGCTAGTCAGGTTGTGATACTTCTCTAGAATACTTTGATGGCTTCCAGCACATCATAATGACAGCTTTCATAAATTTTAGGAGACGACTTGCTACTCAGTAGTTGTCAATGGATTTTTCTTCCATAAACTTGTCCAGTCATTTTGTGAACTGAGGTAAAACATTGCAAGTCCTTTAGGAAGCAATATCATAGCTTAACAGCGAGATGTGTAGAGAAATATCTTTTGTTCAAACCTGCTATGTGATAACATCTCTTGATGCCCCTTAATCCTTGTATAAGAAGGCAGTGAACAAGCATTACCTATTCATTCATCTTTCCAGATTTCTTAGATTTCTATCTTGTCCCACTGCGGTTTTATCTTTTCCAGGTTCAAAAGTCCCATTTTATATGGTCTGTGTCCTCTGCTGTAATATTTCCTATTTTACTTTATTTCAGTTTGGGTTCCTGTGCCTAATGGACTTTGCATTCATTCCATCAGTACTTTGTAACAGTCGATATGGTCATTGACTTTCTTTGTCTGAAACCCTAACCTTGAGATCTCATCCCTTTGTGGTGATAACTATTTCAGAGCCAACCACAGCACACAATTTTTTTCTTCACGTATATCGCTTCATTTTAATTTGTATTTCATTTTGTCTTCCTTTCCACTCGGTGCCTTGAAGCTCTTCTACAGCATATCGAGTTGGCCTTTGTCTTTACTGTATGGAATAGTTTATATTATCGTTCACATTTGTTACTGTATTGTTCATTCCTTCACCCAGACAGAACTTTACCCTTTCCTGATTTTTTTTTGTTTTCTTTTCTGCTGTTACAACTTTAAATATGCAAGAGAAAATAAAATTGAGATCTCTCTCAGTCTTGAAGAGGTTTCTTAAAGCTTCATGCAAATTTGACTCAAGCCTGTGGCTAAACCTTAACAGCTCTAGAAATACCAGCTTTACCTCCTCCTATCACTGACAGGCTATTCCACCTGCCCACCAGAGATAAATTCTCTGCCTAAAGAAGGCACAGCAAAGACAAGAGCAGATGCTGCAGGGGCATTTAGCAGAAGAGGTATTCACATCGGAAAGCACAGAAGTGGCAGATGCCACAAACTTACAGGCAGAAGTAGAGAGGACTGGGGAAACAGCAGCTGGAATAACAGCACAGCAGTCACACCTGGTTCTTCCTCCAGCTTTTGCTGAGCTGACAATGATCTCAGTCTTTACATTGTGTCTTTGCAAGGTTTTGAGGAACTCAGAGGCTGCAGATGCCGTGGCTTTTTGCTAAACTGTGGTAGTGGGAGTTACACTCCAAGGAATAGCAAGTGTTTCTAACAAGTTACTTCAGGTGAACTGATAGTTTATAGATCAGTGTCTGTAAATTCATTGCCCAGTCCTTGATACTTTTAGGGGAAATTATTAAAGGTGTGGTAACAAGATTAAGTTTGACTATTTAAAACCACTTGAAAGATACGACTAATGCATTCACTTAACATTTTATGTCATGATTTTTGCTCTATCTTTTTTCTCACTTCCAGGCTGTGGGTACAGCTCATTAAGCACACCTGTGGCCATACAAGTCTAAAATATTTTGTCATTCAAGAGGCATCTCCCTGGTATTAAACTAATGCTCCTACCCTGCAGGGTTTGTTTTCTCTATTACCATAACAGCAACAAATGTGCTTTTTAAAGAAATATTACAAGGACCTCTGCTCTTTCCAGCTTGCTCACCAAAGGAACATTGTGAGGAATGGAAACAATCCAATTCACTGGAATCAGAATTTTTGATATGCCTGTTTCCCGTTCACAAAGAACAAATTAATATTTCCTAGTTCAGATATTAGGTATGTAATTTACTTTTCTAAAGGACCAGCAGAATACTATTTCTACTGAAGTAAAGTAACCATTTAAAGCAATGTTTGGCTTAACAGTGAATTTACTGATTAATCACTGAGCATTTAATTGTTTGTTTGGTTCACTTCACAGGGTCAGTCCAGGAAACATCACAGAAACATCATAGAATGGTTTGGGTTGGAAGGCACCTTAAAGATCATCTAGTACCAACCCACTTTCCATGGGGAGTTTAAGTTCTTTTGCTTCCCAAAATAACCATTAATTTGCTTTAATGACTGTTATTAATTGTGTAGCCTGTATGTACTGTTTTGAATAGCTTAGGCTATATTTGGCTAAATAAAAAAATCATTTCTAAGTAGGTAAAGACCCCTATCACTTTATCCCAAAGGAAACCGAACACTGTGAACTTGGAATATGTAAAGTGTAGTGGTTTGACCTAGCTGACAATTTAAAAAGGGTCTGTCATCAATACAGCAGCTGTCCTTTACATACACTTGAAAGTATTGTTATCTTAGGAAAACAATGTGGAACATATTACTTTTCCATTCAAGGTCTGTTCTTTCTGTAAGCTTAAATATTTTGTGGATTCGTTTCTTATTTTCCTTGTTTTGGTTTTGTTTGTTTGTTTTTCCCAAGCTACTCAAAACAATTAACTCTGAAAAAGAATGCTTCGTAAGTTTAAGTAAAAGAAAATTACCATGTTTTCATTTTGGTGAATGCATCCCTTACTGGCATGTCACAAAGCCTTAGGGTCCAGCGGGTCATGATCTTTTGTTTCTCAAACTGTTCTGATAATCTTCCTCTGTCAAATCCAGGTGGCTTGGTTTAACATTTTTGCTTTCTTCTGTGAGAATCAGAATTCCCCAAATGCCGACAGTTACTTTTTTACCATTACCAATAATCCTAGGAATATGAAAAAACAGAATATTATGACAAGATTGATTACACAAGTTAATAATCTATGAAAAGTTCAGCAACGGTTGCAAAATAAATCCTGTTAATTAATCCTGTGTGCCTGAATAGACGTAGGAGTATTTGAGCTTCTTAACCAGGGCAGTAGTTTAGCATCCACAGTGGACTATTTAATAACACTTGCTTGATGTTATTGTAGAGTTTTTGGTATTTAGTCATTCTTCAAAATTAGTTGTATTTATCTTAGTCAATTATGCCTTTAAAATAACTACATTCAACTGTACTAAATTCATCTTCAGTTTTTAAGGATGAAAATCCTGACCTGGTTGCATCTATGTCTTCTAAATACCCAGTTTTCCTAACAAAGACTCGTAACTTGTCTCTGGCAGGACTGCTGGCAGCAGCCCAGAGTGTTCCTAGAACACGCTGATGAGGCTTTGCACCAGGTGACAGGCAGTAAAGGTACCAAAGCCTACAGGTAGCTTTTAGCTCCCAGCAGGCAATTCCCAGCTGTGCTGCTTTGTGTGTCAACCATAAAATGTGTGTTGTCTTTCTGAAGCCTGACTAAGCAGCTTTGGGTATTACAAAGGCTCTGCTGCATGTTTTAATTTGCATAGATTAGTCTTTCTCCTTTTTTACTACATTGACTAATCAGGAGAATATCTTAGCCCAGGCATGTTTATAACCTTGTGTGGCTATGTTTGGCTACATAGATAAAATATCCTCTCATTTGCATGATTATTGCACGAAAGCAGTACTCCTAGAAGGCCAAAACACTAATTTAATAGTCCTTCCCTGCCTCTCTTCTTTGTCTTCCCCTTTTTACTTCCAGAACCCAATTGTCCAAATTCTCACCTTCTTCCACTTCTTCACTTTGGTGAAACCTTTTCATGGCACAGGCTGAACTACTTGGCTCAGGTGTCAGGCTTAAACCCAAGTGGAAATATTGAATGAGGATTTGGCGGGGGTGTGGTTTGCTGTCTCTGGGCACTACTCAGCATTCGCCCTTCCCCATATTGTGCTGGGCAAACAGGACAGTCCAGGTGAGGGGAGGGGGATGAAACCACGGAAGGAACAAAGGAAAGATGGAGCAGTAGTTTACTGTAGAGAAARTCTTTGGAAAACTGAGGACAGTTTTTTTGGGAGTCTGAAGGCCCACCATTGAGTGGCTTTTGTCTGCAACTTGTTCCCAGGCCAGGGGCTGGCAGGCAGGGGGAAATACCTCAACTCTGAACTGCTTCTCCATGCTCAAAACATAAACTGCTCTAAGTAGAAAAATAAACAGTTGGCTTCACAAAAAAAATCAGGAAAATAATAGGTTCATGTCTTTTTATTTCAGGAAACAAAATTGTGTTGAATTGTTACAAAATCTGCARAAATACAGCTATAGTAGTTGACCCACTGAACTGTATGAACGTGGGATAAAGTCTSAGAGAAACATCTGGCCTTTCAATTTTTCTAACAGATGGATAAGAGAATGCATAGCACAAATTCAGGCCTGAATACTCCTTCCACATTCTCTTTGAGATCTGTATTAGCAGATTTAAGTTTTGATATTTCATATCAAGTATTCARTACTTCTGTAATGAAAACAGAAGACATTGGCTTAGATTCTGATAATAAGGAGTGAAGCTTAGAAATAATAAATCAGTCAAAAGAAAAATAAATTTAAGGATGTCACATCTAAACCAATCTAGCAGTTTTGTAAGATTTTCGTGAAGCATRGTGGATAAACTTCCAACAATGACAACTAACACAGTTCTGAGAGATGAGAAAATATGGGATTGTTTTCATCTTGTTCGGAAAATGGGAATTTTTTCCGAAATAGGTTATTGTGGAAATAGAAATCATGTGTGAGTTTAACCTGATCTCAACAAATATTTAAGATAAAATACTTGAAAATGCTTTGGAAACCCTTTGGAAAAGTGATGACTTCTAAAATTAGGGAACTCACACATCTATGGGAGTAGATATGAAAATTTTTCAAAACAGTAGTTAAATTTAAAAGAATTTAGCCTAAATGCTGCTTAACTAACTTACTTTTGAACTTTCTTTTTTATTATTTCACAGAAATTGTAAGACACTCCCCTTCCCAATGAGTGGTGTAGTTACAGCAACTGCCTGAGCAACTGGGAAGAGCAGCAGTGAGTCTCTAAAGTGTTCTGGGGAGACACATCTGTCACAGCCTCAGCTTATCAGATCTAACCCCATTACAAACCAGCACTGGCTGCTTGCTCCCAGTGCTGTCGGAAACAATTCACTTAGTTTTCTTATACAGTCATCTAAACATTGTTCCTAGCAAAGAAAACAGAGTAAACCGTCTTCACAGATGGATGACTGCACAGTCTGATTTATTCTATCGATCGTGCCAAACCAGCGGTTTGACTTGAACCAAGGACCATGAACTACAGGCCAAGTGGCCATCAGAGAGCGAGGGAGAATGGCTGATGATTTCAGAGACAGGTAGAGTTGCCCTTGTCCTTATGCTATCGCAATAAAAACAGTCAGGATGAGGTGTTTTTGTACTCTCATGTATTCTTGCTTTTCATGTGGGCTTTGGCATTTATTTCTTTGCTCTATCAATCTATGTGTTACCAGTTCCTGTGCTGACACAATCATGCTTTCCAAGTTTAAGATCATGGAGCCCTCATTTGTTTCAAATCTACTTTGTATCTGAAATAACTACAGTGCACAGTAGAAGGGTTAACTGCAGAACTGTAGGATCATTTGTTGTTTTCCTCTGCTTTTCCTTCTCTCATCTTTTAATATGGGGAGCAAAATGCACATTTTACAACTCTAACATCTTTCAGTCTGTATACCTATTACCTTKCACAGTGGGATCTCAATTCTAAGTTGAGCATCTTTGCACTGCCGAAGTACAAATACTTCTAGATGTTTTCTAGGTGAGTGGGAAAGTGTATCCCTGTACCATACAAGAACACCTCTTAATAGCACTCTTAGTAATGGTTTCTTGAAAATGTTTCCTAACAGCTATAAAGATCCACTCCTTACCTTTAGCTTCACCTACATTCAAAACCTTTATGCTAGAGCTTGTGTGGTAAAGTGTCTGATATTATTATTAATACTTATTCAAAAGATGGTGTTGTGAGAAGCCAAATATATAATTTTGTATTCATGACTTTTAACAAATTTCTGATCTATTTTCTGATCTTACTTACTCTGTCTAGTATTGTACAAATTGTCTGAGCTTGTCTGGAAAACTAATTTTATGTTACTTGTTGTTCAGAATAGTAAGTTCTAATATTTTTTTGGTATGCATGAACTGTAGTTTTCATTAGTTCTTGTTACCACATTTTTAGGGAGAAAGAGAGCTGGGGTAATGATTTGTGTCTGGATTTGCCATGCTTCTTGTTTTTTAATTTCCTTAGGGTATTGTGAATTGTGGAGAACACTGTAATGGTTGGGACATGATACTTTTTTTTTTTAATTTTATTAATTATATTTAAATTGTAGAAATAAGGGCAGATTTCAAGAGTCAGGAACTGTCAGTTCAGGGTGGGTGGGCAGTGCTACATTGAAATTCAGACCCATATTGCTATGACAGTAATAATTTAAAAGTGAATTTATTCAAAGTTAGTCACRTGACTATCAGTTTCTGGTAAGAACTAAGTTTTATGAACACATGAACAATTTTGCCATTGTCCAATCTGTATGTGTCATCATAAACTTGAGTATTTACCAAGTGAGCTTGGAAATGTTTTCCACATTCTGAGTCTCGAAGATGATTCCATTTTAAATTACGTGAATATATTGCAGGATCAAGCTCTCAATTTTTCGTTTCACTTATTGTTATAAACTGTATACTATTATAAGTAAATCAGAAAATTTAAGGCAACACCTCTTAGGGTTGTCTTAAGCTGCTTATATTTCAAATCAGTTGATTTGCATAAACCTGGCTTGCTTCCTTCTTATTCAGCAAAAAATATTGTTTATATTCCTAGAAGAAAACTTAGATAGGACTGGGAGGTACTTCACAGTAGTTGAATAGTGAGTAGCTTTTCACAAGTTCCTGGTTTTAAGTYGAAGTAATTTGAAATTCTGTTGAACATGACACCTTTAAGCACCAGCACAAAGGTGATAGCCAAGGCTGCCATGACACAGCGGAGGTCCTCTTAGCTCATACAGCATCAAGCATTCTGTGTGATAGCTTTCATTACATTCCTATTGAAAATTGATTTATGATTGTCAAAATAAATGATACAATCATCCAAATAAATAAYACAACTCATAAATTAGACTGTGACAGTGTTTCCTAGTCAGTGATTCAAAAAAGTCATGTGCTTATGATTCATTCATGTACTTGTGCGATGGCCTGACAAACCACCTGTCTCTAAAAATGACTCATTAAAAYGTACAGTTACGTCAAGTGCATCTCAGTGAACTGCATTCCCAAATGTTTTCATTTTAGTCTCTCAGTTTCCGCGATGTGTAAGAGAAATGTTTGCTACCTTCCACGTGGCTGGAAGCAACATCCCACGTCTTGGTACTTCAGTATTGCCTTGAATACTGTCAGATCTAACTTTGAGTTCCTTCCTGCTTTTGGCTGACTTTACACAGAGGATGTTGTGACTAAAGTGTCGATGATGATCTTTGGGTTTAATCYCTTTATTGAGTGGAATTTTGCAAATCTGTATTGCACAATTTTTCTTTTTTCTATCATTAACTTTAATCGTGACTGTGAGTAATTAGGAGCAGGATGTCAGACTAGATTTCCACTTAAAAGGTGTGCCCAGTAATCATGCTGACCTCAGATGATAAAAAAGATTAATTACTGTACTCATCCTGGCTGCTGCTGGAGATTTTGCTAGAAGGAGCAGCAAGAAAGTGTGCAAAGCAATTAATTAATCGTGCTGTATCCGTTCCACTGCTAGTTCTCTTGCTCCTTTTAATACTTTGGAGTGTTATTATCTTTTCTGAAGCTTTTATGAACCCTTGTGAGTATTTAAGCACTTTTGAAAAATTTCTTAACAAATATAATCTGTGGCACTCAAATCCATTACAGTCTTTTCTCCCTCCAGATTGTGTGAGATTAGTAAAGYACATTGTAAAGAAAATAAAATGCCTGTTGGTCTTTTCCCTCCACATCAGATGTGCTATCATATGTGGCAGCAGTTGAGTGAAATTTTACCTGGAAATGTATATCCGTAAGCAACCATTAATGTAGAAAGCATTTACAGTGRTTTATCTATCATTTTATGGAGAGTAAAACAAGTGCAAAACATGTCCAGGTTTTTGTACATGACTAATTTTGACTAGCATTTCTCCCTTTACATTAAAACCACAACCAACCACACCATACACTGATTTTACACAGTGCCTATAGAGTACATGTATGAGAGATCAACACGTTTGAAAGTAACATTTCCTACTCTTGAAGTACACCTCTGAGGAATTAAGGTATCAGTTTTAGTAGAAACCTTGTAGAGAAGGTGCAGGAAGTGGAGGAAACATGAAGCAATGGTGTGGCTTGCAGTTCAAGGCTGCCCACCAGCCCATGCAGAAGGGCCCACCTGAGTTGCTGCTGCTGCCCCAAGGGTGTCAGTGGGGCCGTGGGGTTTGCTGGAGTCAGGGTGATGGGTAACTGAGAGTGTGCACAGGTTCCTGGGCAGGGCAGTCACTCCTTCCTTGGGAACCAAAGCCCTCCCTCCCAGCCAGTAGCAGCGGTTCGAAGGAATGCAGATGTCTTAGTGACCTGACCGAAATTCTCAGCCTTTGTGGTCAGTGGCACTGCCTCCCCTCATCCTCGGGCTGTCACTCATGATTCTTGCATTTCTTGGTATTAATATGGCACTCTTTTAACTAAGTTTCTTAAATAACATGCAGTGGAACTGTTTGGTCTTTGTGCAGATGTTTCTGTTCATGAAGGCACAGATCACTRTCATTTATTAATTGTTACAGTATGGCAATAAGCCCTGACCAAAATTATGGCCCTACTATACAAGCCAGTGATTCAGCACAAGACCAGAACGTTGTTCKGTCCAATAGTTTTACAGTTCTTACTTTCCTGTTTTATAGAAGGGAGCTAAAGGCAGGGCATGAAGGTATATCTTTTTTGATGTCACATAGCAAGACTGTGACGGAATCTAGAATTTAAGACCTTATTAATMTTAGTCCACTGTTGTAACCAGAACAGCATTTTCTTTCCTTGCAGTAGCTGATATTATTTACTTAGTGTAGCTAAGCTTTCTCACTTGGTTGGTAAGAAACACTTTTAAACTATGGTATAAGAATACCATAAATCTAAAACAATTAACATGATAYTCACTCGGGCAAAGACTTCTGTGGTTTTAATATTTAGAGGGTGTAAAGGGTATTTATTTTTGCTTTAAAGCAAAAATGTGTGTGCACGTTGTGTGCAAAAACTGTATTTGCTTGTGCTTTGCTTTTCCCCTGAAGGAATGAACCAATTACTCCCCTCCATCAGAGCATGACATACTGGAGTAAATGTTAAGAAAAAAAAATTAGTCAAAGTTAAAATAAATAGTTACGGTAAAAAGAAAACAAAAGCCCTCTGCAAATTCAAGAAATTCGAAGTGAGACTGTAACATGTCAAGAAGAAAATTACAATAGGAATTTTCTGTATTATAAATGATGCTACTCTGCAAGCAAGGATTATGTAGATCTTTCTACTTCATTAGGATGCATTCACCTGTGAGATTATGGGATTCCCTGCAATCCAAATGTGGGTATACCCTCCCCTAGGTGTCTGAAAAACAACTCTGTGGCAGTGCAAGGGGAGAGGAAGAAATCTAAGCAAAATAATATTGATTTTTATCACTTGTAATTTATTTGTAGAGGAGGAGGGAGAGGAGATAAATGCTGTTTCTCAGGMCTGGTATTTACTATACTCCATTAATGTTTTGCAGAGACCCAAGCCATGTAAATGCATTTGCTGTTAGCAATTCAAACCCAGCACTGAGCTCTGTGAGGTGTTAGTGGATTCTCAGGTCCAGCAAGTCCCAGGGCCCAGCTCATGACCTGGGCTCACATCCAAGGGCTTTGCTAAACTTTGCAAATTGTAACTGTTTTGTGAACGGTGTTTATAGAATCACASGGTGGTTTGGGTGGRAAGAGACCTGTGAAGGGACATCTAGACCAACCCACCTGCCATGAGCAGGGACATCTTCAACTAGATCAGGTTGCTCAGAGCCCCATCCAACCTGGCCGTGAATGTTTTCAGGACTTTAGATTCTCTCCTGTTCATTATACCCAAACATTATTACCTTCATCAAAAAGGTCTGGCATTTAAAGACTAGTACTTCTGGTATATGGGTGATCCGTAAAAATAAACAAAGCTGTGTCAGAATTGTGACTGGAGACAAAAGTATCACATCTCCAGGAAAATCTGCTTTGTAACATGTATAAGGTTCCTGCTAAACTTTTCTTGGCTTGTATTTCCATTTTTTTTTCCTACTTGTTCATTCTGGTCACGGAATGAACTGTTCATTCTGGACAGCAGCAGGCAGGGCTGTCAGGTACAGGGGATCCCCAGTAAGAACACCCTGCTAAGGAAACCGAGTAAAGGCAGGAAATATCAAAGGCTCACTATTTGCTGTTGGAAAAGAAAAGGGTTTGAGGACAAGTGGCATCAGGCTAGAAGAACTCGCAGTGTGAGCAGCCGTGGCTGGAGAGAGCCTGTGGTGTGAGAAGGGGATGCAAGTCACTGCCGCAAACTCCCTGCGACTCTGAACACGTAGGAAGGACTTCCCAACACGGGGTTTGTGTTCATCTGGGAGCACATTGTGAATGAAGGACAACTCACACAGTTAGAGGTAATATATGTGCTTTTAAGCAACTGTATCTCATAAAAGATATTACCTCTCCCTGAAAACGGCTCTGATAGGGGAGGTGGTCTCAAGATACTACATTTAATGCAGCAGCATTTCACTGTATCTGCATATTTATGTGTACAAAGATCTGGCTCTTTGGTCCTCTATAAACTTCCCTCAAAAAAAGCTTATTTCATCTTTCTGAGTTTGAGAGGACACTGTACATCATAAATAAGAAGTCARTACRTCAATAATGTTTTCATAATTAAAARAATACTTAGCTAAACTAAATACCCTGATAAAACAAGAATTTTAAATATTTATCCCCGCTGATAGGCTGACAAAATTTTAGCACATTCTGTGAAAGATCTGGAAAGAATCAAACCAAACCAGTGGAAAACAAAATCCACAAAACTTTATTCTGCTGATTACTGGGAAAAGTTATGAGCTTTTAATTTTATTTTTTTTTAGTTTTCCTYCCCAGCATATGAAGTCACTCTCCAAATCCAAAAGAAATGAAGGGTAATATACTTGAAACTGTAGAGAACAGCTGTCTAGTTCAAATTTAATACTATAACTGACTGTAATTATTTTAAGGGCCTATTTGAATGAATATAGCCAAGATTAAATGGCTGCAGTACTTACACTGTAAGCACAGAGAACYAGGAGTCCTGCTAATAAGCAAAGGATGTTTGTTCATGAAAAAATGTGGATGTTTTTATGTACAGCTGAACTCTGTTKCCTATATTCAACTTAAAAATGAAAAGTTTTGTACTATAGTAGCCAAAATYGCAATTTTTACTAAAACTACGAGTGAAATCAATCACTGAAGTTGGTGTAAGTTTTCATCTGGATAAAGGCTGACTGTTTCAGTTCATAATTATTGATGTATTCCAAATGACTGTCATTATAGCTCCATTATGGAGAGACCATACACCGTGGCTCTGACTCTGATCTTAAGGTGGGGTAAATTAGGCATGGGGTCAGTGAAGTTACAGGTACATGAAATACAGGAGTAAAGCCTGTCCTGCCATCTGAGCTGGGGAGAACCAACCTAGAAATGATCCTTCTCACAACTCAGTCTTGGCTGCGTGTTTTATGTAAAATGGTAGGAAGGCATTAATGGTCAAGGCCTGATGTTGCTTTGGTCTTGCTTCATTGCCCCCTGGCAGGTCACAGACTGCAGAGCTGTTTTGTTGGTGTGTTAAATCCTTGGAGATGAGAGGAATGCACACACAGCATCACAATAATCTTTCCAACTGTCTTTGCACTCTGAAAGTTACAGAGAGAAATGTTTGAATTTGAAAGCGCAACAGAGCCTGTGGACCAAAGATGAATGGAAGAAATTTTGTTTAATTGCCTGGGACTCTTTGGCAACATCAGCCATTGTTTTGTGGAAGCTGGTGTTCGTTCAGGAGACCAGTGGGTGTAATGCTTGTGAGGACATCTGCTGAAAACTGTAGGATTTCATTATCCTAATAAGTTACATATAAGCTTATATACAGAGGAAAGGCTAGCAAAATTCATCACTTTAAAGGAAAAAAAAAATACAAAAGTCTTACAGTACCTCTTGGATCCTGCTTTTTAAATAAATATCGTCTGCTATAATAATTCTAAATAAATATCTCCTGTTTTATTTCTAGAACATTAAGAGGTACTGTGTGTRTAATACATTAGGAAGCAGTAAGCTTTCATTCTGCAGTTACTTCACTGGGTACTCCTATCCCTCATCAAGTTAAAATATGTGCTAACTTATACAGTCACATATCTGACTACATCCTTATTAAGATGACCAAGACTTGTTCTATGATAGCAGGTGGCAAATTAGTTTTTAACAATCTTGTCCACCAGAAAAAGTAATTATTTCTGTGCCTTTTTAAAAGGTTTTAAGCTGTTGCTTTCCACGCTGCCTTTGTTATTTTCCAAACTTAATACTCCTTTTGTTAACTGTAATCTGTGATTGCCAGACTGCAGGCAGCCACTTGTTTGAACAAATAGAATGCAGTATTTTTCAAGTAGGTATCCATTAAAAGGGATTTGTCTCTCCCAATTTTGTTATTCATAGGATATAAATCAACATGAAAGTTGAATTAAAGTAGAATTATTGTTGGTCATAACAATCTCTGAATATTTTGAAATTTTATTTTTCCTCARAGTTATTCAAAATTTTAAAAAAATCTCTAAACCTGTGTAGTCAGAGTTCAGGTGTGTATTCAAAAACTTTATCTGCAAGAAGCAGACAGACATGATGAAAATCAAGATGAAGAATAAAGATGTGTTTGATTTTAATTAAAAAATAATCGAATTTATGACACTGGCATGATTAAAAATATGGATAAATACATACTGAATTTACTAAAGAAAGAAAAGCCAAATTTCTCTGGTTGATAAACATTATTTGCTAAAGAAAAGGAGATGAAGTCTGAAGTGTCTGAATTAWTATCTGTTCATACCAGACTAAGCCCTCTTGCAATTAAATAGTCAGGTATGTAACTAGAAATTTAACCTTTAAATGGCCAAGACCCAAGGAATGACACAGTGTAATTGTTATAAATTGTCACATGCTTAGCAAAGGAGCATGAGCCAAACTTTGAAGCTCTGCAATGTATACTGTGAGTGAGGAAATACTGATGGTTTCCAAAATAGGAAAATATTTTTTGTTATGGAAAAAAAAAACTTCAATTTTTTTGAGAAAAGTTTCCACCAAATATCAGTTAAGAATTTTTTATGACTGTGGGTAAGTCTAGTTGATGGGCTGTTAAAAAGATATTTCTCTTATGCACTGCTGACCTCTATTGGCTTATTCCCACTATATGCTGATGTTCTGGCACTGCTGTTTTCCACCCATGGGAATTATGAGCTTAAGTTTGATTTAATTTAGGGAGTTTTGTAGCAGAATGACAAAACCTTGAGCGTATATATATGTATTTCTTGTCACACASAAGTACACCCATTAAGTTACTTTTCAGTCTCAGGTAAGTCAATGGAAAAGCCATTATCTTGGAATAGTGATTTGGTAGGGGCTTCTCAGGTCCATGAATTTACAAATATGCTTAAATGGTTTTACTGAGGTGCAGCCCTAGATATACTACACTATAAAAATGAAAATAAATGCCATAATTGCAGTTTTCTTTTGCCTCTGTTAGTCAAAACCTACTTTTGTTTTAGAAAGGATAATTTGGCAAATCATCAGACTATAGCATAGTCTAATTGGTTTTGAAGCCACAACATAAAATTTATATTGGAGAAGATRTTTAACTGTGTCAAATATTCTATTCATTCTCTCATAGAAGTCAATGCCATAATGTTATTTTCTGTGCATTTGCTCTAATCACTTTTTAGGTCTGTTTCTGGTTGACAAGAAGCTCAATATGGCCTGGCAATGTGCACTTGCAGCCCAGAAAGCCAATCATATCCTGGGCTGCATCAAAAGAAGTGTGGCCAGTAGGTCGAGGTTTAGGTTAGATATTAGGGAGAAATTCTTTTCTGTGAGGGTGGTGAGGCACTGGCACAGGTTGCCCAGAGAAGCTGTGGCTGCCCCATCCCTGGAAGTGTTCAAGGCCAGATTGGATGAGGCTCTGAGCAACCTGGTCTAGTGAAAGGTGTCCCTCCCCATGGCAGGAGGGTGGAACAACATGATCTTTAAGGTCCCTTCCAACCCAAACTGTTCTACAGTTCTATGATTCTCATACTTCACATCATCTCTCTGATATATGTAGACAGATGGATAATTTTATTTGCTTTTGTAATAACAGTAATGTCTTGGATCAATTCTTAGCCAAAGCCATCTGCACTGACAAATGCAAGTATTAAGACATTCTAGCTCATACTGAGCCTCCCCCCCGTGCCCCACCCTATCCCCAAAATAAGACTTTTGTAAGGCCATGCTTTTGGTCTTTAAGAAGTGGAGGCTGTAATGGAGATTTAGTTTCCAMGTTTGCTTTTATCAGAGGCCCTATGGTTAGCTGTGTGACAATGTACATAGCCCTGTGGAGTGCATACAGTAGGTAAGTGATAGTCAGCATGCACTTTTTAGAAGAAACCTTCGTTTGGAATTATTTTTAAAAGGAATAGTTGCTTTAAAAATTAATTTTAAGAATTAATTTTTAAGCATCTCTAGGATTTTGCTGCTTAGAGTACTGTACTGGAATTTCAGATCTTAATGACTTCCCTGTGTGGAGAGGGCAGTTCAAGGAAATAAATGTCTAAGAAATAGGTTTTACATCGTGGCAGAACTGTGTATGGGTTATAAGTGCAGCCTGTAAGAGCATGATGATTCTCCATGTGAACCTTCTGTAATCTCTCAAACCAGTGGGAGCAAATGTAAGAAACAGGCTTCAATGGCTACATTAGGCTCAACATTTCAGAGAATCAGGTCCAAAATAGTTTGRGATTTTCTTACTTAATTCTCTCTAGGGAAACATAGGAAACAGCACTGAGAGGATGAATAATAAGGCTTAGGAAATGCTGTATCCCTCTGGGTAAATTATATGACACATGCCCAAATAGGAGATATATTTTCTTATTCTGTTTTAGAGTTGCCAGAGAAAGACCAAGACATTTCTAAACCCTTGGGATTCCTTCAGATCTAAAACTATCCCATTGTCATGTAGTCCTAAAACAAGCAGGGCATTCTTTTTGAAAAATAGAGGAAACTGCTGTTCTGGCTGTTCCCTACTGAAATTTCTGTTGGGAAGAAGCATTTCAAAGGTCACATTTCTAGAGAAATGTTTCATATTTCTTGGCTTTCCTAGCAGTCAAACCTCTGCTAGTGCTTACTAAGTCAAAAATATCCCATTTGTATCAAGCTGGATTTAACTGTATCAAAATTCTTYATACACCGTGATTATTAGTGCTCTTGCTATATACTGAAGATATTTCCAGCCAAGTAATCTAAGCTAGTGAAACTCTAATGATGGGGCTACTTACAGTGAAACCTGAGGTTTAGGCTTTGGGCACGTAGCCAGGATGATGAGTAGCAGGGATCAGAAAGATTTTCTGAAGGTGAGGCAAGGCACAGCCACGGGTCAGGGACACGAAACGTGCATGCAGCAAGTGGAGGCAGACAGGAAGAGTAGGGACAGCTTTGAACGAGGCAGAGAACAAGGCTGRAAGAGAGCCAGGTCTTAGATCCAGACTCATGGGAGGATCAGAAGCAAAAGTTGAGCGGCACTGACTCCGTGCTGAGCTGGCTGCCTGTGCTTTGGAAAACCTAATCCCCCAGTGAAGGGTGGTACCTACCTACCCATCTCCACTGTGTAGTGCTTGCCTTTCTGGAGCTTTCTGGAAATAAGTTTGGGATGAGAATGACGCAGAGCAGGGGAGATCGTAGTGTAACAGCCTCTGCAAGCACAGCCTGGTGTGGCTGCTTTACAGTGAGGGGAGAAGAGCCACAGGAGTGGAAAATCTGGCATTCTTTTTTCRTGGGCTGCATCCTTGGCTAACTGGTATCTGATGACTGAAATATCCAGGTATTTCAAGAGTTCTTTTAAACTTTGCATTAATAGCTAATTATCTCTATTCACCAGATCACTACGGATGCAGCTAACCATATTTTATCATTTTAATAAGGACTTTCAAAGTGTCTTGTTTAATCTTGCCTCATGARGTATTCCATGACTGTGCTAGGCATATGCTAATTATCTAAATACTGTCTTTTCTGAGTTTGTTTCTTTTGTTGTTGRTTGGKTTTTTTTTTTCAGAAGAAGCTTTATATTAATATTATTTTCTAAAAAAAAAAAGAGTATTAAAGAATTGCAGAAGAAATTTAGTATTTACCCCTGAAAATATTATAAAATTAAAGCAAGAAAAATCACTCATCCATTTCCTTTTCTTGTTGAGCAATCAGCCTTGAAAAGCTTCATATTAATAGAATATGAAAGTATGAAAGACTGCATTTTCAGCTCAGACTGGTTTATCTGATTCTCACAAGAATTTTACAAATTAGATTTCTCMATGTTTCTCTGCGACTGTTGAGTTTCATAATGATGATAAGCACCCCTGCATTGGTTTCAGAATAAGATCAAACTCAGTACTGAAAAATACCTGATAGGCTGGTATAGCTCAGCTTGCAGGTGGGGAGAAGTCTGTTTTAAAAGGCTCTGCCCATTTCTTAGTGGTTTTTTTGTGGAARGGCAATGGGCATGGGCCATCATACAATAGTATGGTGCTGTTAAGATACAGTTTTAGAAAGCTCTAATTGTAGTTGCCCTTCGAGCTTACTTTCTTGTTTAGTGGTATTGCAGAAGTTTAGGAGAACTATTGTGCACTGAGTCTCTGTTAAGCCTTTGGCAGGAGTGTTTGATATTTTAATCTTGTAGAGAGCAGTGAGTGAATCATTAATTAGCACTACGGTTTCCCTGTCTCAGTGATAGCAAGAGTGTTTCTTAAGAAAAATGTCTTTTATAAGGTATCTTTTATACATTTTATGTGTAAATTTATCCTCTTAAAATATTTATAATAGGGGGATTGTGTAACTACTCTGAGATAGGTTTGTAAAGAGGACAGAGCCATGTGGTATGTGCAGTGGGTAATTGGCCACTGGTGAGAGGGGCAGAAAGCTCTTTGTGTTTCCTTGTACAACTGCCAGAGCAATGTAGTTCACAGCAAAGGCAGTCTGAGCAAAAGTCTTCTGCATTCTGTAGGATTCTGTCTTGTGTACTGGATTAATCTCTAAGAGTATGTATCATAGCAGTAGACTTGCATGAAGCTAAGAATTTAGAAATTCTGTCCCTCAGACCAAAGAAAAATCCAAGTGCCAAGTAATAAAAGTCATCCTTTCCCAAGATCATCCCCATCATTCAGCATAGCACTAAACAAGTCTAACACCTGTGTGACAAGAGATGTGTTTTCTTCTTCAAACAGGCTTCCACTCGAAGTTTCTGCCAGGATTGCTCATCACACCGAGGGCGCACAAGCCCTACGAAAAGTTCCAGAGCTCCATGTGTTTGCTGCACTTCATGGCTATGGGGGCTGTTTCCTTGTGCTGTGCAGAAGGCTGCAAAAGTCTGATGTTTTCTTGAAAAAGCCCTGTTGTTCCAGAAATAGATTTAATGGTCATTTGTTTTCACCACCTTCACAGTGCAGACATCCTACATTCAAACAGTTCCTTCTTCTTTCTACTGTTTCTGGTCATGGGTTATTAAGTGTTGACTGGGGAACAGTGGGTGACACATCCAGAAAGCAGTTAATTAACATTAAAAGTGTTGTTGTCAGAAGTACATCCATCTAACTGGGTAAGGACGTGTCCAAACTCGGTTTGTTTTATTTGTCAGTGCCATCAGTCTGAATCTGTACAAGTAAAATAGTTGATGGATAATATTTAGGCCAATGGCCTTCTCTATATTAAAAAAGCTTAAAGTTTCCCATGACTTAAACTTTACTCTATTAGCAATATTTTCAGCCTTAATAAAAGGCATTAAGAGCCTCAGGCAGTTTCAGTGTCACATGAAATAAGAGCACTTGCTTGTGCTCATTGACCACAGGATTCCATACCTTCTTCATGTATGTGGAATCAAGCAGTAGGAGGAGGAAAGTTTTAATGTCTGAGATACGAAAAAAAAGTATGTAAGTTTTTACCAACCACCAGCAAAATAATCCTTCCTCTGAGGATTTTATTGGGTTTGACAGCCCAGGAAATGTACTCAGATTTGAGCAGCAGAGGTGGAAGCAAAATGGAGATGGTCAATCTGTCTTGTTCTATTCTAAAAATAGAACTGAAATATTGAAGACAATCAGCTAACTGCCTAATGCCATCTTGTTTACTTGCGTATCCCTACCAGTGTGAATACCCTTAGTGAGGAAGGAATTCATATTTTCCAAACTAGACTGTTGAGTTTAGGTAGGTGAAACAGTTGAACTGTATTTTTTAAGACTGTGTCATTCACACTGTACATAATCCAAAAGATTCACAATGTTGACTGTTGGTGATAAGACTTGGCCATGACTTGTAAAAGCTGGAAATCCAGGATTTCTTGTGTGAAATTAAATTCAGAATCTGCAGCTAAATAAAAAGGCCTTGGAAAATAGCATGTTTGGGTGTCACCTTCCATAGCTAGGAGAGGAATACTGGGCATGATATTGAATATTCTACTTAAGCATTTTTTCTAGTCATGTTTTTCTCTTCCACATTCCCTTGCATTAGAAAAACTGAAGAACATACTCTTCTATATATTTGGTAAAAAAGAAAGAAAAAACCAAGATTGTGACTGCAGGAGGCCAGGTTGTCACAAAACCAGATAGAGATAAGGCATATTGCTGATTCATGTAAGAGTGACAAATATCTTCAGTGTTCTTTAAAATTCTTTGCTTGTTTAATACGAATGAAGATACTAGTTACTTACTTACAGCTTAAGTAGCTGTGTTAGGGCAACAATACTGGAAGCTCTGTTAGCAGCAGCTTTTACTTTGCTAGAAGTGATGCCTAAAATTGGGAGTACCTGAAACAGACACTGAACAGGTTAGTGGATAAAAGTATGAATTTATTGAAGGCCTTCGAGTGGTACACCTCTGGTGCAGAGCCTTGCCGATGCTAGGCTAGACCAAGATGGAMYCCSA